>JAUCNO010000152.1:5514115-5557020 GCA_032353835.1 Enteromius viviparus
TAGATAGATAGATAGATAGATAGATAGATAGATAGATAGATAGATAGATAGATAGATAGATAGATAGATAGATACACAGGTTTATTTCTTTTCATTTTGATTATTATAACTGACAACTAGTGAAAACTCCAAATTCAGTATCTATGAACATAAAAAAAGTATGAGCATGTACAGCACTCAATACTTAGTTGGGGCTCCTTTTGCCTGAAATACGATCACTCTGTGGCACTGCTCAGGTGTTATGAGAGCCCAGGTTGCCCAGCTCTTGTGCATTGTTGGGTCTGGCATATGGCATCTTCATCTTTACCATACCCCACAGATTTTCTATGGGGTTAAGGTCAGGCGACTTTGCTGCCCAATTAAGAACAGGGATACCATGGTCCTTAAACCAGGTGCTGGTAGCTTTGGCTGTGTGCAGGTGCCAAGTCCTGTTGGAAAAAGAAATCTGCATCTCCATAAAGTTGGTCTGCAGCAGGAAGCATTAAGTGCTCTAAAACGTCCTGGAATACAGCTGCATTGACCTTGAACCTCAGAAAACACTGGAAAATTTACACTGGACCTTAAGCAACGTGGCTTCTGTGCCTCTCCTCTCTTCCTTCATACTCGGGGACCATGATTTCCAAAGAAAATGCTAAATTTACTTTCATCAGAGACATAACTTTGGACCCCTCAGCAGCAGTCCAGTCCTTTTTGTATTTAGCCCACGTGAGATGTTTCTTTTGCTGTCTGTTGTTCAAGAATGGCTTGACACAAGGAATGCAAAGCTAAAACCCATGTCTTGCAAACGTCTGTGCGTAGTGGTTCTGGAGCACTGACTCCAGCTGCAGTCCACTCTTTGTGAATCTCCCATACACATTTTTGAATGGGTTTTGTTTCACAATTCTCTCAAAGGGTGGGGTTATCCCTATTGCTTGTACACTATTTTTTCTACCACATCTTTTCTTTCCCTTCGCCTCTCTATTAATGTGCTTGGACACAGAGCTCTGTGAATAGCCAGCCTCTTTTGCAATGACCTTTTGAGTCTTGCCCACCTTGTGGAAGGTGTCAACGCTTGTCTTTTGGACAACTGTCAAATCAGCAATCTTTCCCATGATTGTGTAGCCTACAGAACTAGACTAAGAGGCCATTTAAAGGCATTTGCAGATGTTTTGAGTTAATAAGCTGAATAGGCACCAGGTGTCTTCAATACTGAACTTCTCACAATAGTCCAATTTTCTGAATTTGGGGTTTTCATTAGTTGTCAGTTATAATAATCAAAATAAACACTTGAAATATATCAGTCTGTGTGGAATGAATGTAAACATTATACAAGTTTCCCTTCTTGAATGGAATTAGTGAAATAAATTAACTTTAAGATATTCTAATTACATGTCCAGCACCTGTGTATGTATATATATATATTTATTAGACTATAAATATATTTTACCTTACCTGTTAGTGATGTCTTAACATCTAAACTATTGGAATCTCACTGTGAGTGGAGTATCTTTTGTAAGGACCTTGACTATGCAGGGAGCAGGCAGCTGAACTAGTTTTGGCACAGACCCCAAAGGTGATCGTGTGTGAGGCTGTTTAAGATTCTGTTGCACTTCCTTCTGACAAAACTAACTTCCAACTCCTTTACATGACATCACGGGTCTCTCCAACAGCAGATGAAAGCTAATGTCTGAGGGGACAAGAGAGCAAGTCTCTCACAGCGACCACATGTTCATTTGGACTAGTTTCATTATATATTTAGCAACTAATACTAGATTCCTGCATAATTATGCAGGATCATTCTGCATCAGTACATTACTCATCAGTGAGTACGAGTCCCGTATGAGCCGGTTGATGTTTGGCCTGGCTCGGTTCTGCCCAAACAACAGCTCTTTATCCCTGTGAACAATGCCCAGGTTGCCATGGCAACAGCCTGTTTAGTGTCCACTGTGGGATACAGAGGTAATGTACCAGCCTCATAACTGCCTGAGGTGGCGAGGCAGCCGTTAGGCATTATATCAAACTCATGAATATCAGCCCATACTAGACCTAAGATGACAGAGTGACGATGCCAGTGTGACGCCAGGTGGCCTGATCTGGTTTCTTCTAAATAAAAAGCTCTCTCAGAGCTCCTCAGAGATTACATGAGGTGAACACAGGGTTTTAAGGCATGTTTTTGGTTTGGGTGTGGAATCTCGAGTATGTTTGGTAATTAGTTGATTGTTGAATGCACATATTTCAGCAAATTCATGATTCGTATGCCTCGTTCAATAACTCAATATCTTCACTCATTTATATTCCGATTCAGGCCGCCCATCCTCCTCCTCCTCTCTCTTTTCACAGAGTGTATGGATGATTGTTATCTGCTGGTGGGGGCCATATCAAGGACAAAAGGAAATCAAAAACAAAGAGGGGAGAAGATGAGGGGGTGGAACATTACCTGAAAAAAGCGCATGTAATATAGGACAACTTAGAATGTGCTGCTAACACGGAGGACAAAAATGGCCCCAGGGGCATATATATATATATATATAAATCTTAAATATTTATAAATGTATATACTGGCTTTCAAAAGTTTGGGGTAATTAAAAATGTCTCAAATCTGTAGAAATGTCTAGTATTGGCTCACCAAGACTATATTTATATGACTTGCTGCTTTGGTGCTCAAGAATTATTTTAACCCTTTTTAATTACCAATATTACGCTGAAAAAAAAAGAGGTTAAGCTGCCTTACTATTCTTGTGAAAGCCGTAATATTTTTTCCAGCTTTACTTTCTTTTCCAAAAACTTTTTGAGGTCACTGCATATGTGATATGATATCTAACCTCTTTAAAGCAGGGTGAAGGGTTGCGGATCTGTTCTAGCATGGCCCACTTGACACTGGCCTGCCGAATGTTTCCGTCGTACTCTCTGGAGCTCTGCGTTCCGCTCGGCGTGCCACGAGAACGCTCGTAACCTGGTTCGTTGAAGTATGGCTCAGCCACCAGAATCAGAGACTGGATTGACACCAACACCTAAAACACAAATACACATACACACACATATTTAAGAATGACACACAGATTAAGTGAAAGAGGTGAAGAGCACACCGGCTCTCAATGACCACTACTGTCCCTGTGTCTGATTTCCATTTATTGATTGGCTGGACACTAACTGTAGCACTAATCAATGGAGACATTTCTATGAACTGCTGGCAGAAGTACATGAGCACAAGCTTGAGAAGAGAGAGGAGCAGAGCCTGATCAGATCAATATTACAGGAAGAAACAGCTCCCCTGCCTATTATTCAGAGAGGTAAGATGGAGAGAGGGAGGGAAAGAGGTTGAGATGTGGGAAGATAATTACTGTAGGCAAACCAGGAAGAAAATGTTGTAAATGCTCAACGGTCGGTGTGCAGGTGACAGTGATATGACTAAATATTCTGTGAAAGTGATGAAATGAGACCAGGTCTGGCATTCCACTGCATCGCATATACCGGAAGGAACCATCCAGATTTGTGCAATTGGTATCAGAAACCTAATCCTTCCTACTTAATGGGTGTGAGAAGGATAGAGGATTATACAAGAAAGAGAAACTACAAACAAATGAGATTTAGCTCACCTGTAGAAAGCTAGAAGTCTGAGGGTTCCATTTCTCTTCGGGACGGCCGTGCCAGGTGTTCAGGATACTTAAACACACCTGGTTGTAACAGAACGAATGAGTGATCAGGATATAGAGAAACAAAAAAACGGAAGAACAAATCAACATATACATTATACTTTTTAAAAATATAAATTTTTACAAATATTTATATTGTATTTAATATACGTCAATCTCATGTATACACACACACACACAATGAAATTTTTTGTTTTTTACAAAATATTTTTTTTTCTTAATTGAATAATAACTTTTATATAATATTATTTTTTATTATTATTTATATTACAATTATTATTGTGTCTTTATATTTAAAATGTATTTTATTTTACTGTATGTATAACACACACACACACACATACATATATACATACATATATATATATATATTTGCACACACAAAAAAGTATATATAGTAAAATAAATTAAATCTAATCTACTGTCTAATTTTCAGTGTTTAAATCAGTTAAAAACAGTATTGGTTCAAGTATTTCCTCTATTTCTCCAATACGAAATCAGGAAGTGACACTTACCTTGCCATCATTGTAGAGGTTTGGATTGAAGCGGACGCTGTGGCCACCGGTAGTCTCCAGATTAACCAACGGAGGGGAGTTTGGGTAATCTTGAGGAAAGTAGACGTCAAATTCAAAACAGCCATTGGCATATGGTGTGTCTGCGGGCCCTGTTATCAACACCTGAGACAAAAACCAAGAAGACCTCTATTCAATCAAAGGCTAGATTAAAATAGAAAACAGAACAGGACCATAACGTCTAAACCATTCCTACAGAGGAAGTTTAACTGATACAGGCAAACAGATGTATCCCATTTCCCCACAGAAGGAGTCAGAGAGAGGAAGATTGGAGGACTGTAATGCCATCCAGTGAAACTCTCTCCACTGCAGGCGGCAGAGCTGCACTCAGGCGTTAAGAGTGTTTTGACATGACCATTCAAATGCAACACTAAACACACACACAAAGCTGTGCTTACACACTCTATGTAGGTTAAATCGGGAAAGCTCAGTTTACTATTAATGTCCATTAAGATTGTATGAAGTGTGGAGGAAGATAAAAGGGCTTGGCCCGCTGTTAAGGGTCAGTTTAAGCAGACGGAGCAGTGAGTGACCAGTATGACTGGGGCTCCGCCTGTGGTCTGGCCTGCCCCAGACATAAAGCTCAAGCCAGACACACTGACATTTACACACTCAGAGAGGAGCCCGGGTCAAAAGCACATCTCAAATGTCATTATGAGGAGTGTGTGCACTCATGTGTATGTATGTGTGTGTGTGTGTGTGTGTGTGTGTGTTAGAGACCACAAGACAAGCAAGACTCCCGGGATTCGCTACTGTTGTTTTGTCATGCAGCAGAGATCGAAAAATGTATGCTGACCAACAGTAAACAGCAAGGTTCACAGACTTATTAATCTATATTTCACATTTATTTTTTTTGCCACAAATCCAGTTTAGCGATAAACAAATATTCTCTGAATTACTTTAAGGGAATCATCAGAAATCATTTTTTTATTGTTTACATTTTTTAATTAATTGCATTAAATAATTGCAAGTATTATATAATACATTATTATGATAAATTTGTGTTCTTGCCCCGATAAAAAGGGTGCTTAATCGATCTCTACTTTACTAATAATCAATAAGCTCTTATAAATATAAGAGTACTAGTGGAGGGGTCAGAGGTTTCAAATCATACCTTCATGATGTCAAGACGTTCTTCATCGCAGCGGACGAACACGCTGGAGGACGAGGAGAGAGGGAGGGAGGTGGAGAGCGTGACAGCCTCCTGTGCTAATCGCCGAGCACGGGCTGCACTGTTGGCATCGCTGGCGTTCTTCACCTGAGACAGGTAATGATAGTTCACCTTAAACACCAGTTTAGAGTCCTCATCTTCACACACCATCTCAAACGTGTCTGTGGAAGAGAAGACACACAAACAAGTTAGTGTTTAGCAGTCACAATGAAACATAAACATCAGACTACCTCAAAAAAAAAAAAAAAGTCATCATATTTCCACCAGAAAAAGCCACACTGTGTATTCTGAAGGATCTGCTCTGTGTGGACCAGTGCAAACCTGTTTACAGTCATGTCAGTTGAGATTACCTCTTTTGTCTGAGGACGGGTTAAATCATTTTTGGCAGAACAAAACTCTTGTCATCAATCAGAGCAAAGACACATGAGAAATGACAACCAGAAAAGCTATTCTTCCAGCAAGATAACACAATCTTCCCCATTTCACTTCATTTTGCTGCTTCAAATTTTTGGTGCACTTAAAGAAAATAAAATCAGCTGAAAGGAAAAACAGCAATTACTATCAATTCATTTAACTATGTGTGCAGCACAAAAGCAGAATAAAAGAAGAATAGGTTTAGGCCAGGGTTTCTCTAACTGGGATAATGTTAATGAAAAGCTAATAATGCAAATTTTCTTTGGGCTGACTAAAAAAATAATAAAAAATAAAAAGGTACATACTTGATTTAGATAAATCAATGGAAAGAAAATTTGATCATTCTGGCCAGTGATTAAGTATATTTTCATAAAATACCATACAATTAACTATTATTAACAGTGTTGCTGAATTATTTTTGTTGCTTTAAAAATTTATTTAAGAGAGACAAAGGCAATTTAACATCAGTCAGTAACCAATGTATTATGCATCCCTAAAATTGTCTACATTTTGTAAAAAATATTATTCATTAAAGTGCTTAATATCATTGGGCTTGAGAGTAAAATTTCATTTAAATGATTAAACTATTTAATATACTCTCTTATTATCCAGTAAAAACTTAAATGGGTCAAGCACTAGCAGAGAAATGTTATTCTAAACTCACCAAACTGTAGTTTTTTCATGGCTGCTGTATATTTCTCCTCCATTGAGCGTAAGATGGACATCGGTTTAGGCCTTGCTGCTGCCTTCTTAGAACTCTCAGCCATCTTCCTCTCTAAAAAAAAAAAAGACAGACACTTAAAAAAAACCTTTAAGAGTGTGTGCATGTGTGTTTCACAGTAGCCAGAGGGTGTGTTTGAGTAGGTTACATCTTCCCATCCCTGAAAAACCAACACATCCCTACGAGATGCAAAAGTAAGCTGAATGCCTATATGTAGCTCAGCCAGGAAAGAGCTCAAACAGTACATTTTTGTGACTTGATAATTAAAGACTCCCACTGAGATGTGTCTGACTGCAAATTTGTTACTTTGACAAATGAGATGAAGCGCAAAAAATCATGTTGTTACACAAATGAGTCGCTGCATTTCTGTTCTCCCAATTCAGATAGTTATCGAGAGAGCGTCAGACTAATGACAACGACACCAGCAGACCGTCACCACTCCAGTGAGACACATTAGACCTGCGGATGGAGGCCGTTAGAGCCACAACACAATTAAACTGCCTATATTTAGGGGGTTTATGGCATTTCGGCCCATTCTCCACTGGTTGCAGACACATGTCCCTCCCTGCACACCCATGCTCCATGTCAGCCAATCAAATTACCTTTGTGCTTAACAGGGCTGATAACGGCTATGCTTTGGATATGAGCCACATAAAATCCCACCAACATCGATAGCTCCATTTGCTCTCACCTCGTCACATTAGCGCAGGATATTGATGCCAATATCGATACTGAACTACAGAACACCACTTTCGACCAATCAGACACCCTGACTGCGCTGTCTCGGACACTTTTGAAGAAAAAACGGAATACTAATTAAGCAGTTAAACGGGGCGGTAAGTGTAATGTCTTACTGCTCTTATCATATGGATTTTCCTTATGTATAGTGACAGCTGCATTGATCAGCTTCACCACGTTTAATGCCCCTTTCATTCACTCATCACAGAGAGAATGAGAGCATGAGATACCCAAGGGAAGATGATGGTAATATGCGGATGTACTGATGTGGTTCTCCAACCTAGTAGTGTAAATTCGTGCCATTTCCAAATCTTACCTCATCATGACCACAAGGCCTTGAAGCAAACACTCACTAAGCTTGGGTTTAAGGAAGTGTTTTTCAATCCTGTTCCCTTGTCCATGTCTCCCTTATATGACATACTCATCTTTCTTAATGAGCTGATGATCTGAATCAGGTGTTTAAATTAGGGAAACATACAAAATGTGCAGAGCTGTGGGTCCCCAGGAACAAGTTTGAAAACCGCTGGTCTAGAGGACCTTAGAATGACATATTTGTTTAAATGAAAGATATTAAAGAATTAGCATGACATAGATTAAGTTTAGTCTGACAAACGAAAGTGCCCAGTAAGGCTGACTCTCCGTTTAAAAATCCTTGGAGAAAACAATAAGGCTTTAGAGAGCCTGTCGCCTCTGTTGCTGAAGAGCCGTTTCTCTTTGGCTTATTTTGTCAGAGCAAACAGTCACTCCATGTCCCCCGAGGCCCTCAGACAAGCAGGGGAGTGTCTTCAGCCAGTGAAATACACACCATCCCTCCCCTGACTGCCCACTATACATGCAGCACTGTCTTGCTTTTGCTTCTTTTGTGTTTCAAGTCTCAAGAAATATTGCCCTACAGAGAGACAGAGCACGAAGAGCTTTTGCAAAAGAGGATTTAGTGTGAAATGTACTTCAAATGGCACAAAAACATCCAAAACTCACAAACATTATGAAAGTTTTGACTTGATTAAAAAACAAAAAAAAACATTAAGCCTGCATTTCTTTCATTAACAATAGAGTAGAAGTAATATTAATAAAAATTTAATCACAAATAATTGTTCTGTTATATATTTTAAAATGTAATTAATTTCTGTGGTGAATCATTTTAATATGCTAATTTGGGGCTTATTAAGAAAATTGCTTATGAACATTAAAAAAGGAAGCGGTTTATGAAGTTACTCTAAAACTTAATACTGAAGACTTAAAAGTTAATACGTCCAAATTAGAAATTCTTAAAACAACATTTTGTTAGGCATTTTAATTAAAGTTAGTAAAAATGACATTTTCTATTTATTATGTAACAAACAGTTCCTATAGAAAGCATTTTTGGTAAAAGCAGATTGTTAAGATGGATGTTCTCACCGTGGTTGGCCTGCCGTAGGTTGGTAGTGGCAGCGTAAACGATCTCTGCAGTCTTTTGGATGTCAGGAACTAACAAGGTGAGGCCTTCTGGCTCAGGATCAGATGTCTCCGTCTTCATCACCCCTTTACTTTTGTCTTTTTTCGATCTGAAGTGGACACAGAATCAACAGAAATCACTTTACATACATAGACACAAACAGATTAATGATGGGTCTACATGTGAACTTTTCAGTCTCTCATGTCCCAACCTTGAAACAAACACAATCATCCTGAGAAGCGCTAGTACACACTGGATGCATCAACTGAGCAGCAGATTGTGACTTGGCCCAAAGTAAACCATTAAAAACAACATCCAGCTGTCTTGTGGCTATGCACACGTCCTCACAACATGCATCTTTCATTAAGCAGGAGGAGAGAAAATGAAAGAGACAGACAAATGAGAAAGGGAGCGTGTCAAAAACGTCCTTTACCTGTAGGTGATGCACAAGACAATAATTAAGATGGTTCCATCACTCAAGGGTGCACGCATTCTCAGACATTCAGACAGAGCCAACCTTGTGACTTACAGGCTAATGCCATAAACATCTCGCTGCCCATGAAGACTAAGCCATTATTAAACACAGACAGCTGATTACAAATCAGTCTCACTACTCTACATATCCACCGGCGTTATCACTCGACAATCTTTATCTAGAGGATGAGGAAAAAAAACATGCTATATAATCTTAAAAAAGACAGCACTTAATATATCTAAATATGTACATTTAATTAATATTTATACAAATAAAATAGTAACAGTATAACAGTAATAAACAAATGACATTAAATAAGTATTTAAAAAGTCACTTCGTAACTAAAAAAAATAAAAAAAGGAAGAAAGAAAAAAGAGAAAAAGAAAGGAAGATATTTCCGATACAAAATACATTGCTACAAATCAAGTTTATGATTTATTTATTGTGGTGAGTTCAGTGAAAATTCTGGCAAAAACATATACCCTGAAAAAAACAAAACAAAGCTAAATTATGGACTAGCATGGGAACGGCAAAAGCTCAGGACAGTTTGAAGGCCACTGGAGATTAGAGGCTTTTCGGGGGCAGCTGAGGAGCACTGACCGATCTAGCAGTCATTTATCAAGGTGTTACTCCCCTGGCGAAACACTGCTTTTGACTTGTGGCTATAGCTTCAGGTTACTTCTTGTGGGTATAAGTCAGTTTTCTCCATGGAGGTCAGAGACAGCATGTGTCACCAGGTGGGCATCCATCCATCAGAAGTCAGTCCTTTGTCTATTATTAGTGCGACAGACCGGTAGACTGAATGTGTGTGTGTTTCTAAAAAGAAGGGCTCACCTGAGGCGGTTGGTATAGGTGTCCACACAGGTCTTCATTTTGGCCAGCAACATGCCAACGGAGGTCTGACACTCGGTGCGTTCTTCATCCTCCTCTTCTTCAGCAGCATCTCCTGATAGCGGCAAGAGCAGAGGAACCAGGCTGGTGCAGGTGGAGATGGCCCTCAGCAGCTCTAACAGCGCACGATACAGGGGGACGTGACGCGCCATGTCCAAAACTGCAGGAGACAAAGAGAGAGAGAGAGAGACATTACGTACAGAGACAGGACACTTATAAAAGACAAAGTCGATTACATCTCTTAAATGACAGAAGGACACAAAGGACGATCCACACACACATACACACACACACATTCAGTCTCTCAAGGTCAATAATGTTTTTAATATCGAAGTTTTTAGGAACATTGACTTCCATAAATTCAAACCGTTTCAATACCTGAACAGAATATACAATCTGTTCTATCATATGGAAATCACCTCATGACCATCTTATGAAAGGACACATAAGGAAACTTGTGTCATGCCTGTTTAAAAGGACAGTCTCTTGACATTCTAACCATTACGTCATTTCAAACCTATAGGAAAAAACAGAAAAGATACTGCTTCAAAGAATGTCGGAAATCAAAAAGTTCTGTTCATTGTCCCTTTAAAACAATATAATAGCACAGAAAAGAAACTTTGGCTGTAGAAAGAAAAGTTATGGGGGAAAACATGACACATTTTTTCAGACATGACCAAAAAAATAAACCAAACTCAAAATCAATCTCATACTGAGTACGTAGAGATGCTAGAGGTTTGAGGCATGAGGCTCTTTGTGTATGCATTTCCTGTTTGGAGAAGGCACGATAATCCTTTTGTGGCACAGCGGATTCTTAAAGCCAGAACGGGGACAGTGAGAGAATAAAGGATGAGAGGGAACGAGACAGAGCGATTACTGAGGGTCTTCAAGCAAAACGCAATAATCAGGCTCATATTATCAGTGTGCAGTGAATGTAAGGAGCGGGAATACTGTGTGCATGTTTGTGTGACGTGTGTGTGTGTTTCTAAGAAGAAAGAAGAATTTCAAATGACTGAAGGAGCTCCATCAAAGGGTTTCGTCTGAGTGTGCACCCACTTTGAGGACACCACAGATCAGAGAGCGTTTAGTGTGTGTGGTGTATCATCTCAATGTCAGTCTACGTTCCAGATTCTCCTCATGCCCTCCTCAGTTCAGACTGTTTCTCCTTCACTCTCATCTCATTTACAGACTAACTGATTTACTGCACACCAATCCTCCTCTCTGGCCCTCTCTCCCCTCATCACACATTCAGCTCCATGCTGGATTGGGTGGATGATAAACAATGTTAGTGAGAGTGGAGAGGACACATACGTCAGCTCCCCTGCCCTCCGTCGCCGTACGCAGAGAAAAGCAGAGATGGAGGAAGAGAGAAGGGAGGACACGGCAGGACAGGAAGATAGAAGAGGGGAAAACCGGAGAAAAGACAGAAGGAGAGAAGAGACGAGAAAGGGGGGAGAGAAGACCAGAAGGGACCAGAAAAGAGAAAGTGCAAACAGAACGGATACCAGAAAGGAGGAGAGGAAATGAGGAGGACAGAAAAAAGCAGCAGAGAAGACACGTGGAAAGGTGACCAGTAAGGAACGAAGCTGAACAGAACGGAGAACAGGAGGGGAGGAGGAAGAAATAAGGAGACTAGAAAGGAGGGAATGAGACAAAGAGCAAAGGAATGGGGAGAAGACCTGAAATAAGGAGTACACTCTTAAAGATAAAGGTGCTTCACAATGCCATAGAAGAACCTTTTCTAAATGGTTCATAAAGAACTTTCAACTTCTGAAGAACCATTCTGTTTCTTAAAAAGTTTGTGTCGAAAGAAGGTTCTTCAGATTATTAAAAAGAAAGAAAGACATAGTTCTTTAAAGAACTCAATGGTTCTTTGAGGAACTAAAAATGGTTCTTCTATGGCATCGCTGTGAAGAACCTTTATTTTTAAGAGTGTATGGAGGAGACAAGAAAAGAGAAAGCAGAGTACATGACAGAAAATGTAAAAGTAAAAGTAGTAATAGAGACGAGAGAAATCAACAAAAAGGGGGAAGGGAGGAAAGGAGAAGAGAACAGAAAGGAGGAAAGAAGCAATCAGAAGATGAGACCAGATGGACTTTAGAAGAATAGAAATGAGAGCAGGAGAGAAGATTAGACAAGAGGTCAAAGATGAAAGGAGATGAAAAAAAACTAAACAAGGAGAACAGACAAGTACAGCAAGAAAACCAAATAGTGGAGAAGAGATAATAGGAGAAAGGTGAAGAGACTAGAAAGAAGCGAGGAGGAAGAAAAAAAAAGAAAAAGGAAAACCTAAAAGGTTACCATTTAGATAAGAGAAGAGAACAATTTAAAGGAATAGTTCACTCAAAAATGAAAATTACACAATTTACTCAACCTCAAATAATCCTAATAATATATGCATATTTTGGTGCTTCAAAATATCAGCCTGGAAGATTGGAAGAGACAGGACAGAAGAAAATCATACACACTTAGGATGGCTTGGGGGTGAGTAAATTATGGGATCGTTTTATTTTCTGGGTGAACAATTCCTTTAAGTGATTAAAAAGCATAAGAGAAGACCAGATAGGAGGAGAAAAAAGCAGAAAAGAAGAAAAGGAGAGATTACAAGACTACAGATAATACTGCAGTCTCATGTCAAACTCCTCACAGAAGCTCTGAGGACACTACAAAATCATCCATCCATTCCCTCTTCCCCAGAAAGAGACTCTGATGGTCATAGGTCATATGGACTCAAACTGAGCCTGATCCACAGCTTCTCTGCTTTAAACGATTCTTCATTTGTACCAGAAGACCTTTAAGGCTGACCTCTCCCCCCATCGGCTCACTGTCTAAAAGGAACAATATAGCCTCAGACACAAGCTTCGCGCTGTATGAGCGAAAGAACCTCATGCACACTCTCAAGAGACATCTTAAAACAGACGTTTTCCCTCTTCTTCAAAAAAAGCTCTCCTCTTATTAGCTCACACACGTCACAACCCTAATAAGAAAACATGTGAAAGAATGTTGAAGACAAAAGCACACAAAAAAATCCTAACCATTTTTGCAGGCATATCATGGAATATAGGTTTCTTTTTTTGTCTTTTAAAGTAAGTATGTATTTAATGTACCAGATAAAGATTCTTATTGCTAAGGTTTCTCTCATGTTTTTGCTTCCCTCCATTTTTGTTTGGGTTCCTCGTCACGCTTTTTGATGAGAATAAAACTTGAATTCAATTGAGCTGAATAACACTATAGTCTATAGGCTACTTACTGCTGAATCCATCTTGCTTAATAATAAAGTAACTTCATAAAGTTATTGAACTGAACTGAACCAACACTGAACTGTCTGGAGCTGAATAATGATACAATATTACATTACTACAGCTGTACAGCTATTGCCATTTTGAAATTTGCATAATTCATTCTGGTACTTTTCTGTTTATAACAGAGAAGCTACTTTAAAGCAAAATGTCGTAAAAACATTTGTAGAAAAAAGAAAAAGAAATGACTAAGCAAAAGAAGGTTATGACTTTTTTCCTATTCGTTTCCTATGTTCAAAAAAGCTGCATTTATTTGATCAAAAATACAGTAAAACTGTAAATTATTACAATTTAAACTACTTGTTAACTATTTAAATATATCATATTTCAGAATGTAATTTAAACTAATGGCAGAGCTGAATTTTTTTTTAAGTTTTCAGTATCCTTTAGAAATTTTCAGTATCCTTTAGAAATCATACTAATATGCTGATTTGCTGCTAAAGACACATTTTATATAATCAATGTTGAAAGCTGTACTGCTTAATGTTTAGTAAATGTATAACCCCCCTTCACACATGAGAAACATGTAGTACTCAGAATAAACCTTAGGGGTGTGCAGTGTGAGTGTGACAGTTCTCTGAGCATGTGGTAGAAACTCTTTGTCACCATGACAACAAAGATCTCGAGGACAGGCGGGACAAGACACACCAGCAGCAGCACAGCAATGCACACTCGCTTTTTGCCTCGTGGGTTGGTTAAAATTTAATCTGGTTATTTACAACATGTAGAAATGCATAACTGTTCATGACACGCAGATGAAAAGCGAGAGACCCTCTTCTAATATGACTCCACCGTGTGTGTGTGTGTGTGTGTGTACGCGCGCACATTTATTTTGGTCTGTTTGAAGTAACACTAGCACACTTTTGTTGAAGTAAATCAGGCTGACAGGAGTCTGATTTTAAATGCCGCTTTGCAGAGCGGAACTGGGCCTCGAGTCTAATGACTGACACAAAAATCATGCTTCCCCAATCATTCAGGGCACAAGAGTCCTCCGCCTGTCTGGAGTGTGAGAGTGAGCGAGTGAGTGAGCGAGAATTCTTCACATGAGGGCCAGCTGGAAAGAAAGACACAACATGCAGCAAGAGCTCAGAGAAGTGCTCCATCAATAATGCAAGAGAACGAGGAATAAAACAAGACGAGCGCTGGTGCATTTCCCTTTCACACTTCTGCATCTCTCTAGCACAGACAACACTGAGACGCTGGACACAGACTGATGGCACAACCGGACCACTGACTGCCCACACCAAAGAGAACATCGCCTGATCCAAGTGCCAAACACACAAGGAAAATAAAAGAGAGCAGTGAGTCAAAGGAGGAGAGTGCAGGGTTTATTCATATGCTTTTATGCAGGTCATATCCATATGCCCATAACTCAATTAGACAACACCTTATTTTAAATTGCGCAAAATAGAGAGAACAATATAAAAATCCAGTTTGAAACAAATAAACAATAATTATTTTCATGTTTTAGCTGATAACATGTAAAGGGTTGATTTAAAAAGTTTGATATACCAAGTCCAAATAAATCAAAAGTGAATTTAGGCATTACAAATTCATCCAAACTTTGGATGAGTGTGAAAACATGCATTAGTTATATACTCATTTTAATATGAATGCATAATCATATTCATTATTTGCTGAAGATCACATTTAATAATATTACATTTGTGTATTTAAATTTTAACAAAGTCAAAGTTAGATTAAGATGAGTCATTTAAATGCAAAAATAGGCTATATAAATATGAATAATTAAATATCCCTCAATTATACAGTAGATACTATCAAAATAAGAAAAAAACAACAAAGTGCAGATATATAATGTAATGAAAGGTTGAGAACAGTAAGAAATTTTAAAGAATTAAAGGAATAGTTCTCCCAAAAATTAAAATTACTCCATATTTTACTCAGCCCAAAGGCATCCTAGGTGTATATGACTTCTTTCAGATGAACAAAAAATTTGTCCTGGCTCTTCTGAGCGTGGTAATGCTTGTGGATAGTGTCCATTATTTTTAAATCAGATATGCAGTGAGGTTAATTCAGTAAGTATTTGATCACACTGTGATTCTGCCAGTTCTCTTACTTAGAAATCATGGAGGTGTTTACCATTTTCAGCATAGGTGCATTTTCACTGTGAGAGACCGAATCCAAGAAGAAAAATCCAGAAATCACATTGTATGATTTTTTTAACAATTTATTTGGGAATTACTGTTGAATAAGTTTTTGCTCACTTGAGTCAATTTTTTTTAAATATTTGGTACAGAAGCCTTTGTTAACAACTACAGAGGTCAAACGGTTCCTGTAGTTCTTCACTGGGTTTGCACACATTGCAGGAGGGATTTTGGCCCACTCCTCCATACAGATCTTCTGTCAGGTTTCACAGAGTTTCATCTCCCTCCAAAGATTTTCAATTGGATTTAGGTCTGGAGACTAGCTAGGCCACTCCAGAACCTTGATATTCTTCTTACGGAGCCACTCCTTGGTTTTCCTGGCTGTGTGCTTTGGGTCACTGTCATGTTGGAAGACCCAGCTCCTCCTGTGTAGGTCTGGGCTGATTCTTCACCAATCTTATCATCACTGATACCCCACGAGGAGAGATCTTCCGTGGGGCCCCAGTCCGAGGGACAGTCATCATTTGCTTCTTGCATTTTCTGACAATTGCTCCAAGAGTTGTTCTTTTTTCACCAAGCTGCTTGGCAATTGCCAGCTTTGTGAAGGTCTACAATTTTGTCTCTTGTGTCTTTTGACACCTCTTTGGTTTTGCCCATGTTGCTACTTAGACTTTGGCTGATTGTGGGGTACATAAGTGTCTTTATGACAGCTAACGACCTCAAACAGGTGCTACTAATTTAGAATCATGTGTAGAGTGTAGCTGGACTATTTAAAATCAAAATAACAGGTCTTTTTGAGGGTCAGAAATCTGACTGATAAGCAAATGATCAAATACTTATTTGACAGGAATTCCCAAATAAAAAATCATACAATGTGATTCCCGGATTTTTCTTTTTTAAATTCAGTCTCTCAATTCGTAATTCATTTGATTAAAACAGCAACAGCGCTTATTTTTTATTCGTTACATGTGCTTTATTTTGACAGAGAAATACTCAGGGAAAGATTAAATCAATTTAAAATGCAGTGGACATTTTGGTTGTCCACCTACTGTATGATGTAAGTTGTGTCATATGTCTAGTCACAGATCAGCCAAGCCGCTCGAGCCAGCAGGTGGTGGTAATGCACCTTGAAGCTATATGCCACCCACCAGCCTCAGTCAGTGAACCAGTTATTTACATTAGAATTTTAAAACTAGAAATATTTTTGTTAAAACCCATCAATCTGTTTCAGAGGACATGCGATAACCCTTCAAAGACGTTTAAGTTAGTTTTATGAAAAAAGAAAGCCAAACACACCTAGGGTGGCCTAGAGTGAGTAAAATATGGGGTCATTTTCATTTTTGACTGAACTATTCCTTTAATACTTTTACTCAGAAAGGAAAAATTAAATGTATAAAATTGTATGCATATATTTTGTGACGAAAAAATCTTTTGAACTTTGTATCAAGGTTTTTAGAAAATGCAGCTCAACTCTTGTCAAAATTGATTCTTGAGCACAAATAAATGCAGCTTTTGTGAAGTATAATTTAAAAATAAGTTTTGACCCCAAGCTTTTGAACGGTAGTGCAGATAACTACTAAATGGATCATCCTGCTATTTAAAGTTGGGTACAACAATTCACTCCTTGTTCCAATACAACACCAAAAGCATTGGCAGAATGAGCTTAGATTTAAAATGCCACTCTTGTTGGATTCAATCCAGCTGACCCTAGAGATTATGAACGGTGGCGGCTCGCAAAGTTACTTAAACACGTGGAGTCAGCCAGCAGACACTTTGGTGCCAGAGCAATCTGATTGTGGGCATTTACATCCACACCCTCATGAGTAAGTGGCACCTTTCCAGACATTTATGTACAAGTTGCTTAAAGGAGGTGTCGGCCCTGCACAATAGCTGTAATTTTCAGGAAAATAGCCTTGTATCGAGGAAAGCTTGTGCCAGCAGAGGCTGTTTATGCACTAGAATATTTGATTGAGCTAATGGCGACGACCACAGGGCTGTAATTTTCTTCCTCTGCGAAGATGCTATAAAACCTTCAGCTAACGGAATAACAAAGCGCATTCTTCCCTTTCTGCATCATTTAAAGCCACTAAATCATTCAGCGTTTCTCTCAAATGAAGGGGACTCAGTTTCTCAAAGGCTCTAATGACATTGCGTCTGTCTACTACTGAGGGCAAGATTTTGGACAGCAGGGTGACCCAGCCGATATAGGGGGGTAAAAGTTTTTAGAAGTTCTTACCATCATCAAGGCTATCCTCATATATTTCACAAAAATACAGTAAAAATAATTTTGTTCTATAAACCTTGATACAGGATTCTGAAATGAATAGATGGTTTACAAGGACAGAATTTATTCCGATGCAGAGCCAAGGTTAGAAATTGCACCCACATTACCAGCATAACTGTCTATACCAGTACAAACCAGCTTTAAAAAAAAAAAAAAGCATCCAACAGTCCATAGACCAAAGTCGAATGAAGGCTAACGAAGCTAAAATAATCTTGTGGTCCAGTCACTTTCTCTGACTGCTTCATTTTAATGACCACACCATTCCTGTCCTCCCATCCTTCCTTACACTCCTCCACTCTCATTCCTTTATCCAATTTAGCTCCCGTGCACACAGCCAGGTAAAAAGGGGGGTATCTATCTCTCTCTACGCAGGAGGGCGTAATTAATTTTGACAAGCCCTCTGACTGACATTTGGCATTTTGTGTGGGCACACACACGCTGTCAACTAGCTTTGAGAGGAGAATATGACTTTACAAAGGGCACCTGTTCAAATGAGCAGAATGAGATATATTAAAACATCACAGCTGAGAGAAAACAGGCTGAATCTTATTACACACCTTCACTACAAACATCTTAATGAGAAAAAGAAACTGCACACTCAAAACAAACAAAACTCAGCAAGAGAACAATAATTAATGAGTCTCGCAGGTTTTGACTGTCAGATATGAATTGTGTGCGTTGTTCAGAGTTTGTCCTCTATAATGATCCAGGTGGAGATTTAGAGAGGAAAAAAATGGGAAGAGGCAGGAATGTGCATCGGATGAGTGCACACACATCCATTAAAAGGTTTCCGAGCCATCACTCACTCTCTCCGTTTTTGCCGTTTGATCGAGGGGAGTATGAACGCATCCTGCAGGATGTTGCGGCAGGTTTGAAAATCTTGTCAGCGCTGACCCAATTCACTGATGTCCATTTCTGAGAGTCTCAGCAGAACCTTGCTTAAGGTCTGTATTACACCATCAACTGCTGTTTTAAAAGCTACAAACGCACCCTACAAGATTCAAGATTAGGGATGCATCGGAGTAAAAAATAAAATTAAATAAATAAATAAATAAATATATATAAACGCACACACACAATAATGTTGTTATAATCAGTGCATAATTTCCCTGCCATCGGGCTATCAAGCTGAAAATGTTATACATGTGTTTAAAAAAAAAATAGAATAAAATTTAGGTGCAAAAAATGATGTATGAATGATTTTACAAATGATTCTGAATTTCGAAATGCTCTTAAGAACCAGGGATTTTATTACAATAAATTAATACAGAAACTATATTAATTTTGTAATTTTTTTATGCCGAGTTAACCTCGCTAACGAAGTGCATCAGAAGTTAAAGGAAGCACTCTGACTTTTTGAATTGGATACCAATAGAAGATCAATATTAGAACACATGCAGATCTTTGAGTCAGCAGAACTTCGGAATATTATGGTCACACGCACATACAGTAATGAGATCGCTCCATAATCGCCCACCATCGGCTGTCAGCTTGATGATTATATGATTCACAGCACCAGAGAGAGAAAATTACAAACAAATAAATGAATATAAACAACGGCTCATTGACAAGGAACTCCACTTAGAGCAGATGAAAAAAAAAACTTTCTTCATGGCTTCTAACCCGCCGGGTTGAGTCTGATCCGTTTTAAATGTTCTGCAACAGCACTGGGAACCCGGGAACGAGGGAATTCACCCACATGATAATTTCATTTAATTGGCCTGTGCAATAATTTCTGCACATTATGGTGACTGAAATGTGCTGATACTAATTATCAAAGAGAGATAGAGAGAGAGAGAGAACAAAAGATTTAGAGAGAGGGGGTGGAAGGGGGGGTTCCCTGACATGAGACATGCTCTCAGATAATTATGATAAAGATGATTGAGGGAAATAAAGTTCATAATCATTCATTTTTGTATGGAACCTCATATCCAAAAATGTGTCAATAACACACACACACAGCACCTCTGGAAGCATTAAAGATGGAACAATATCAATGAAGTTCTACAGCAGAGAATATTTATCATCATTACCTGATTTATTGTCATTTATGACCTAAGAACATGCATAATTTTTTTTAAATGAAATTAAAATTCTAAGTTGCCACTTTAAAGAACAATATGGGCAAAAAAGTCCCGTTCAGTCATTTGTTACCATAGAAAGCTCGAGCAAAACAAAGATCAACTGCTTTAAACCAGTTTCTTGGAACTTAAAAGTTTTTAAAAATCCAAACAAATACAAAACACATTATTATACAAATGTGGAGAAAGATTCAAAACTTATTGTGCAGCTCCTCCCCTTCAGCCACCTGGCTCCTGTTTTCTTTGTGGCACTCACTATTCAGGATTCAACCAATTCCCAAATGACAAAAATAAAGTTATAAACTTCCATTTTCCCCCTTAAATATCATCTTACCTCACAAAAATAACACTACAAGTAGTAAACTGGCCTCCACATGCTGTTTCAAGATTCTACAGTCAACTACATTCTCAGATCGCCTGGTTTTGCTCTTTATGCCTAAAGGTAAAGCTTTTTATTGACCTCCTGTAATTGTGCGCCTGCCCAGAGGTCAGGATTATTTCAGATTGAAACGGTAAATAATTGATCTGGCTTTGCTGAGGTCCGAGGGCTGCTAGAGGTAAACCAACTTATTTATGTAGCACATAACACTGATATATGATTTTATTGGACTGGGCGTGGCAGGGAAGGAGTGTATACAGGTCCTCTATTCTGCACCCATCCACTCAAATGTTAATGTGGACAATGAGTTTGATAGTTTATTAACACACCAATGGACAGAAGATGAGATAAGGGCAAAGAGCAAGATGGAGAATTTTAAAATGCATAGCGAAAACAATGCCCAGAAGTACACAAGGAGGAGGGAAGGTTGTGTTATATTTTACTTCCACTGATGGCGAGTAAGGAAACAAGAATCATACTCCTCAAGGGTCAGAGTGAGTCAGTGTGCGGACACACACAGTGTGCTGTAGACGAGGATTACAAGAAAAAAAGATGCCATGTTTTCACACTTCAGCTCCGAAGCTGTCAGCATTAAAGGCCACTTAAAAAGACATTTATTTACTATGAGAGGCTCCTGATTAAAATTTCAGGGACAAAATTCATTTTACAGGTTTTACATTTAGTCTTTTTCTGAACTGTCCTATGAAAGATGTTCTTGCATATTATTTCCAACAATGACTTTTATTCTTAGCCTATTTTCCCTCGATCAAATTTTTAGTTAAATTTTTAAAATGTAATATTCTTAGGGGTTCGAGCGCATAACGCTGAAACCCTATTGTGATTGTTAGGATTTTTATTATTCTTCTGCCATAAAAACTGATCAAAACCATAATGCCTAGAGACTTGAAACTCGGTGAAAAGACAGACCTAAAGTCAAACCTACAGCGCAAAAAAATTACATTTCTGACATTTCTGGGGCTGGTTCACATATAGTTTGTCGTAAACTCAAAAACTTTACATCGTTACGATTCTTGGGTCAAATCGAAAAACTGGATTGCGGCGGATTTTCTCTAGGACTGCAAAATTGAGCTATATCCGAAACCTACTTTTGCTAACTCGTCAAAGGTTTTTTCTCCCGATCGAAACCAAAACACTTCAGAAATGTTCTATAGACATTCAATATAAATAATTAGATAAAAAACAAAAATAAAAACAAAGTTAATTGGTGGAGGGTAATTTTGATTTGGGGCGCAAAACAGTCTGTCATTTAGCATCTATGCTTATGTTAGCCAAATATTATTCGGACTAACTCCGGAACTAAATTAGGTATCTTTACCAAACATGGTACACATGTATAAGCTCAAACTTTAATCAAATAAAAAAAAATGGCGTACCTCAAAAACATGGCCGCCATCTGCCAATTAATTATGAGCACTTAACAGATGTCGATCAGAGCAAAACTCGGTAGGCATGTTTGACTTATGGCCCTAAAGGTTTGTAATAACTTTCTGATTTTGGAAATCGGTCACTAGTTGGCGCTAACAAGTTTTTAAATCTCTTACATCATATGTACATCTATACTTTGATGTTTGTAATGAGAAACTTTACATGAGAGCTGAATTCGGACAGCTAGTGCACTCATCTTAAAGCCTCTGACTTGCATTCATAACCTCAACACACTTGTGTGTGACTGTAAAACGAGTAAAAAACAGTTTGATTTATATTTGTGACCATTGTAATGGATTACTTAAACTGTAAAGCCGTTTTAGTGTCCGCGTGTTCCCATAATTTTCACAAGCAGAAACTGTAGATGTGTGGATATTTTTTCAGTGTTAGGCTGCAATGACCAGGGACGAGTCATTTATTTTTTTATCATTTATTTATTAGCATTATTTATTTATAATTTAGTTTGTCATAAACAAGTTAGGAACAAGTGGGGGAAAAAAGCTGCCAGTTTGATAAGTACACTATGACAAAATGTACTTGTTAAAGATAAACTATTTAAAAACAATTATTACTTAAGAAGATTTGCTTAAATAAAAATTTTAAGTCATGTTTTATTAATTTATTTTAAAGATTTTATTGTGTAAAATCAAAATGGTTTGAGAGAACTGCTGTACTTCCTTTAAAAAGCCTATAGGTCTGCAGACAAGTTTTGAAACAGTGTTTATTAAGCTATAACAAGTCCATTTAGTATGCTATCCCTACCAATGGGCTTTAAATTATCTTAGTGTTCACTTTGAGTATACTTTCTGAAAAGGACAAAAACTGGATAATCAAAAAAGCCTGAAAAATAGCCTGAGATTAATCAATTAACAGAAGACAGGAGATTTCATGATGGTTTTGTGTACATACGTGATCTATCAAATCCCAAATATAAATTCAGGTCACCATCCCACACCTTCTTCTCTATTAGGATCCTTGTCCTCATCTCAGAGTAGCTCTACATTGTTCTTGGCAATAAAGACATTTGACGTGTAAGCCTCCTCGCCGCCCACCCTCCCGATCTCCCTCGCTCACTCTGTTTCCGCGGTTACCAGTCGCTCTGCTTGGTTATGCAATGCACGCCGCTTTCAGGCTCCGAGACGGGACCTATAACCACACGACTGCCATCGGCTACGGACAGAGAACGGCAGGGTGGGGAGCTCGCAGCCTCAAGTCGCCGATCTGCCAACAATCCGGAGGAGTTTGCGCGCATCTGTAGCACTTCTACACCCACGGAAAAAGAGGAGAGCAGAACAAGAAAGGAAAGAAATCTCGGAGGAGGCAAAAGAGGGAAGGTGGGGGCCGATATTTGTTACAAATGCTAAGATACCCTGCTTTCAGATTTTAAAAGGGTCAGATAGACAAGAGTGACAGAGCAGAGAATGAGAGCGTGTGACAGCGAGAGGGAGGGGAGAGACAGGAGGGGAGTCGAAGAGTGATTTTTTTTTATTTTTTAAGTAAAAGGAGAGAGGGAACAAGAGAGGAGGAGGGGGAAAGCGTATTTCTCTAAGCATCTCTTGAATGAAAGGTGTAAGGCAAAGAATATAAAAATAAACAATGCAGAGAAGCATAAAAGAATAACTGAATGAGCGTAGAACAAAAGGAAGGGCTGGTGATACATAAGGAGGCTGGAATACTGACACAGAAAGAGCAAGAGAAAGCCAGAGGGAAAGAGAGAGAGCGTGAGCGAAGGGGAGGGACGTTAGGGACTGAGATTGTTGTCTGCGTAACGCACACGGCTCAAGGAGATGCTGTTGTAGACCTACTCTTTCTCTACCGCTCAATTTCTCTTTTCTCCTTTACGGTATCAGGGACATTGGATGTTTGGCCAGCTGGCCCTCATGTTGCCGCCAGCCAAGATATGCCTCTCCTGTGATGAGCCCACAGCATGCTGGATCTTCCCCCAGATCTCCCACGCCGTAGGGTAAGATTCCCTGTTTTTCATCTAGCTTCTGTGTACTAGTCAGTCTGTGTACCTGCTTTCTTGTCCACTTTGCCGAGCTGTACGTTTGCCCCCAGGCAGCTTTATCGAGGTTCATGTTCTGGTACCTATCTGTGGGAACCTGGACATATATGCTTCTATGTCTGCTCCAACAAATATGGCACCATAAACTATGACTGGATGAGAAAAGAGAAATTGTTTAGTGTGCGCAGCAGAAGCGAATAGCAAGTGAGAAGGTTTAAACGTACAGTAAATCATCTCAGCTGCCGAGAGTCGTCCTGTTGTAGCAGCTCCGCAGGGAAATATCATTTTCTGAGGGGGAAATCCATCACAGAGGTGGGGGGAGACATCCTCTTTTGTGTTCATTACGCCACACTTGCAGCTGGGCAATCAGCAGAGAGGGAAATCTCACCCTCCGTGGCCGCTCGGATGAGCGCTTCTGGCAGCCGCCAAAAAAAAAAAAAAGAAGTCTTCCATGTCTTGTCGATTGTTTGTCTTATTCTGCTCTCCTGTTTCTCCACAGATAAGCACCCTGGAGACAGAGGTGGGGGGGTCAGAATGGGGACGACCACCGTCAGCATAGAGGAGGTTCGAGCGCAAGAGGGTAAAGAGGAGCGAGAGGAGTCCATCTTGGCCCTGCTGGGCATCATTGGCACCTTCTTGAACCTCTTCGTCATCGTGTTTGTTTACATCTACACCACTCTGTGAGAAGAAGGATCCACGCGGGTGGAGAACAGGTGAAGGTGAGGGGCAGTGTCCAACAAGGATATGACAGAAGAGTTGACATCTCACAGAGAAGAACGTGGAAGATGACACTGGACAGCTTAGTACTGGGGAAGTGATGCTTGGTCTTGACCTCTGACCCCTTATGGAGATAATATATATATATATATATATACACACATCTTGATGCGATGGACAGCTATTTAACTTTTTGAACACACAGAGTGATTCTTGGATTTGTACCCTTGCAGGACGTGGTCATGGGTCAAGGGACCTTGAGTTTCCCTGTTGGTGGGAATTACACCGAACACTGCCTGGCTTCAATTACAAGGACACACGTACGCAAAAAAAGCCTATTGGTCAAACACAAGAAAATCACAGGGCGGCCAAACGACTCCTTCCGAACTTATTCACCAAGAGAAAGACTTCTGCAATAAAATGGAAAAATTGGAAGTTTGAAATATTTTTCTATTGAGAACAAATGAGAGAATGAGGCACTCCGGGACACATCTGCAGGTTCGAAAAGCTGGACCTTGTGGGAAACAGGCAGTTCGGTGACATTTGGACACTTTTTCACAATAGTTCCTCCTCCTCCTTTCTGACTGGTGGTGGAAAGTTAAACAGACAAATATGAGTGTGCGCGTGTTTTCTGTCAGATTTGAGTGCGGTGTCAGACACGTGAAAATGCTTTTGTATCGATACATGATTACATTCTAGATGTACTGTGCCATAGGGAATCTAATCAATAAAATGATATTCTATGGGTTGGGAATTAGTGAATGACGTGCATGTGTAAAAAACAAAAAAACAAAACAAAACAAAAAAACATTAGCTGTTTCAAAAAGACCAGAGTTGACCAAACGCGCATATGTGCTGCCCTGCATGTCTTTGGTGTGAGTCATGCATTTGGGTTTTTGAGTGTTAGTAGAGCTTAGTGCACCATAAAGACAGGCAGGTAAAATAAATAGTTGTAAAAAGGGAAAAAGCAAGGAGGAGGGCAGAGATGGTTACTAAGCTTCACTATTTTCATCCGTCTTTCCCAGAAGTGATGGAGGTGTTTTTAAGCCCTCTGAGTATGCAGAGGTCAGTTTCCTGTCACATGCGATAGAGAGTGGTAGAAATGGTTGATGGGAGCTTCATGCGTGAAAATGAGGTTTCAGTATGTGCCCGAAACAAATATGTGCGTGCAACATTTAGATTTTTTTTATTGGCAAGGTAATGGTTGTGTTTCTGTGCGAGTGTGTATGCCCTCTATCTGAGTTAGTTTCGATACGTCACATGTGAAATGTGCTCCGAAAAATCTGCCTGCGGAAATGTTAGCATGGCTTTACGCTTAGTCTCAGGTTCCTCAATAAATTCCAAAGCCACAGGGCACTGCTGTAATAAAGGCCTGTGCTGTAAATCAGCATGTACCTGCAGGGCTTATCATCAAATACAAATCCCCTCAATGACGGCTCTGTGTAAACCAGACCAGAGGAAAACCTCTCTACCTGCCCTCAGATCAGTGTGAATACTTTACACTGCCTCTCAAATTAGTTTAACACTCTTAGATCACGACTGCATACAATTAAAAACTTTAATAATTAGCCTTTTTGTAGTATTTTGTGTAAAGACTGGCTGAAATTGTACCATTCTGTTTTTCAAATATCAGGACTACAATAGCCTTTTGCGCTAAAAGATTGAGTGACACGCATTTACCTCTTTAAATATTCAGTTATGCATTGGACAAGGGGATAAAGACTGTAGCAAGACTACAAAAAACTGCTGTTAATTATTAATGTAGGCTAAATGTAAACATACTTAGAGAAGGGCAAACGGTCTAAAATCTGTGTAAACCCTTTCTCAAGATTAAATTAAACCCTGTACACCTGCAACTAGCACCCAGTATAGCCACCTTTGCCAATCCTAAGAGCTTAACCAAGCCTCAGTAATATAAATAACACACTTCCAGCATTTTGATGGACATGGCCTCCTGACACACACGTATGAATAAGGAACTTATGATTCAGTTCAGATACAGCTTGCAGGCGTAATGCAGGGGGATGTGTGCGTTTCCTTGGGGGTCAACAGTCCTGTGTAAGCCGCCCACGTGAGCTTTACACGTGACACGGCGGTCAAAGACATATGAATCACAATTGCTTTAATCGCATATCTGTTATTCACAGACCAATAGATCACCACAGACTAAACAAATAATTGGAAAGCATTGCCTACCAGCTTCATTAGCTTACACAAAGGTTACAATTCCAACAATTTCTAATAAGCAGAAATTCATTCACCAAACATCTTGAATTTCTGGGGTGTGCGTCTCTAAGCATTCTGGGATATTTTGTTAAAATTAGGTGGTCTTAACTTCAAAAGCACAGCAATGATGCCTTAAAATGTCTTCATAGGTAGGCACTAGATAAAGAAAGAGATGGAGAGAGAACAGTGAGCCATATTGAGGGGGTGGGGAAAAAGATGAACGAGAGAATTGTGATCATTTCTATTTACACTCAGGGAAAAGACTCTAGCACCTCAAAAACCTGCCCTACTTAATGACTGCACCACGTCAGCACTGTTTTAAACACACACGAACATTACAAGAGCCTTACAGCATATGTCAGGGGTGCCGTGTGTAGGCGAGTGTGATATCCCTGTAATGAAAACAGCTTTCAAGGGACTATAAAGTGAAAGGAAATAAACACTCCATGTCCGACAGACCGACATTAACACAAACTCTTGATCTTTTGTGCATAAAAATAATGCTAAACAATTATGATTTTATTGTTTCATTTATCAGTTTGCTAGCATTTTAAATGAACGGATACATAATATGAATGCACTGTAACAACAGTAGCATTTTAGCTAATGTTTTTATTTTATGGGGAGTACCAAATGTTTAAACGCTTTAATAGTTTATCTAGATTAATAATTTAAAACAATAACTAATTAATAGGTTTAATAAGCAAATAAATAAATAAAAAAATTGGCATTACAACAAAGAATGTATAGAAAGAATGAGGATTCACATATTGGCACAAAGAACACAATTCTTGGTTTTGCTTTCACGAATGTTACCATATTATTAGTGTCTATTCCATTCAAGTGAGTGTTAGATTCTAGAAAATTTAATTTTTAAGAATCTTTGATAAAGAAAGCATAGCATTTCTTTAAAACGGGAATCTTTTTTTTTTTTTTTAAATCACCTTTGCATAGTTGAGACAAACGATGGAAAGATGGATTTTCTTAAATGTTGTTTCATTGCTATTTTTTTTTTCGTTTAGTTCCAAATCCAAGTGTAACGGGTCCATTTCACACAGTCTCTGCACCTCACAAACCCCCCGACCCACCCCCAAAATTTTGTGGCAATATCCAATTCTCCCCTAAAAATGTAATATGAATCATTATTCTGTCCAAAAAACTATGCAAAAAAATTACTGTAATAACAGTATTGGCATCAGATTATCAAAAGGTTAGGTGAAAATATGCAGAAGAGCTGATAGGAATCGAGGCAAGTAGCAGGTTTACGGCAGGGGAGAGAAAGGAAGGAGCATAATAATCTTTGAGAGACAGTATTAAATGAATGTGCTGGATGGGGAGCGAGAGACAATAAGAGTTTGGACCGACTGCTGTAACCTGTGTGAGCCAGAACAGACCTCACATCCTAAATGAAAATAAGTGCTTGTGGCTGTCCATATAATCTTGTACTCTGTAATATGCCCCTTTCTCGCCGTTTATTAATGCTTTTTGGAAGCAGTAGTCCCTCTCTTCTACCTCCTGTAAATCAGGTGGATGGGACGTTATTACAGCAGGGGTGATCGGAGACGCTAATTTCCTGTTTCTCTGCCACAGAGACAGCTAAGGGTATCAGGGTACAAAGCACACACTCTTCAACACGGTGTGTGTGTTTTATTGGCTCAGTTGTTCATGAGATTGACCAACTGCTGCTCCCCCTGCTGGTTGACTGTGTTTAGAGAACATTTGTGTGTGTGTGTGTGTAGTGTTCTTGTTGATTTGAGTCACACACACCGTGCCAATGTAGGGTTGAAACCTCCAGCTGATATCTGGAGCTAATTACTACACTCATCGTTTTATCGGCGCTTATTTAATTAAGCCGGAGAGAAATAAACACTCGCAGCACGCACACACACACTGAATCCACAACACAAACACACACCACTTTCTGGTTTGTTATCAGCTATTATATCTATGAAGGAAATATGACGTTTCAATAGTTTATATTAATTGAGATACTACAGGAAAAATTATTCTAAAATAATAATAATTAAATTTTCTTTTAAATATTGTACTTAAATATTGTCAGTCTTTTTCATTAGAATGAATGCTTTTTTGTTATTATTCAGTTGCAAAATATTTCTTTCAAAACACATTATTGGAACCACACAGGAATAAGCAATCCCATTAACAACTGAGAATAAAAACATGGTTGACAAAGAGAGATAGAGAGACTGCTCAGAAGAGACAGGGGCTCCACCTGCTGTCTCCGTACACAATGAGGAACAAAGTGGGACGTGAAACTTTTTTCCCCCTCTGGCAAACATGTAAATGATACACCGC
The DNA here is from genome assembly GCA_032353835.1 of Enteromius viviparus. NCBI lineage: Eukaryota > Metazoa > Chordata > Actinopteri > Cypriniformes > Cyprinidae > Enteromius > Enteromius viviparus. The sequence goes on from JAUCNO010000152.1 coordinate 5,543,026, forward strand.
ATCATCTCCTTAATCACCTTAAAAGTTGTGTGCATTTTGCAAAGAGTAAAGGGCAGAGCATGTGTCCTACCTGAATCATTGCGCAAGTATGAAGACATGGCTGGGATGAGACAGGACTGACTGAGTAGCTCCTGCAGGACAGATGGTAGAAGTGAGCTGCTATGACCTCTGACCTCTCCTGAGAGGGTTTCTCCAGATCCCACGCAGCCTGATGGGTTGATATAGCTCGCCAAGACCTAAAAGAGACACAGAATGTCCCATCATACATCCAAACAGGTGTAAACATGAAACCCATTTGCATTATCTTGATGAAGGCATACCTGTAGGAGGCAGGTAACATGCTCCTCTTCGAGACGCTGTTTGGTCAAAGCCTGCTCAACATCCCAGCCCGATGCAGTGGAGCCTGTCCCAAACCCTGTTCCCTTAGCCCAGTACAGCTGCTGTTCCTCTGTGGTTCCGCCGACTTGCCCACTGGAGACCTGAGGCTGCAGAACAAGCACAAACTCAACTATAGGTTTCACGCTGGAGTCCATCTTTAACTCTTTATGTGCCACAATTTAGTTGTACGTGAAAACTGAAAGTCTCTGAGAACAAGAATTAAACTGGAAGTTCATGCAATTGGAATACATTTTAAAATGTAATTTATTTCTGAGATGGCAAAGCAGAATTTTATTCCAAACTTCAGTATCACAATCTTCGATACAGCATTCTAATATGTTGATTTCATTGATTAAGGGCCTATTATGTTGAAAACAGCTGTGCTGCTTAATATGTTTGTGGACACTATTAAACATTTTCTTCAAGATGTGTTTACTGTAAAAATCAAAGGAACAGTATTTATTTGAAATAGAAATTGGTGTAACTTCTTTACTGTCAGATTCTAGGTGAATAAAGGTAGTAATTTCTATTTTTAAAAATCCCTTTGAGCTACTTCCAAATGAGAGAGACTGAACGGAGAGGAAGATGGATTACCTAGACTTTCTCTTCCACACACTGTGTCGCTCTGGTTTTTGACACTGATTGTTTCAGACGTGACGCTCTGCTGAAATTTACTGCTTGCTTTAAAGACTGACAGCATGTCACAACATTATGAGGGGAAACAATGAGGTCAGAAGCTGTGCATCAGCTGCATTACAGGCTAGTAGCATGGTAAAAAGAAGAGTGCTGTATCTACTTCTATACTGTACTTTATTTCGAATCCTGTGTTATAATTGGAGGAAATGTCGAAGAAAATACAGGAATGGTTGCACGGTGGATTCAAACCAGCCTTCATTTCCGACTATGCAAAGATCTTTAGTGAACAAACCGAAGTAGGGACAAACAGGAGCGTGAAAGAGAGAGCAGAATAAATATGCGCTGACCAGCGTACTCTTCTTCAGCTGAGAGCAAGCGGGTTTAATATTTGCTCTGCCAATACTTCTGCCGCCCCAAGGACGCCCATTATGATTCTGACAGGCCACTGGCCTCCGTTCAAATCCTCAGCCCTGAACCCACCCCTCACCAAACTATAAATCCCCACACAGACACACCACCCTCCACGGAGTATCATTTATATGCACTTTTTTTTCTTCTTAAACACTAGAATTTAAAAAATTGATTTTAATAAAACCTGTGAGGGCCGAATATTGATTTTTATGAAAGTCATTTGCTTCGGTATTGGGGGTCTGATGATGATGGTCTCTTTTTTCATTATTTTCTCATTATGATTGTGCTGCAGTTGTCCGTTTGTGAAGACACTTTAATTTCAGCTGCGTGAAACTCCCCATAATCATGTAATGACTAAAAGAGTCATCCAACTCTTCTCTATACCTTCTGTTTTAATAGGACTACACTACACCTGAACGAGCGGTTCTCTTTCTTTCTCACTCACACACACACCTCTCCTCATTAAGTCAAGGGCTCTGAATAAAGAGCCCTTCAGCAGTCTGTAAAGAGCGGCTACCACAGTCATTAATAAAATGACATGTCTCAGTCTGAGAAACATCTCCATTAAGGTCTTTATAGATGTGTCTTTTCCTTCCTCTGCAAACACACTCACAAATTATCTGAACATAGCAGTTACATACCATTCTTTATCATTATATCTTTCCCTGAAGTCCACTTACAATTTTAATCTGGATCATTGAAACAGATCAGTCGGACTGAGAATGAATTATTCACACTGGTTCTGTGAACTGAATCAAATATTTAACTTAAAAGAATGACTCATTCACAAATCAGGCATTACTATTTCTTTCATGAAGATTAAGATGAAGATTATGTACAAGTAGCTACTTATTGTGGCTTGTTACTAACACAAGGTATAAACAGAATTGACAATTCTTCACACAAAAAAGGCATTCTAATAGGTTTATAAAATTGTGCTTGACCCACTGATTTAACTATTTATCAATGTCTTTACTTCCTTTCTGGGCCTTAAATGTGGTAGTCACATTGGTCTCTATGAAAGATCAGACGGCTTTCAGATTTCATCAAATATATTTTAATTAGTGCTCCAAAGATAAACAAAGGTCCTAGGGGTTTGAAATGACACCAGGGTGAATAATTAATGACAGCATTTTTATTTTTGGGTGAATTAACCCTTTTAATCCCCTTTTTGATTAATTTACCTATGTACCAGTGTTAGTCAGTCAATCTTTGAAGCTGGAATACACTGAACAGATTTTTAAAACACTAGGCATCATACACTTACAGACTTTGTAAATAGTGAGAAAGAAAAACTGAACATCATACACTAAACGAATGAGGATCATTCACTACCAGAGTTTAAAAGTTGTTTCGATCACAACAAACTGATGCAGAAACACCTGCCTTGCTGCTAGGAGACTAAATGGTTCACATGTTGATATCCTCCAACTGGATAGAATCAATGTCTGAAGCTAAAAAATCTAGAGTCTATGACCAATTTTCTGTAGAATCTGTCAGTTTCAATCTGCAGATCGGCTCTGACTTTCCTCATTTAGCATCAACTTGTTCAGACTGTTAAATCGGGTCAAAAATCACATAGTGTATTCCAGGCTTTAGTTCATGTTCTCATGTTTGTCTCAAGAAAGATGATTGATGTGGATAAAGGGCACAAAGGGCATCTGTGTGGGTTAACACTGACCTCACTGGAGTTGGCACTGCCGCTGGGCACTCTGGGAGCGTGATGGCTGAGGGCAGATAGGCAGGCCAGGATGAGGTGGATTGCACCGATCTCAAGAGCCATACGCCTTAACAGCAACCCGTCATCCGTGGTAAGGGGAGTTGAGCTGAACAACGACCGGAGCACGTGGAAGGGCAATGTGGGCAGGACATTTGCAGAGGGAGACTGCAGGATGTGACCTTGAAGACAGACAGACAGATGGAGAGAATGTGAAAACGTCTCTAAATGAGAAAACCTGCTTTCAACAATCAAAATATCAGACTAAACTAAACCTGTTTACCAATCCATCAAGTAATCAGATGACCGATCAACAGTCCAGACTGTCAGAAATACACAGTGGGCAGCCAATCCAGGCTCAATTAAACCAATCAATGAAGCAACCACGCAGTAACCTAATCAATGCTTCCCGTAGGGCAAACGCAGAACTGTGTGTGTATCTGCCTGTAGGCTATTTATGCTATTAGAGAGGTTTGATTCTCAGCTGAAGGTTTGTTTGAACTAGTAGAGATGGTTGTGATTAGGGTTTATGATGGATAATAGAGTAGTAGAACGGTATATGAGACGCTTCACTTATATAATTTAGGCAACTTGAGAAACGCAGAAGGCGTGGGTCAGAGCTAAAACTGCTTAAGAAAAGCTGCATATACTACTGTTCAAAAAAGAAATGAATACTATTTTTCAGCAAGGGCGCATTAAACTGTTATTTAAAAAAAGTGTTATTTAAAATGAAGAAACCAAAAGTTTTATACTTAAAATAAACTGAACTATTCATCAAAGCAATCATGGTTTCCACAGAAATATTAAGGATCTTAACTTTTATTAAATAAATAAAAAAATGAAATAAAAAAAAAAAATTAAGTTTTTTTTTTTTAAGTAAGTAAATGTTTTTGAGCAACAAGTGAGCATACCAGAATGACTTGTGAAAGGATCATGCGACATAGAACAATAGAGTAATGGCTGCTGAAAAATCAGCTTTTCCATCACAGGTATAAATTACATTTTAAATTACATTAAAATAAAAAACAGTTATTGCAAATTACAATAATATTTCAATATTTTACTGTATTTTTTAAAATAAAATATATGAAAGGGCCTTCTTTAAAAAAAACAAAAACTGAAGACCCAAGTGTGTGTGTGTGTGTATATATATATATATATATATATATACATACATATATACACACATATACATATATATACACACATATATATACATATTTTATACAGTTGGGTTAAAAAAAAGTGTTTGTGTATGTATACATATTTGTCAGTCTTCAAAATTGTTCTATCGACTAACTAATTAGTGCATGCAGGTCTCACATTGATTTGGTTTTGCACCAAGTAAAAAAAGAAAAAGAAATAAAAAATAAAAGACGCACTCTACACAGACCCTTGTTTACGCATAAAAACTGACATTTTGTCCTTTAGTAATAACCTGTTTAATATGAGAGAGAAGTCTCAGTGAGAGACAGTGACTTAAAAGGTTGATGGCAGACACAGATATGCAGGGGTTGCTGATGAGGGAATCAAAAAACAGTGTTCCACATCAGTCTGCTCTGTTTTCAATCAATACACTCTCTCTCTCAAACAACTCAGTCAATAAGAAATATGCGCATATTGCCAACAAACCTGGATTCACTTTATATAAACAAAACTGATTGCTAAATTGCAGACAAATTCAGAAGTAGTGCTTCTTGTACTTTAGTGGTACTTACTTCCTTCTCCATCATCTGTGACGCCCAGAACCAGTCTGAGCAAACATTGAGCATGTTTCCTCTCCTTCAGGAGAACCTCAGCATATCCGGGCAGCCGCAGAAAGAGGCCAAATGCTGCCAGTGAATGGGCAGGGATGGGCGACATGGTCTGAACGGAGGATTTGATGGGCGGAGGCTCAGCCGCAATGGTCTCGGGCGCCTCGTAAACTAGCTCTCCGGACTGCTCAATGGTGACCCACTCAAACTGATCGCTGTCCTTTGGCTTCTCCTGTGTAGTGGATGGCACTACTGGGGCACTGACCTGCACAAAACAATTGGGACAAACGGACTCAAAGGACACGCAAATGAACAGAAATGCTGAGCAACCCACATTCATGGTCATCGGGCAAGCGTGTAAGGCCTTATGAAGCAGAAATGGAGCGAAACTACAAAAAATGACCTATGTGGTAGAATTTGATTTTGTAAAGAGCAAGCTTGCAGATACACTGACCTGCTGGATAACGTCGGGGTACAGCATGGGAAGTCTCTCTGCGATGAGCGCCAAGCCGCCCATACCTGCGAACACCTGCAAGGGGGACTGGATAGGACTGGTTTCTAAGAGGGTGTCATCTACTGCAGCATCTAAACCTTCGTCACCCGGGGTCATTGGTTCATCATCCGGACAGCTGCTTAACATTTCACAGTGATCTACAGGAAAAGAGCAGAAAGGAAACGTATCATTCAATCTGTCTTCAATAAAATATTAAAACGTCTAGCTGTAAATAAAGTGGTCTCAATTGTTCACATCATAAACCATGATGTCTAACCGAGCAGTACTGCAACAAGAGCTCATATCGGCTCTCATAAATCAGATTATTCCTGTAAATCAAGTTTTTTCTTTACTGAGATTGAGGATCGATGGGAGAGAATGAAGAGAAAGTCAGAGGAAATATTAACTGTTAAATGTTCACGTACACTCAGTTTGTGAACTTGCTTTAAAGAGTTTACAGCAGACAACGTCTCAAGTTAAGACAATTCAATTTCTTTACAGAGACCCAAATACAGCTGACAATAAAATAAAGGGGTTTAATGCATCATAAGTTCCTGTTGGCATCCTCAGTAAATATCAAATACTACAAACAAATAATGCACAAACAACAAAGACAGTACAAGACAGTAGTTTTTAATATTTGTATAATAGAATATTTGCCAGCATTACTCTGATGTCCCTAGTAGCAATTTAATAGCCATGCAAGATTACAAAGCTATCTCATAAAACCATTAAAACAAACAATCTTCACATAAAACCATTATAATACCAATAATGATTTCTTAATAAAATTGTCCCCCCTCCCAAAATTTTTTAACCATTGACTATTGTCTTCAACATTACAGTATACTGCAATTGAGAGACTTAAAAAAAAAGAACCTCTAATTTGAGTGAACTTCTGAACAATCTTCACATAACTCATTATAATTAATGTCATATTTACTTGCGCACTTCACCAGAAATATACAGAAATTGAAGTTATCAGACCCATTCTAAATTAAATATAGATGAATCCATAAAGCTATCCACTTTTTTGTTTGTCGTTTGATTAATAGACATCACAGCAGCTGGCTATTACAGGTTATTTTGGCTGTTATTTATTTGAGGGCTGCAGCTGCTGAATGTGATGCAGTTCAGACACAAATCTTATTTACTCTCAACTCTTTTTACCTTTTCTGACCCACTTCAGGTCAGGCATGTTAGATAAGCGAGACAGCGCTGGGCTGCTCCAGAACATTTCAAAGACATGTTTTTATATGCATTACATGCTTGCACAGTTTTAAGGCAGCTTTAATCGTCTTTTAGGGAGCTTCATGACTTAACTGGACCACGATGTTGCACGCACATAGCTTACTTCGCACTTTGAAATGAAAGGAAACAGCCTACAGCGTGCTCTGGTATCTTTGTGCATGCATTTAAAAAGCGCACGCTGCAAGCGCAGTACCGTTTGCCTGGCGCTGAAGTGGAGTGGAACACGCGCCTGAAATGTCTTCCATTTGATGTGGTAGTAAAGACGTTTTGCAGACTGAATAAATGCACTTCTTGTCAAGTGAAAACGTGACCGAAGCAGCAGTTGTGAGTGGGGTGACCAATCCAAGCCACGCCCCTGCATTAAATATTTTTTAATGCATTCATCTGAAAGAATTAATCGCATGCATTAACGCGCTAATTTAGAGACTACTAATCAGTACTTAAGGAGTGTTTCAATATTCCTGTGTACATCTATATAGTTCCATACAGTTCAATTAATAGTTTGAAGAAGCATTTCTCTGTGAGGTCACAATCACTTCAGAGCCACACAAGATTGGCCAGCAGGGTCAACTAGCTGTGTCCAACTACTAGTCAATTAGACTTAATAGTTTATCTAGTTGCAGGCTTCCTTTTTTGACCAAAGACTTCTCCAATCCAATTTTTTTAATTGTTTCAATTAAATAAGAGATTTAATAATAAAGCAATAGAATGGCATAAAGGATTCATAGAAAAGCATTCAATAAAAAAAATTATTCACTCAAAAACCATTACTACTTTTGAGCAGGTTTCCCTTTACCGAAGAGCAATTTCTGTCCTATGAGTCTATTCCCTATAGTAAAATGTATTACTCTATATGACTTTTATAGCGCTTCAAAAAAATAAAAATCCATTTCAAATGCAATATTTAGTTTTAGCGGAGGTGTTGCTTTCCAGAGAATTAATTAAACAGAGATTCAGCTTCCTAGAGAGGCATTAGTCTGCCCAGTCCTGTCTCTGTGAAGGCCAACAACAGATCAAGTGTGCTACTTAGGGATTTAAGCTCTGGTGACAGTACAAGTCTTTTTTTTCTTTTAAACTGTTGTTGTTATTTCAGTTGGTTGGTTTGGAATTAGAAATCTTTGTCTCTTTTTTATATTGGGATCAGTGCAAGGAAAACAACAGATGAACACAAAACTCGAAGCCAAAAACTGTTGATGGGGAGATGAACAAAGCAGCAGTGAAATACACTAGCACAATAATTGCTATAGGGAAGCCGGTAGGGCGTATTTGATCTTAGTTTTGTAACAGACCAGCATGTCTCAGAAAACCTACTTTGCAAGTCTGGAGTCTGTGTCCAGGAACAAACTCGTTACTCAGGTCGATGGCACGTCACAGTAACAAGCGGCAACAGTTAAAATCACCACCTGTGGTTGGAGTGTCTTCCATCCACTTCTCCAACAGAGAGATGGACGGACACCAGGCAGAGAGGAGAGAATCATCCCTGGGCCGGTGAGCATCCTTTCAGCTCCTCCACGGAGGGGTGCAAGATGAAAGTGTGTGGAAACAAGCAGAGTTGGGTACGCCAACATTGATTTGACTCTGCTAAGATGGCCAATTAGCCGTAGGGTGGGGTGAGTCCCCCGGGAACCATCACTAAACTGAAAACTTCTGATGCCAGACTCTACGGGTGTCATCAAACGCAAGCTGCTCCAAGACTCCTTACTGAGCCAAACAAACAAACGAACACTGTGTGCTAAGAAAAGCCAGTGGAGCGAAGTAAACAAATAGTGCCAGATCTTCACCTCCAGATGAAAATTCAACAGTTTGAGAATTTCAGCCAACGTGTGTCTCGACAAGGCACAACATGGCAACTCTGCATTGTTAAATCACTTTTTGTACACTGTGTCTAGGAATGCAACCAGAAAAAAATATTGAATTTTATTTAAATATACATAATAAAAAAATTATAATTTATGATTAATTAGCTAATTTAAATAATATTGATTTTAATTGCATGTATATGCATATAAATTTTAAAATTTTAAATGTATTTTTTTTTTTAAATATGTAAAAAATAATATAATATTTTAAAAATATATATGTATGAATACATATATTTTTAAGCTCTAACATCATCATGATTACTAACATCATCTGTGCCGTTACCATGAAAATAATTTGTAAAAACATGTTGCTAGTTTGTTAAAACATATACAAATAACCATTGAAAAAAAAAATTATAACACAAATACATTTCCAAAACAAGATTTTTAAAATAGTAACAGCTAATGCAATGATAAGCGTGGAAGCTTACTGGCAATTGCAAATTCAAGCCTTTTTTGTTTAACTAGTAACATGTTTTAATTTTCCTTTAAAATACAAGTAAAGGTGGATTTTGGATGACCAGTGATGTAAAAGCAAGTGACTACAAAACGTATGGTTTCACCTCACTTGTCATTGCTGATTAGAACAAAAGATTCAGATTAACACGAGAAGTTGTCAGAATCATCTCTTGATGTTTTGTCATGCCCGATTAGGACAGTGGCAGGACACTTCCCCATCACAGGTGACACCCAGTGTCTGTATTAGCAGATTCACCTGAGGTGACATCAGCTTTAAGAGGAACTCTGTATGTGCGTATGAATATACGCTTATTTTCAACAGGGCAGAATCAAGAGTATTGGCAATCTGTTGGGGAGGCAGCTGTCATTGTCAGGACGGGGGTGGTTCTTTTTTTTATCCCTCAGAAAGCATGAACACATCATTGACAGAGCAAAGCAAAATCATCTGACGGTGCAGGACGCTGGGAGGGGTGGTATGTGTGGGCACACACGCATACGCTAGCACAAACACACAAGGCCAATCAGGATATTTTTTCCTAGGGTGGCAGAAAACGAGATATGTGAGACAGGGGAGTTAAACTGCAGAAGAACCTTGGATGGGAATACGGACTAAAGTATGATGAAACAATAGCAAGAAACGCATTTTATTAAGCTACTGTGTGAAATAAGACAGCCCTGTTTTTTTGTTGACACATCAAGTGTCAACTCTCACAGTGGAAATATACACATAACATGCTGACGTAGGGGCTGTTAGACTATTTTTTTTAAGGTTTTCTGACCTTGAGACTCAACTATTTTCTGCAATTCTCCAGCTGTGGTCTTTAGCCACTCAAAAGCTACTTCTACGTGTATTAGGATGATAGAGACACAAGGGAATTTGGGCTTTCCCTTATATACATCTATATTTTTTTTGTGAAACAAGAAACCATGGCTGGATAATTTCATGTCCATAATCACCCTGGAGTGCTCAAAATTGTGAATATGAATGCGAAATCCTCAGAAAACAAAAGTAACATCCCTACTTGTTACATTTTTCCTCTTTTAATAATTTTGTTTGTCATAATTTTAGCACATCAGTTTATCATTTGCCAAGGAGGCAATTAAGCTAATATTTTACTTCAGTTTCATTTTAATCAATGCAAATAATGCAGTCTATGCTTGATATGTCTGCATACCTTTCTCGGTACGGAGTCTTTTGAAGGAATCCGTCTTGGAGAGGCCGGGGTCTGAGATGACCTTTGACCCCAGTTTGACCGTCAGGTCAATGGAGCGGTATCCCTGAGGAAGTTTACGCTCATACAGCAGTGTCAGCAGCTGAGCTAAGGTCATCTCTGGCGGCAATGGCTGACCTAAAGAGAAAAAGATTTCGACCAGGGATTAGTAAAACATTTTCTACTCATTTTTAATGAAGCACCACTTTTCTGAATCAGACGTGTAACATTTTCAACCTAACAAGCAAGCGAGTGAGATTCCGTTTGGTGACACTAGTGAAGCAGAAATTAAATGCTTCACTTTTGAAGTACTGAAAGGCTTTTTATAAGGGACGGAATGAGACAACAAGAGACAGGATAGAATCAAGCTTTGAAATTGACATTCATCAGACTCTCTGCATCTCTGAATAAATGCAATGAGGTGAAGTGGCAGGCAGACAGGGACAGACACTGAGGTGACCTCTAATCTCATCCTAATCTGTATGGAAGAGTGAAGGGTGGGAGAAGAGGGGGAACGCAAAGAGTACAGAGTGGGCGAGAGGACCGGACAGAATGTGGAGCGCATGACAGAACAAGAGGGTGTGTTTGTACCCGGCAGTAGTTTGTGACAGAGGTGGAAGACAGGCACGCTGATGGTTTTGGCAGACGGATCGACTCCTGAGGAAGCTGCCAGCTTGTCACTGAGGACTCGCCCTCGTCGGGACGGGGGACGTGGAGGAGTGGACAAGGCCCTCTTCGACTGAGACTTCAGACCTGAAACAAAGCATGAAGGTGATATGCAACATAGGTAAACTAAATTAAAGGTCTATGATCTCTGTAGTGTTAGTTTGTCTTTGTTGTTAACTCTAAGGGAATATACCAAAAATGGGGTTAAATAGTACCTGAGGCAACAACAACACTGTAGTTGTCTTGAAAACCATTATCGGCCTTCATCTTTTCTTTTTCCTCATGGTTTTTCTTCTCTTTATCCTCCTTCTGTTCATTGATCAGTTTGGCTGTGATGCTGGGTGTATCTAAAAAGATGCAAGATTCCAAATGTTATTTCACAGTGTGTATATGCATTCTTCAATCAGCCTGTGGCTCTAAAAATACATTTCCCTTTAGAGACATATGCATCCACATACATGTCATCTTAACCGATATTCTGAATTATTAATGCTAAGGATGCAATATCCCTGAAAAGACACACCAATTCATAATGATAACAACATGTTGTGCTTCCTGTGGGGGTCTTCCATCAGTGGAAGTGATGGGAGCATGAGAACAGCTCAGAGACAGGACATCTTACATATATTCGGTGACTCTTGCCTTCTGAGCAAACGAAGACTATATCTGCCATGCTCAAGGTCTCTAGAGACAGGCCATTCATCACAAATACATGCTGATGGCCATGCCACACGGCAGATCTAGACCTACATGCTTTGTGCATCAGACCTTGAAAGTCTGAAGATGTGGCAAAAGCCAGATTTAATAGATCTGATACACTACTGCAGTGAGCATGTAAAATGAGGCTGCTGGATATGCCATTTCTAAGATGCAACTATAAAACTTTTTTTATGGATTCTTTGATGAACAGCATTTTTTGAAACAGGAATCGTACAATATAAACGTCTTTACTGCAATTTTCAACGAACTTAACACCTCCACACTGAAAAAAAGCATTCATTTCTATAAACATTTAATCTCACTGATCCCAAACAGTAGAGTAATGCAATGTCCTCTTACCTGAGACGCGGTCCAATACTTCAGACAGAGTGGTTGAGATAGGCAGATGCAGTTTGCGAAACTTGTGCCCTGCTCTGTACATGGGGTGCTGGATCACGTGACTGGTGGCATTAATGCGCCCTTTATACAGCTAAAGCAGAGAAAGACAGAAACACAAAAACAGATGTTCTTAAAATGTTAGACCTTCAATTTGCATAAAAGCACCTATAATATCACTTTTGCATTGATTTTTCCATTTAATTTACAGTTCAAGGTATTGATCACTCATGTTATTAAAAAAAAAAACTATTTGTCGTCACATCCTCATACCTAGCTCTTTATTTTGCTTCATTAAAAACAATCTGTATTCAAACATTTAAAATTGTCTAGTAACAATTTTTTTAAATGCCTTAAATTTCATTTGACTGTTTAATGATAATGACACCAATGTCAGTTTTCTAAGAATACAGGTTATATGGGAAAACAAACAAGGAATTTGAAAAGCAAATGGCATTTAGCAAAAACAAAAAACTTAATATGCATCAATAAAGACTCTAATATCTATTCCCTTGAAGGTAGACTTAAAGGGTACACCGAAAAAGGGAAAAAATTAGGTTCCTGCCTTTGAGAGGACGCTATGGATCGAACGCCGCTCTGGTCTGATCTAATGTGTAAACATTAACTTTTAAGAGCTCCTCTGTCGGGACTCTCTGTGAAAGCCAGATGATTAATCTGACCTGAAACGCACACAGTCTCGTCATAATTTACTGAGGGAATGACCTGCTGAATGACTCTCCGGCTAAAAAAAGACGTCTTACGTCTTTACGATTTGGCTTCGTTCTGGTTTGGCAGTTGGAGGAGAGGCATAACTCTACATGTCATATTAGGGGTGAACTGGTTATGTCCTCCAACATTTAGATTATATTAAAAGGTGAAATGTGAAAATGCTACCTCAACAGCAACACCAGACAGAATTGCAAAATGGTTTTCTTAAACAACTTGTTATTTTCTTCCAAACTAGCCATTTTTCCCAGCTAAACATCTTAGTACAAGTATTCGTAATATGCACCAGTGTGTGCAATCCTGCATGATTGACAAGGACTAGAGGATAAATCTGCCCTCTAGTGGTGTCCTAGCACAATTTGCCTAGAAAAGAACTGCAGCTCAGAGGCAGTGGAGGTTTAAATCCCTCTGAGATGATGTAAAGGTCAGGGTAATTTTCCTTGTCAGTGAAGAGGCTTTTCTGAGCTTTATAGCAACAGTAATAAATCATTTAACAGACTAACCAAGCAAAACAACTTCTATATAAAATAAAATATCAGCTTAGAACAGCAATGTTTCAGCTTAAGATAGATTTTTAAAGCATATTGCATAACATTTTGTGTGTGTGTGTGTGCACGATCACCTACCGGACAGGGAGACTGAAGGAAGACAGTAACTTTCTCGTCTTCAAGCATGAGTTGTAGGAAGAGCCGACGAATAAATCCAGAAATGTTCCCTGAGACTGGAACGTTCCCTCGCTGAGGAGCTGACTGGAACAGCTCACACAAAACCTTTACAAACAAAGAAAAATACATATTACTTGTATCATTGTTACATGTTTTTGTCCAACCCTAAAACATGCCCTACAGTAAAGACATCATAGATGTAACAGTATGACTTTCTGTACAGTTGCTCTAAAATGACACAAAAAACATTACACAAATACATTTTACCTAATTATACAATTAATTATATAGAAATTATACTATTAATCAGTATATATAATATATAATCTTGAAATCATCATATTTTAACTTTTAAAAGATATATTAATATATATTATATAACTTGATTTTCTCAATATTCAGAATTTTTGGTAGATGTTCTTTTTTTAATATTAGAAATAAAAAATACATACACAGTATTTAAATTATATTAAATTATTAATAATTACAACTTTTTATATATATAGTAAAATATATTCACACACACTTTAAATATTGTTATCAAAATAATATAAAACTATTAATAATGTAATATAATTTAAATACTGTATGTGTATATATATATATATATATATATATATGTGTATAAATGTATGTGTGTGTGTGTGTGTGTATGTATTATATATATATGT
>JAUCNO010000152.1:5557120-5580194 GCA_032353835.1 Enteromius viviparus
ATATATATATGTATGTGTATATATATATATATATATGTATGTATTATATATATATATATATATATATATATATATATATATATAGATATACACACACACAATTCACATACACGCACTTTAAAAGGACCCAAAGAAAATCTGAATTAACAACTAACAAGGCTAGGTGGTGTAATTCTACAAATTTTAACATTTCTGTATTCTGTAGTCCACTGTAGTAACTATTCGTTTTTTTTAATGTTTAGATTTACCTTATTGTCTATAAAAAACATCAAATGAGACAAAAAAGCTCCCCAAACACACCTGTGCCATGAGCCTCTGGTTGTTTGGATGGCAGGAGATGCATTGCAGGAAGAAAGCCACGGTGGCATTCTCAATGGCTGTTCTCTGCTGGGTAGTGAGTCCACTGCTGCGGCTCGTTGATGCCAGTGAGTAAGATGCCCCTGAGGTGTGAGGTGCGGCGCTGGCGTGTGAGGTGCTGGGTGATGAACCGTGCCCAGAAATACTGCTGCTGCTGCCACTGTTTGCACTGGCATTAGCAGCCCCACTGGCACTAGAGTGGCACAGGAGAAACAACAGTGCCGTCCAGAGTGGGTTCACTTCTGGCCCACCCAACCAGTCCTTCATGGTGTGACTGTTTCCTACTTCTGTAAGAAAACGCAATACGGGCGCTGCCAGCTCAGGAGACAGTGGCGGCCTGTTTGCGGAGGATGACGAGGGTTGGTTGTGTGAGTATGAGCGCCTCTCTGCCTGTGCAGAGAATCCAGCAGGCAGGGGGAGGTCTGCGCTGACCAACAGGTTGCAGCAAAGGTCGGCTAAGCTGCGAACAAGCAAGGAAGGCAGACCAGAGTCCAACAGCTGCTGGATGGCACCGGGAGACTGGGACGCAGCTGCCAGGGTCACCAACTGGCTTTCTGAGAGCGAGATGGGCACAGTTACTGGTGTTCGAGCATGCTTGGAGTCATCTGTGAGGGAGGCAGCACTGTTTAAATCATGCTGCTTCTTGCCATCGTCCGTCATGGCCATACGCCGCTGTGCATTTGTCTGGGCAGCAGGGGGAGCCACGATACCCATCCAGGACATCAGCAGAGAAAAGTAACTAGGGTGTATATGGCACATGGAACAAAGCAAACTGTCCACAGCCTTCTTTAAAACCATGTTAGAGGGCAAAGACATCGACCAGTTGTACAACAACCTAAAAGAGACAACAAAAAGACAATCAGCTCCTGAATTGATAGTTTAGATGGCCTAAAAACAGCCTCATGATTTACTAATGCACCGAATTGCTCATGGAAAAAGGCTGGTGCTGTTTTATTTGCTCCACGTACACAGCGAAGGTTGTTTCACTTTGTTCTACTCGGTAAGCATTAAGTATTCATACCTGAAGAGAGAATCAAATATAGAAGAGCACGGGAGAGAAAAAGCAGCATATGTACTCTCAGCCTTTCACAGTGCAGAGCACCAAAACGCACCTCAGGCATAAACACGCATTCATCTATAACTCTAGCTTCAAAATTTTGTGTTGAAAGACTGTAAAAAGATAGCATGCTTTCAAACTCACTCGAAAAGCTCTCTGTTGAGCAGACCGGGCAAGTCGTAGTCCACAGGCAGCTCATAACTGTGCCATAAGACGGAGGCCACGCAGTGCAGATGTGATGGGGATGGCATGAGCAAGCCATATTCCCGTTGGGGCGGAACGCTTGGACCTACATAGCTTGACGGGGAACTCTGCTTCAGGGCGGCAACCCGGGATGAGTCATACACCCACTGTAGCAGAGCCTGGATCCTACAACACAATCATAAACATAAGTCAAGATATATCAGAAACTACAAAGAAAAGATTGTATGAACTCAGCAAAACAAATGGGATTCCATTTCTACCCACAAGAAAAAAAATATTATGCTTTGGTAAAACCAAGTTATAAAGTTTATAATAGAGTCAGATTTCTGAGACAAAAGGTAAATTAGAATTCATGAAAACTATAACAAACTAGGTCATTTTTGTATGTCATAACTTCAACATAATAAAACGACTCACTCATAATGAAGCGTCTCCAATCAAACTATAAACACTTCAAACAAGCTCATAGAAAGCTTTATGATTTAATTTTCCATTGTGATGCAGAAAACAGACCTGTCTTTGGTACCGGGGTCCTGAGTGGTGCCCAGCTGGTAGAGAATATCTATAGTTGAGTCTGATGACAGGCCATTTAACCTTCCAAAGAGCAGTGGACTGTTTAGATCTACAACAACAATAAAACAACCAATCAGATAAAAGAAGAGCAGAAAAAAATAAAAATAAAAATCAAGGTGTCAGATCATTAAACGGATGAACAAACTCTCAGAAATGAAAAATAGCACAAATAAATGTAATATTGCTTGACATTTAAATATAACAGTCGGACATTAATAAGAAACAATCTTTATGGTCTTACTGGCCAAATCGGTGCCAGAAGCAGCACAGTTACGCAGCAAGATGTCGATAAGTTTGAGGCCTATGCGCGTGGACTGCAGGCCGATTTTCACCAGCACCGCCTCAATGTTGGGCGAGTGCATCCCACAGTATGGGGACATGAGTAGGGCGGCGCAGGTCTGCAGGAGGTTTGCTGTGGGAGCAGCAGCACTGGCCATCATGGCCTCCAGATCAGAAACGTGAGTCAAGCAATGATGCAGCAACCGTAACCAGCCAATGCTTAAAATAGAAAAAATGGAAAATCAGATATTATAACATACAGAGGCTTAAAACAGAAAATAAAACTACTACAATTATTTTAGACGCTACAAATGATTTCCAATACCTGGTTTTAGAGACCTGGTCCTCAGAGGGCAGGAAAGGATTGTTTACAGTGGCAGAGGAAGTGTTCCCAAAAGCAGTCAGGCCCAATAGCTTAATCTGTGAGAGGCCCAGCGTGCTGGCATCCCGTGGCCGGTGCAACCTCAAACACACAGCAGACGCCACCTCTGCCTTTACCAGCTGGAATTTAATGTACGTGAGACCACTAGTGATGACTGGGGTCGACAGGGGAAGCATGTTTACACCATCTGCGCTGATCTCCACGGACACTGAGGATGGACATGCTGGGAAAGAAAGAGATAAATAGTTTTTTAGAATAATTTAGGATTTATATAAAAAGCTTGATATATGGGCCAAATATAATAGAGGGGACCAATAATAATGCATTGTGTGTGCACACTCACTAGCAAGAGATGCCAGGTGAGGCTGTATGTGAATCTCCTTTAGCAGAACGGCAGCGGGCAGGTGGATTGTGAGATCGCACCATGCCTCTTCAGGAAGGAATATGTAAGACCAAGCGGCAGAACGGGCCCGACGATGTGGGGGTGTGGCCTGCAGCAGCACTTCTGCTGGTTGTGCTGTGGGACTGCTGGAGGTGATGGTGCCTGCAGGGAAACAGCATAAACTATGAATTTTTTAAATCTTAAACAGATGATTATGTAAGACTGAAAGCACGCCTAGTATACCAAGAGGGGCGAAGTTGTGCAATCCTTCTGCGTTGTCTGGTTCTGAGGTAAGCACTCGTGCTTTCAAACTGCCATCTGCTGCTTTACCAGGCCCAGAGTCCAGAAACTTCATGATAGTGGACACCATGCTGCGTGCAGTGTTCACGATGGCTCGTGTGCTGGTGACCATGTTGTTACAGATGAGCTGCACTCCACCTAAAAGTGCACGTGCACACAGAGTCAGAACATACAGACCAGCTCGACAGACTTTTATCTCTTTAGGAAGTGTAGGTGTTGGCATACCCATGTCATGGAAGGCTTTCAAAGCCTCGCTGGTGTCAAGCACTCTCAAAATAAACCACAGTAAAGGCTCAGAGAGCTGACATGTTGATAGAGATCCCTGGAAAAAAAAAACACTCAACATTGATAAGATGCAATAATAATCTTTACATGCTGCACATCTGTCCTCTAGAATATGAAAATTATTTTATGTGTCCGCCTGTAACAAATCCATAGCACATTAGAATAGACTATTGACTGTTCTATGATCTCTCAGTTTCTTTGTGATGAGTCTTACCTGTCGGCCCATATACCCACAAGCCATGTAGGTGAGAATGGGCTGCAGCATGACCTGGACAGATGTGGCTCTTTTACTTAAAGTGGTCAGGATGGTGAAGAGGCCATCGCCCACAGAGATGGCATCCAACCCACCATGAAAGTTTTCATGTTTGGTAAGGTGGAGCCCACTAGCACCTAGAGAGATAAAAAAGCAGTCTATAGAAGTCTGTTGGCACTGAAAGCATTGTGGGCAGTGTGATATCCTGAGTTTGAATCCCAGTTTGATGACCTTTCCTGATCCTGCACCCCCCTTCTCTCCCACTACAATTCCTACAAGACAGCCAATATAATATAACATTTTACATATATTTTATTTATTTAAAATACATTTCCGTACCAATTATCATAGCCATGGCGCTGCTGTTGCACTGCCCCAGCGCCGACAAGATCTGACTCATAATCTGCTGATTGGCCAAAACCAGATCTGCCACACCCGCAGCGGGCCCTTGGTGCTGCGCTGTGCCTGCCGCCCCACACTCTTTGCTTCCACACACTTTTTCTTCATCTGACACACTGTCAGTGGCTCCACCGGCTGGAGGCAGCCTCCCACTGAACTCCCGATCACCTGACAGCGGCAACATCACCAAAGCATTGACCAGCTTCAGGAGGTCAAACATCAGCTGATCTCGTGTGGTCTCACCACACACAGCCTTAGCATCACCTGGGCGGATAATATTGGCGAACAGGCCCCCGAAACAGGCACGAGCGCCTACAGAACTGTCAGAACCACTACGTGAGACCACCTTATCTGAACAAGTGATGTAGTGGTGAACCAGAAAGGTGACTGATTCGATGACAGCCAAGATGGTGGTCACAGAAACCACCTCAAAGTTCTGCTCCAGGGTGAACTCCAAAAGTTTCACCTGTGCATCTAATGGGCCCTGACCAGACTGGAATGGACCCCTAGAAACAAATTAAAAAACAAATAAAGTGAGTTAAAACAAGCACTGATGTTTTACAAGCACTAGTTTAATTACTAAAATGTTGAATTAATCATCTACCTCTCCGTAGACAGGATGTGCAACAGTTTAAGCAGAAATTCGCTGAACATCTGTGGACATGTGGAGGACAGGTGCACCTGCAACCTGGTTAAAAATTCCTGCAAGGCTTGTGTTGCAGTGGGGCCGACCTGGAAAGAGTGATGGAGAGGAGTAAGTGAGGCATTTTCCAAATATATAATCATGAACCCGGTCACGCGTGGACTCTTTATTAAGTTCAATACCTGTGAGCTGTGCTGAATGGTGCCGTGAGGGTTTCCTCCTGACAGGAAGCGCACAAGCACGTGCACAAGTGTAGGGTCAGACACCATCTGCTGGGCTGTGCTCTCCTGCACACCCATCCCACTGCTGGAGGCTGCAGATGCAACACACACAATATCAGCAGAGTTAATATGAAAGTGTGTCACCAGACTGTTTGCTTCTATAATAAGGTTGTGGAGGGGGCAACACAACACAGATCTGCTGAGCTGGCGGGATTTCAAAAGAGAAAACCCACATATATAGAAATGCAGGTCTCCCCCTTGGGAACACCCACACATCTCAGGAACAAAGCCAGGCTTGGCTGTTCAGATACTCACCACTAGCAGGCATATTGGTCATGAGAGTGAGACTGTGCAGGACAAGACACCATGTTCTCAGAGAGGTGTTGGGGTACCAGGCCAGCACTGACAGGAAACTGCTGATGGAAGCTGAGAGAGAGATAAGAATTATAGCCAGTTATAGGCCTAACAAAATCCACATTGAACTTATTGAGTGCTCTGATTTTTAGCATTGCATGCCCTTGTTGATTTCTTTTTTTCTTATGCATTTAAAGTTTAAATTTTTTACTGTTTTTATTGCATATTTTGTTTTCTTTGTATGCAGTCACCATTTACCATAGTATTTTTTTCCTATTATGGAAATCAATGGTGACCGAAACAGCACGGTTACAAACTTTCTTTAAAATATCTTTTTTTGTGTTCAGCAGAACAATGAAATTCATAGAGGTCTGGAACTACTCAAGGGTGAGTAAATGATGACATAAATGTTCATTTCTGAGGAAACTATGGTTATTTAAGGTTTGGTAATAAACATAACCATGCTCAAACATTTTACATACGTGCAAGGAATCACTTTTCAGTCAGACTGGGCCATCAATCCAATTCCAAACAGATTGTAAATGTAGCTAGTAAGACTCACACTTTCTAAAGTTTCAGCAGGTTACCTTATTTGGATTAAAATAAAACCCATTGTTCAATTTAAGATCTTGTAGAAACCTTGCCATTCGCCATCCAAGCTAATAAAAAAAACACACTAATATCCTAAGATCTAAGTATTCTTTCTTTTTTTGAATGTCACACCTTGGTTAAGGGGGATTGTGGGCACTCTGCTAGCGTTAAAGAGGAAGATATCTGAGCCGCTCTCCTCTGAACCTCCAGAGCAGGAACTCAAACTAAGAGTCAACCACAGCTGCAACAAAGACTCCAACTAAAACAAAAAGATTAAGATGGTATGATGGTGTCATTTTTCATAGAAAATAATTCAAAAGGTTAGATTTTAGGGCAAACCAACTGAAGTGACAAAACCAGACCATACCTGAACATGATGCACTTGCAATAAAGAGAAGAGTTTGTTGAAGCAGGTGCTTAGCATTGGGATGGAAGAGGGTTGTACCATCAGACTGCTGCTGGGGGGAGAGCTTTGGAACCCCCCACGCAAAAGAGAGTCATCTGTCCCATTTGCAGACTGGGCAACTGAAACAGAAGAGGAAAAAAAGATGAGGAAAAATATGATACTAGTCAAATAATTTAAGGAAAAAAAAAAAAAAATACAGGGTTCCCAGTAATATTTTTATTTTACCAATTATTTGCAATTAAAAAATTTGATTAAAAAAAAAAAGAAAAAAAAAAGAAAAATAGTAAAGCTCATAATGATCCACTTTTGCAGTCTGAAATGGAAAAATGTACGTTCATTACACACTATCTCATATTTTATTAATAAACTGACAACTTTTAAAATGCTGAAAATAATACATAAATAATGATAATTAATACAGTATCCTTGACATTGCCTGATTTTCCTTTACCATAGGAACCCTGCACACATGCTTTTATGTGTGTACCAGATGGAGATGTGGACGTAAGCGCCTGCAATATTGCATCTGCCTCCAGTGTTGCCATCATCTTCAGCATGAGTTCTGCCTGCTGTTCTAATCCCACCTCCAGTCGAGCATCTAGTGCTGGGATCAAAATTAAGGTATTTTAGCACTTATACTTATATACTTATATATATCTTTTTATACTTTTGATTTTATCAATTTATTTTACTTCTCACCCTGAGACACAGACACTGAGAGGTTCTGAGATCCAGGCTTCTCTGTCACTACAGCTGCAGGGGGTTTGGACACGGGTATGCCCATACCCCCTGTGTAGGGGTTATAACTGTAAGAGCCGTAGTCAGCACCCCAGTAATCATACCAGGTACTGCTGATTGGCTGCAAGGGAGAACATAAAAAAAGGGGAAAAAAACAACAACAAAAACAATCTCAGGTACTCGTCTCTGAGAAAAACTGAAAAATACTTTACTGGGAAAGAGGTTAAAACATTGGCTTTATGTAAATCATACAATCAAACGTTAACTACCAACCCTTGATTACATCATACATGCAGTATAGGGTTGAAATAGTTAATTGTGCAGTTCACTTCCCACGGTTCTTGATTTTTGGTATCTTGATATTTATACCATCTAACAATGAGCATAAATTGTGTGTGAATTATAATGTGTTTGCTTTCAATAGTAATTGTGGTTATTATCTATGTCGCCGAATAACTGTGCTTCAAGACATTTCACAATGCAAATGTCTGTAAACAGTGTGCTGTATTTTCAAGGAATTGTGATAATAAGGGTCTCTTGAAAGTAAAATGAGTAATTGGATGCGAAATGAGAAAGAGAATAGGTTAACGTATGGGTTAATACAGCCCCATACCCTAGCAATGTGCTGAAATAAAACAGTGACCACAGAACCGTGAGAAATTTTAACCATTACACCCCAAATGTTGAAAAAAAAAAAAAAAAAAAGGAAAGATAAAGAGGTCCATACCTTAAAAACCTTGGCGGCGAGTGGATCTTTTTCCAAATCAATATCTAAAGGATCAATATCAACATCCATCAAGTCTTGTAGCAAGTCAAAGTCAATGTCTTTATCTTTTTCCAAAGATGACAGTGGAGGAGCACCTTTGGGCAATGAAAAGACGTTTAATATTGCAAGAGCAGCGTACCAAGAGAGCAACTACACAGACAGCCTTCTTTAGGAAGTCTGCCGTCAAACTCCTCTTAGAAAGACAGGGTGCCAAAACAGTGGATCGTTGACCCATTCTGAAGGAGTTGTGCCATAAATTTTAACCACATTTTTTTAAATTACCAGCATGGTTTGTATGTATTGCATGAGTCTAAATCATCTGCACTGTTCCAACCTCCTGTCCACTGCATTATACCACTATTACATATATATAAAAAAAACAACAACACAAAAAATACATGCAGCTCATCTAAGAGAGAGAAAAACACACAAACATCAGAACCAAAAGAAAGGTGAGGGTCCGTGTGAGGTGACGTGCTATTCAGACGGGGTTACCAACGCACTTTGGAACACAGAGGATGTCCCGGGTGTACCTGCGATGAGATCAGGTCCCAGAGGCTCATCGATGGTCTCCACCAGTGGGATGGGGGTTGGCTGGGGAAGAGAGTCATCGGAATCCACCACTACAGAGGAAGAGGCAGCCCCGGCCTCATCAGCCCCCGCCCCCTCCATCCCATCCACACACCCCGGAGACAACAGCTCTCCTGTAATCAGATTACAAAATCTAAATATAAAACACAGTTATGTATATATATGTTATACATATATAACAGTCTGTGGGCGCTGGCAACATCAGATTTAAAACACACACATACCTGCAAGGATGTCCTGCAGCATGCAGGTGAGTGAGTACTGGGCCCAGGCTCCACCCCATGAGATATCCCCACGGTTAAAATCTGTTCCTACAAGTAACAGCAGTAACCTCTCCAGCTGCTGTTCTGAAACCACCTCACACAGGTGGATTGTGGGTCGTGTTGCATTTGCTATTCTGGCCAATACCTGAGCAGGTGGATGAGATTTCAAACATAAGATAGAAATGGTCATTATAATTTTTAAATGCTGTTTTTAACTTTCCGTTCATAATAGAATTCCACAACAATATCAAGCAGCCCAATGTTTTTAACATTAATAATAATTTATTATTATTATCAAGCACAAAATCAGCATATTAGAATGATTTCTGAGGCATCATATGCAAATGCATTCTTGATAAGCACAGGAGACAACTACAATTATTTTTTTTTAATTATATTAGACCCCCAAACTTCTGAGTGGTACCGTTTTAAAATTCAGTAGCTTTCAAAACAAGCACTTTTTTCTGAAAAAGTATGTTGCACCTTGCAGACGAACAGCAGCAGGTCTGCATGACAGGTAAAGTCCATGGAGAGAAGGAAAAGAGCGAGCTTCTGGACGACACAGATGCAGCGCTCGTGAGACAGTGTGAAGGGCAGGAGCTCCACCTCAGGGGTCTCTTTTGCCACTGATGTTTCAGAGTCCAAGGTAGAGCGTGGCCATTCGGCTGTCCTCCTCAAACGGATCAGATCTTTAAAGTGCTGGGGTAAAAAAAACAACAACAACAACAAAAAAAAAAGAATCACAGGGTTAATGTTGCAATCATGTTCTAAGGCTACTCTTTCCACACCCAACCCTAAGGGACAAAAAGTTGAATGTTTGGTTGCTCACCTTGGACGTGGCTTGTTTGAGTTTGGCCTGTTCCACCAGCAGCTTGTAGGAGGAGCCTTTGTTGCTCTGAATTTTCTCTTTCTCGATTTGCTCTACTAAAGCCTTCTGTTTGGCTTTCAATAAATTCAGCTGCTGCAGTGAAAGGAGAATTGATCAACAACCACACTAGCCCCCAGTTTCACAAACAAGGCTTAAGCCTAGTCCTAGACTAAAATACAGTCTGAGCTGTTTCAATTGAGAGTGCACTGACTGATCTTAAAACATGTCAGTGGCTTTGTTTTGTCTTAAGATCCACACAAGCAATGCTTTTTTCTAAGTCATGTTTATCAAATTACTTAAATGTCCTAATTGGACTATGGCTTAAAGCTGGTTTAGGCTAAGCCCCGTCTATGAAACCGTGCCTATAAGTAATAAGGAGAAGATTTCAAGTACAGATATACAAGGACAGGATGTTTGTGCGAGACACATGTACCTGTTTATGGTGAACTAGCTGTTTGCGGATCTTGCGTGAATATAGACGATCTAAACTGCTGTTGTTGCCCTTGGCGGATCTGCTTGGGTTTTGAGACTGCAGACTGTTGTTTATGAAACTCCACTGGTTCCCTGGTATGATTGGAAAGATAATACACATTACCTTTTAAAAAAGGTTGTTTTTTGTAAAAAGAAATTCATTACATTCATCAAAAGAGGATGTTAACATTTTAGAATGTTAATATTATTGTTTTTGGTGAACATACTGACTTTAGAAACACTAAATAAACATTAGATCATAAGAAACATTTAAAAAATCTTACAAACTACAAAATCATAATGGACTATATTTGACCAAGCTTAAGAATGTCACCTGTAAAAGATCTTTCCCTATCTTTGGCCCCTAGAGGTTTCTTAGCTGCAGTGGCTTCATCTTCCACACTGGCCACATAGTCGAGTAGTCGAGAGACCAGCATGACCACCCAGCTGATCATTGGGATATCCAACACGCCTATAAACAAACACAAACTGTAGCAAACCATAAACGCACATTAACATGTAATACATAAACTCATTCTCAAACACGCACCTTCTGTCCTGCGGGGCTGTGCTGCATTAGTCTGTTGAAGAGGAGATAACAGTGTGTCCAGAAGGTTCAACAAACCCTCAAGAACCCCACTGTTACTCAATGATCTTTGGCCAATACAGGACAGCAACATAAACACCCTGAGTAAATGAAAAGACAGACAAAAGGAAGTCTGAGTATCCTTAGGAATAGTTTTGATAATGCTATACAACCTCTGTGAGTGTCTTGTTTGTGTTACCTGTCCTGAGGGAAGATGAGAAGTTGCTCGGAGTTGTAGAGCTCCAGCAGGACGTTGGACAGGAACTGGCCCCACCATCTCTCACCTCCACACAGCTGAACCAGGAGCAGACCAGCATGCAGACGGATCTTAGGAGTCCCGCTGATGCACAGCTGCTTAAAGAGCTCCTCACATGCCTGGGCGTGAAACGTGTTCTGCAACACTGAGGGCACAGAGTGACCTGAGCACACGAGAGAGACAAAGAAGGAAAACATTAATTCTGACATTTAAACGCAAAAAGGTCCATTAAAATGTGAAAACTTAATTTTTACAAAAGTAAAGTGCCGTTGGGAATGGCTTCCTCCCTCACCATTACAGCAGTGCAGCAGGCTGAGCAGTGTGTCCAGTAGGTATCTGATGATGGTTCTGAGCTGCTCTGTGGAAGAGTTCTGGACCAGCTCTCTGGCGTCGTAGCTCTCAGGCAGGTGTTTCCGGGTGGCTCCCAGTGACACGCGCAACCTCTGGACAGCGTGGTGTGCCAGGTTGAGCTGCAGCTGGAGTTGAATGCAATCTTGATAGGCAGAGAAAACGCGAGAATCCTCTTCGACAGCTTTATCGGGTTTGCGCAGGAAGTACTGTGCGTTATTAGCGCTATTAAGAGGTGGCAGGTCGATGTTTTGAAGTAGAGTCTCAAGTCGATGACAGGCCAGATTATACCTATAAGTTTAGCATATAATATACATACATAAAAAAACAAAAAATTCCATATTTTTGAATGGCAGTACCGCCAGTGGCAGCTCATTTAAAATATTGAACGCCAAAGGCAGCTTCACTGACCTGCACTGAATGTCTTCCTGCAGAGCCACCATCATTGACAAATGTTGATCCAGATCTGGCTGACTGGCAGCTTCGCTCTCTCCCCTCAGAGGGTCATGCATCAGCTTCAGTTCACTTTCCCATGGCAGGATATAAGTGTGGCCATAATAGAAACCCAATGGAATTTTAGCCCGGGCATTAGTGCTGCCGTATCGACCAATCACAGTGATCTAGGGGAGGGGTCACAGAGTCAGTAACAGTGATGTCTCGATATAAAAATTATATTCTCTGCACTTAAGTTTACAGAAAGTCCTGTGCATATCTGATTATGCTAAAAGTAAATATACCTTCATGAATCTGCAAACAGGAGGAGGCAGCAAGTCGTGTAGAATCAGAGAGTGTGTGCTGATATCTGTAGCGACTACAAGTCGCCTTCCATCCACCTCCTCCCCAAGCGTCCAAATGTCGATGGAAAGGGAGGCCAAGTCAACACATGTGGGGATCAGTGCATCTGTCAGCAACACTGGCCGGCCGAAATCTAGAGTCACAAACCGCCTTGCACCTACAAAGAGACATTAAGCCTTCACACCAAAAAATATCGAACTACTTATATAAAAAAATAAAAAAAGGAAGTCATTTCCCCTTAAAAGTTTGCTGGACCACTAGTGCCCATTAGTAGATTGTGAACCACTGCTCAAGTTTGAGAGCTAATGTGAAGTACCTGAATGCATTCGTTCGATTATTATGGATTGATGTGGTGGAGGCTGTAGAAAGTGAGAGGCTTGTGAGATTGCCAATGCCAGGCCACTTCCTATGGGGTTCTGCAATGACACACACACACACACACACACAATAGCTGAAACCACCCACGAGTACAAGTACAGAAGGTAAACAAACAACACACAGTTCTTTTCTAGAAAAAAAATACATCCTTTTGCTGCCTTACTTATTAACTTCTGCTATTATGCACACATTTGCCACAAAATCCATTTTGAAGTATATTTGATGACAAAGAATTGAACACTACCAATTAATACTAATTTAAACAGTATGAATATATACGCAGGTTTTTAGGACTCACTGGTTTGGCTTTCTGTGTGTTTTTATTCTGTGCTGAAAGGTTCACAGGTGGAGGATCAATGACGGATCCTGGGAAGAGCTGAGCCAATTCCACACTAATAGCTGCGGACACTGCCTCATTCGGTGGGGTGAGAGGAGGAGTCATGAACAGCGGTGTAGTTTTAGGAGTGGGCGGGATGACGTCAGAGGGGTGGATGAAGAATCCTGGGGCGGAGGACGGGTTGGATGGCACCGAGTTGACAACGCCTGATGCTGAAGTGGCTGCTGAGGTGGTCTGGTGAAGTTTGGCCTCCAGCTTGGCCTTCTGTTTCATAAGACATCCAATTACATCATAGTACTAAATTGAGATGAGATCAAAATGAATGAAGAATGTATTCATGTCTGACCTGCTGCTGGAGTTTTAAAAGCTGTTGCTGCTTCTCCTGAAGAACTTGGAGCTGCTGTTCGGCAGACACCATTGCATGAGACAGGGACTGAAGGGCCACCTGTGCAGCTGAGCTAAGGGCCGTGGACGCCTCACCGACGGTCCCAGCAGACAGCCCTGTCACTGTGGGCGTCACGCCAAAGGTGCTCACTGTAGAGGAACGTAAAGGCACAGATTTTAGCACTAAAGGTCCGATCACATTTACTGGTGCTCTGTGCACAAAATCCAGTAACTTAATTAGAAATTAGATTGGGTTTTTGCTGATTTTGACAACCTCCATTGCCTGCAAAACTTCATGTAGTGTGACCACACCTTGAATACGAGGTCCACGATGACACGGTTGGTGGTAAAAGAAACAAGATGCGAAAGAGGAAAAGAAAAAAGGTTATGTACCGGTGAACATACTTGCATCATCCCTCTCCACCCTGGTGCCATCACTGGTGGAGACGCAAGTAAAGTGCAGAGGTTCGACCTCCAGCAGGCCGGTCAGAGCAGTAAAACTGCCCTCTGCCGCCCCACTGCTGTTCACCTTTCCATTACCTGACATTACATAAAAAAGCCATTACATTTTGTCTTTTCTATTTTGATATTTATTAAATGCAAGTACATGAGGGAAGAATGCATTGACACACCTGAGAGAATATCGGACAAGTCGATCTCATCCGACTGTACCCCAATGCTGCTGCTGAAGGCGTTCTTACAGGAAGACCCACTCACTTCCAGGTCAAACAGAACTGGGTCAAATGGAGACCCATACAGACCATATCTGAATAGAGAGGACCATGACAAAACCATTACATTTTCTTAAAACGATCATTTCCACATTTCAAACATATGACACTAACCTGGTCTGCAACAGTGCCTCAAGTGGAGTGAGGCGGTCCTGCAGCTGCCGAGAGACAGCAGTGAGCAAAGAGGCGCAAGCGGTACTGCAGCCAGCAAGGTCCTCATCTTTCACATAATTTAACAGAACAAAGTACCAGAAGACAGATCCTGAAAGACAGCAGCATAACTGTTTAAACATTTTAAATTAGATAAGTGCACATTTATTTCTGCACAATCAACATTAGTATAGCTTAATTAACAGTTTACATTTTTGGAATGAAACTGTTTTAATCACTATTTAATCACTATAACAACATTAAAAAGGCACTAGGTATTTACAAGTTTTACAAAAAATTACAAAATTACCTCCTGTGGCAGCAGCAGGCAAATAAGGCATATTATCCAGAAGAGCTTTAAACAGAGCTTGGCCAAAACCCTGCTGACCAGGGTCTCCTTTACCGGTACTGAAATGTCAGAGATATTTTTCCATTAAGCTTAATGAACAAGACACCATTGTATCTGCATATGTTAATTGAACAGTCGATTTATTAATTAAATCTGATATAACTATAAGACTGCTTGACTATAAGACTGAAGAAAAATATAGTGAGGTGGCAAACTCACCTAATACAAAGTGCAAGAAAGCGAGAACATTTATGAGCTATACTGCGTCCAGCCTCAAAGAAACATGCCCTGATGATTTCCGTCAGCCGTCTCCTAGTTTTAGTCAAAAGCCCCTCTTTCCCCTCTCTCAAACTAAAAGACGAGGGGATAATACAATTCATTTAAAAAGGCAAAAAATAAAACAATGTTTTTTTTTAGCTCAATGTGACATCACCTGCAGGATCCGTTGGAGTAAACCCCTGCCAGCCAGCAGAGGATGTCCAAAATTAGACTCTGACAGTGTTCTGAGCTCTGCCCGTCTTCTCCACGCTTACACAAACCTCTTAGAAGCTTTTCATGGAGCTCAGGAAACTGAAGCATTGCACAGCGTTGCACTCTGGGAAATAAAAGCAGGCAGAGACCACATTTAGACAATGGACTGGATACTGTATTCTTTAAAAAACCTCACTGAAGCAGAGCAATTCCTTTCTTGTTGTGCAAACTAATACATGCATAAATGTTTGAATATATATATATTTTTTTCTTACTCCAAACTTCTGAATAGCAGTGTATCTCTTACCGTTCTTTGGGTACAGACGTTTTCTTAAATCTCCTAATTGTGACAGACACTTCCTGGAGCAGGTCACAGCCCCTCAGGTTATCAGGCTTTTTAGGGGTAGCCTGAGGATCTGCTTTAGACGTGGATGCCTTTTCCTGAAAAGAAGAGAGATTTTATGAAAATGAGAGGTGTCGTGCTGATCATCATTTAGTTTGTACCTCCGTGCAAAGAACACAAATTAAGTGAAGAGTTTTTCTTTTATAAAGCAATGCAGCTATACACCCACTAGAGGGCTCTGTATAGCAGTAAGACAACCCAACCTCTCACTCAAACCAACATTCAAAGCCATGACATCAGACTTGAATGAACACAAAGGATTACACACTTCAGTTTAAAGCGGCACAAAAGCCAATTACCCTTCAACTCAGTGTTTGTACGGTACCTTGGTGGCCTGAGCCCTCTGCAGGAGGGATGAAAGCGAGTGAGCTTTACTACTTTGAGGTTTGGCTGAAGGCATCCGCACCACTGGCCTCAAGCTCTCGTCCACACACTTATCATTCACTGCCTTAATGTGCACCAAGAACGAACGATACTTTCCCCCTGCCATGCCTAAAAAGTGGAACAAAAGGAAAATGTGGGTTGCATATTCATGGGAGTTAAATACTGCATGCATCTCTGTATCGTTTTAGTTTTGGCACACTGCTGAATGGGTGGAAGTGACTGCTATAATTGGCTTGTGATGAAAATTTGGGCAAACCTTTAAGGAGTTTGGGACTTGTAAGGCTCAGCATCCCTGCGTGTCCAGACAGATCCAGTCCACTGGACAACCAAACCGGCCCACACAAGATATCATCTTTATGCTCCTGCAGAAACGGACACAGCCTGGAGCCTAAAACAGACAGAGATGTATTATTAAAGAATCCTGACATATGTTAGCATAACAGGTAGACGTTTTTAGGTGGTTAGACAGCATAATTACCTGGCGACTCCTCAATATCCATGAACTGGATGTCCTCTGAGAAGTCATGCAGGTGTGGTTGTCCGTTCTTCTCTCCATTTGAGTGCAATAGATGAGACAATGGGAAAACAATCTGCCTGTCCACTGCCGTCTCTGCAGCACAAAGTTTTAATTTAGGAAATATAGCCCACGTAATCTACTGTATCTTTTTCAGGTTTAGAGTGACTCACCATTAACTTTGCCCAGGCCTGGTGCTTTGTTCTTCAGCAGTGTGACCTGGATTTGCGGGATGTTAGCAATACTGCTGTTTAGCACAAATTTGAAGTCCACATGTCCGACCATGCAGGCTTTGGGTAAGACCAGCTCGAACACGTGCTCGTCCCAGCTGGAGCTAAGAGACAGGTGTATACATCACATGCCAATTCTGAAATGTCTACAGAAGCACAATATTTATTTTAAATGAAACATTTATATTTTTTTGGGGACACCACACCTGTCGCTCTGTAGCTTCCAAGTGCGTGTGTGTTGCGCGGCGTCACCATGGTGCTGCTGGTGAAGGTGTTGCGGATGCCGTCTTTGTTGCTGTTCCTGCTGTACCTCCACCCAGCAAGGGGGCACTGTTGCGGAGAAGCGTGGTGTCAGCGTTTCAAAACGTGTTAGTTCCACTAGAGAAGAAAGTCTCTCTACTGTCAACGGCTGGTCCACTAGAAGGTCAACTCCTGGCAAAAGACATACAGCTTAATTTACTAAACATTTCCACAGGTATAAGGCAAACCCTAATTTACACACAAAGAGAAATGCAACATTAGATGACACAATGAACAAAGAACAACACAGAGGAAAATTTCCCAGTTGTTTTAATGTTATCTACGCACGCTTCAGCTTTCTGATCCTTTTTGCATTGTTTTGCTGAATTAGCTGCAATAATCCGATACCGGTATGCTATTAGTTATAAAGTATAAATAATTTCTGGGTTTTTAAGGCGGTTATAGAATAAAAAAAGATGTGGGAGCAAGACTTAACGCGTGTCCACGCCATCACACCTAACGCGAAGTTGTGAATCAGCTGTTTTAAACAGACAAATTTCAGTTCAACAGGACAAATTGATTAAGGCAGATTTCTAATGTGAGGTAGCTGAAGGGGCAAATTAGATAAACAATCTGAACGTACTGAACAAACACAAAAGTTTAATGTGCTTCCAATGTCTCACTCACCTGTGATACCTGGGCTCGAAGGATTTGATGTGGGTTTTGCTCCGTCCAGTAGTTGCTCTGCCCTATTAGATAGGGGGCCATCGACAAAAATGTCGGCGTCATCGATATCATCACACACACCTCCAATTTGAAGGAAATGAAGCTCTCCACCTTCATACAAGATGAAAAAAAAAACTTATGTGACCAAGGGATCAAGTTTAAGAAGTATACCATGAATAACAAATAACTGCATCAGAGGCTTGTTCATATTTGCTAACTGGAAGTATATCTTACAGTAACAGTAATTTTAGTCTTAAACTACTCATTAATACAGTGATGGACAACCAAAGAGAAATCCAAAAGTGAAAGGCAGGAATGGAAGTCCCCTATTGTCCTTTATTCTAATACATGCATAGATTTGATAAGAAATTCTTCTTGAGCAGCAAATCAACATATTAGAATGATTTCTGAAAAAAAATGTGGCATTGAAGACTGGGGTAAAGGCTGTTGAAAATCATATATGCATATGCATACTTAAAAACAACAAAGCAAAGCTTGCAGTATAGACCAGTACGACCACAGCAACAGATATATGAACAGTACTGAATTGTTAAATTCAGCCAATCAAAGGAGCAATACATATTATAAAACCAGTAGATTGGACGAACAATTTACTCAACACTTGACTCACCAAGGTCAATGCTCATGAATGTAAGCAACATGGTTTGAGAGTTTCAGCCCTGTTTGAGAGTCGGCTGAGCCCACTATGGTTAATGAGAACCTTATTGGTTACCATGGCAATGAAGTATGTGTGGGAAGCAAGCTAAACGGAAAGAAACAGCGAACCCCCACACCTCATATGGTCTTGTTAACAAACAAGACATGAAGAAGCCCCATGTTAAGCATCTGAGTTGCTTACCTTTTGTGCAGGCACACAGCCGGTCAGTGCCTGAGCAGTAGGTAACAGAGACGAAGGGGTCCACCTCTTCTGTTCCCTCTTTCTTAGGTGGCTCCACCTTGGCCATCACCTCAAGGGTGGACAAGTCTAGAATCATGATGTAACCTGCCTGCGTAGTCACCACCAGGTGTCCAAGTCCAACCACCTCTCCTCTCTTTTCCTTCCCAATGGCGGTTCCCATGCTTGGGCCCGCTGTCACTGCGGACGCAACCGTCCCTGTGCCATTTTTGAGCCCGGAAGGTGTGGACTCCTCTGAAGTTTCCTCTCCATCATCCTCTCTGGCATCCAGCACATCTGGCGGCAGGAGGAGGAGAGACGTGACTGCATCCCGCGGGTCACAAATCTGCTGGACCTTCACCGGTTCCTCCTCCAGGGTCACGATACGGGTGGAGTAATTCAACTTGTAGAGCGCAAGGTATCCGCCGCCACCGCTGCCCCCTAGAGGTCTGGAAGTATGGGGCTGTTGCTTGTCATGAGGGGGCAGGATGAGAGGGGTCTGTGGAGGAGAGGTGCCCGAGTGGGCATCATGGCCATTGGCCAGTGTCTGTCCTTTGCGATGGCCACAGAGAGCCGAGTGCAGACGGTTGAGGGTGTTTAACACCTCCACCTGATTGATAGCGCTAAGAGACTCTACGGAGCACGGCTGAAGACCGACTAACAAGTGTAATCCATCACTGCAGGGTGTGATAGAATCAATGTACAGGTTCTCTTCCTCCAATGCTTTTGGCAACCGCAAGCACTGCACCAGAGAGCCTGGTCGTGGAGCCAGAGAGCTCCACTTTTCCCCATCCAAAGGTCCGAGCCCAGCCGCCGCATCTGCAAACTGCTGGATGTACGTGATGGGAGGGTCCTGCAGCAGTAGCTGCTCGTGAGAGTCAAACTCCATCTCTATAATCTGTGGGACAGTGAAGCCCTCCTCGTGAAGCCCTTTGCTCATTAGGTTGTTCATCTGGGTGAACACCTTCCCTGAAGACTTCTCATCTGCTTCCTTGATGCTGTACAGGAGTAGTACAGGCATAGTCCTATGCACAGGGGCGGCTGGTGGTAACTTCGGGGAGCCCAGGTCAGTTGGGGGATTACAGGATTCGATCTCCATGGGACCCTGGTCCGATGCAAGCCCCTCAGGGGCAGCAGTCCTTACTGGGCTATCCATAGAGCGCCGAGAAGGAGGGGGACCTAGTGGAGAACTAGCTGCTGACCGGTAGCTTAGCAGTCCTCCGGCCAGCAGGCAGGGGAAGGGAATGTTGTGGTGCTCCGCTGGCCTATCCTTAGCCTTGTCGGCTTTTGGTGGGCCCAGTGAGTGGGGAGGATTGGCCCCCAGCTCCTCTAGATCTTTAACTGTGTCCTCCAGCACACTGGCCACCACCTCCCACTGCAACTTCTCAGGCTGCTGTAGGACACTGAGAGCTGTGACTCCCAAACTCACCTCCATTGTCTCTTTCTGACCCAGTGGGCCTATGCAAATGGAAAAGCAGGAAAACAATAAATAGGTTTGTTTTTGGTGACAAAACTGATTGCAGATATGTTGAATAAAATTGTAAATACATGAAAGGTTATGTGTAAGCACCTGTGACTGACTCTGATCTGGAATGCTCTTCGCTGTCTGAGTCCTCTATCTGGTCATCACTAGGCACAAAAACACAGAACATGTTTAATAAAAACAACAACAGAGTAAAAAAAAGAAAAAGAAAAAAAATGTGCATGTGTAGGTTAAGAACCTGTCTCCCTCTAGTTTAGGTAGGTCAGAACAGCAAGTGGCCTCTTCCAGCCAGGAGAGTGTGGGCCTTCGTGATTCTGTGCCTGTGAGACTCTGCTGCTCACTGCCGGACAGGATCAGCTGCCTCAGGATGGCTGGGTCATATGGGTTCACCTCAAACTTTAAATGCACCTGCAAAGGTGAAAAAAAACATGAAGGTTTAGGTGTATTGTGCCATCATTCACTTTATAAAATGTACATAAGAGATGAACATCAAACCTTCATAAGCTTTGAAACATCCCAGATGCAAATCTTCCCCCTTTTGGTTGCCGTAGCAAGGAAATGAGGGCAGCTTCCGAACCCATAGCACACAATTTTATCCGAACCATCTGCACTGGGAAACTGAGCTGGGCTGGTGGCCAAAGTTACGGATAGCGGAACGTTTTGGGTGTGCTCTCCTTTCACAAATGGACAGTTGGGCGAGTGACGCTCATGCTCGGACCTAAAAAGATATACAATGTAGTATTATTCCTCAGCTCTTGGCCTTTGTTATGGCTCATGTTTGAGTGAGACACTGCAGTTGTATTTTAGTGGGGTGCTTCTCACCAGGGTTCATCTGTAGGTTCCCAGCACACTAAACACACACTGCAGGTGAAGCACATTGCCCGGTCATCACCTGTGGATGCAGGCTAGAAGGAAGACGACAGAATTGTTAGTGTCATCTATAGTACAAACAGACATTCAAAGACCTAATATACGGGGATAAAGATGACACATTATAGAACAGAAATAAGTGCTTTGGAAACATGCTGTGACATTTTGAATATAACCTCAGAAAACTGTAAATCTGATCAGCTCTTCAGCAGGTAGGGCCCTATTATTTCTGGGACACAGAAACCAGGGACAGAATCCATTCTTAAAAACATAATTTACTGTACAAAGAAGGATCTGAACTGCACACATACTTAATACTGAACACATACGGTCACAATATAGGAGTTCGGAAACATGAACATAACCTAATGATCTGCTCTAAGAGTTAGCATAGGTATATTTTTAACAACAGCCAAAAAAAAACCATTTAGTCGAAATTATTGATTTGTCTTTATGATATTAAGTAAAGATCATGTTTCCATACATCAATGGAAAGCTTATTCTTTCAGCTTTTAGATGCATTAATCTCTATTTTTTTTTAATTACCCTTCTGACTGATTTTGTTGTCCTGGGTCACATAAAGAGAAACTTAATCATATTTACAGCAAACTGTTTAAATTAACGAAACCATGTTCAATATTACTTAATGTAATGATAGAACTACTACCAATAATACAATTTTTATTAAAACCATTTCTAAAAGAACTATTTACTAGGATTTATTGAAACATTATTTCTGGGGGAACAAAAAAGTAATAAAATAATATAATTGAAAAAATGTATTGATTACAAATTCTTTCGATTATTAATATTTAATGGAACCATTAAAATTGAATATTGAAAGCTAATGGAACACAATTTGTAAAAAAAAAAATTGCCTTAAACATTTTATTTAAATTTTTTTTTTAAAGAAATTGCCGTTTAATATTGTAAGTTTCGTTATTTCAGTTAATTAAACTTTAAATGACCTTTAAATTCAATTTCATTTGACCATTAAAACAGAATTCAGAAAAACATAAAACAGATTTCATAGGGCCCTAAACATGTTACAAGACTTAACATGAAAGACTTATTTACCAACAATATAAACAATATAAAAATAACAATAATATAATAAAAAATAAAATAATAATAATAAAAATAATATATATAACAATATAAAAAAATTAAATTAAAGTCCACCTAGACATTAAGTGCTAACCCTTAAAGAATCTTTGGTTCATTATTAATCACGTTTTCCTACTCAATCTTTATCCCTTAAACTAACAGAATGTCCCTTTGCTGTGGCAACACCCTTTCATAAACAACACTGAGGCACTGTTCTCTTTTCACTTCGTTCGGTTGGCATGACAACAGGGAACATGGGTGAGAGGAGTAGTGTGGTCTCTTTGGTTACCATTGCAGCTCAACCCCTTCTTGGCATGCATGGTGACTCGAGTAGAGACAATACCATGTATCAGCGCATCATCGGGAATTCCCTGATATTACAATAAAACCGAAAGCGAAACATTCAACAAACGATCTTTGAGCTTATAAAAGACAGATCAAACATTAACTAACGATACGTTCCAGGATTTATCTCATTCATTCTTGTTGACCCAGTTTAAGGTCTTTGCTCATAATGATTTGGCCATTAAATGAATGTGGAAAAAAAGAAAGAAACCAAAAACACATACCACATGAAAAGCAAGAAAAACAGGACCTGAGCAGGGCAAAATTTAAAGGTGACAGTCTGAATTTGAAAAGATGACAAAATTGATGTCACAAACCTGGTGATAAAAGCCTGCCTGGGCCATGGGATCAGGCTGAGCCCACCTGTAGCCAGTATGAGGCCAGGATGTGAACGTCTCTCTTCTGTTAGCTTCACTGTACATCAAAGACCTGTAAATATCACATGCTCTTAAGTCAAACAAGAAATATTTGGTGGTGAAGAGGGACAAACATCACATTAAATCATTCTACATCCTTAAATCCACTATAATTAAATACACATTTCTGTAAAAAAAAAAAAACTAGAGCAGCGCTTCCTAGAGATGCACCGATGGACCGGCTAGTGATCGGAATCGGACGATTTTTTGTATGGTTCACGTCTGCACCGATTTTGACTCTCCGACAGGTTTTGAGAAATCGCCGACAAACGTCCAAAAGCACAGGCAAATCG
>JAUCNO010000152.1:5580294-5591090 GCA_032353835.1 Enteromius viviparus
ATCTAAAAGTCTCCAAAGGGACATTTGCATGACATGCAACTTCTCAGGACAATTTTGGAACCAATCTTTAGATAAGTCAACCCACATACACTCAGTGCTCATTTTGTTTACTCTCTCCTTATCTTTCGATATAAATCACCTCGCTGTGCTGCAGAGTCTGACATTTAGCAAAGCTTTTAAACTTTAAACTCTTCAATTTACCACCATTAGCTGCAGACCTTTTATGCTTCTTTGTCCATATCTGTGTACATTTGCGTTTATGTGCATGTGTGTATCTGCTTGTCCTGATAAAACGTTATGGAGAAATGTCTGTTCCGTTCTCAGTGGCGCTAGATAAAAAATAATCCAGTTTTCCATTTGTCATCCGTCAATGGTGGCAATGATTAATGCATGTTTGATGTTAGGTAGGACGTTCATGCTGACCAGGGGCTACAAAAGTCCAAAAAATGCGAGACAACAAATCTGAATGAAATTTGAAGGAAATGACTCACAACAGCAATTCATATTTAAATCAGATACAAGTTATATGGGTTTAGAATGACATGAGGATGAGAAAGTTGCCTTTTTAACATTTACATACATTAAAGATTCTTAAACATGCAAAAAAATATATTTGGGAAATTCTAGAATAACCAACATCGCTGTAGATACTTTAGAAAAAAGACTTGGTCTGTGCTGGTGATTACAGGTCAGTTCTGACAGCATACAGAGAAACATACACGGACACACAAACACTCACACACACAAAGGCTTTTAACCTTGCTTTGCCCCAGAGCACAAATTGGCACACTGAGAGGTGTTCAAGTGTGAATCACTAAGTCACCAACACCTGATCCACACAAACACACGCACACACACTAACACAGCTAGAGAAGCATGCAGCCTCTATGATCATCAGTCTCTCTGAGGTCGTGCTGTGAGTGCTAATTACTTCAGAAAAAAACTGAAGAAGAAAAAAAAACTCTCGTTTTTCCTCTTTCTCAACCTATTTTCTTCCTCTCTTTTGCCCAGAGAATGGAGAACTCCTTTGTTTTGACCTAAGAGAGGTAAAGCTGCAATTTTGTGATTTACACTGCAACACAGAAACACTGCAGCCACCAGGGGGCGCTTTACAGCAGCGAGTACAAGCACTTCTGAAATTTCAAATGGAAACCATAAATAACAACATCTGATGAAATCTACATAACCCAGGGATGCCTAATCCTGCTCCTGGAGGGCCACTCAAACCAGCTAATCAGGCTCTTTTGGTGTTAGAGCAGGCTAAAATCTACAAGAAGATGGCCCCAAGGAGAAGGAGAGGACACCCCTAATAACCAAAAAAAAACTAAAAAACTTGCAGGAACACCTTCTGGCAACACTTACGAGTGATTATCATCTCGAATGAGATGTTCTTTTTTTAATGAATCACTAAATCAGACCTCCCAATGTTCCTCACAAACTGAAACACTCACCAGCGCTGACTGTGATGGCCTCGATGAACTGGTCCCTCCAGCTGTTGGTGCCAACCAGAAGAGCCAAGTTTGTCTTTTTAATCAGCTTATCAACTGTATTCTGTAGAGAAAAGTGAGAGACAACACACAAAGAGAATGAATGACCGCTTCATCACATTCCACTGCAACTTAACAGGAATAAACAAACATAAATACACTTCAGACGTAGTGGTCCACAGTTCATCGAGTGCTTCTGACTGCTCTCTGGTCTACCCCGCTGTGAAGTGTGTGTGGGTTCAGACAGTGTGTATGTTTCAGCACGACGAGTGCGTGTGGGCTAAAGAGCACGTGTGCGCATGTGGATCGTCCTGAAGTATGTGGAGGCGATCGATGAGATGCCAACGTTTAAGATTTCTGAACTTCGCTGACAGAATGATCTTGTGTGCTTCCAGAAGCAACAAGAAGGAACTATTTATCTGCTGAAAAACAGGTAATGGGTATTTCTGATTCATATGTTATCTAAAATGTTAGTTAGGCAATTCTAAATGTAGCAACCAACAGTCATTTTTGTGCATATTAACAACTTATGTTGTAAGTGAAAATTGTCCAAACTAATATGGGATGTAGATGGGAACTGTGTAGCTAAATGAACACACCTTGAACTCATAAGACTCCTCAATGATAACCTCCAGTTTAGGGTGATCTCCTAGCATTGGCCTTCCCATTTCAGCGATGCGTCGTTCCTCTTCCTCTTCGCCTGTCAGAGGCTCTGCCTCTTCCTGCCCCGTCTCCTTCTCCTCATCTAAAAACAAAAACAGCAGTGAGAGAGCAGAAAACAGCCACCTTATACTTTAAATGATCATCTAGAGTGTGTTTGTGGATCAATAGGCTTCTGGATTGTGTAAATACATTGCATGAAAATGCTACAGCGAACACAAGAATTTGTCTCTGTGGTGGAAAGTCCTATAAAAGGTCAAAATCACAGATCTTCGTTGATAAATTTAGAAAATGGGTCCATTTCATGAAACATGCTTTTATAATAGAATAAACATAGACCACTGTGACCCTGTATTTGAGAAAAATGTCAGGGGCAGGATTTTCCTTCATTTCTTTTATGTGATGAAGCTTCTATGGGCCCAGTGGGATTCTGGGTAAGTAAGTGTGTGATATAAGCAACCCCTGACCACGTGACTGGGTTTAGCCCAATCAATCACCCACATTCACACACACAATGGAATGAGAGGGTCAAAGGAAAGCAGCAGATGCAGACCTAAAGGCACGGAGGTATGATGAGGTTTGGAAAGGAAAACAATTAGGTTACAGTAGAGACACATGCACACGACACATGTGGACAGACAAAGGGGAAGGCCTGGGAAAGAAGAAAATGAAAATCCTTTGGGCAGCACCATGGTGATTTCAGCCAGTTCTATCACATATATTCTCTCTATCACTTTCTCTTTCTGTCTCATTTGTTTCATATTTCTTCTTAGTTTCTCGAGCTCAGCTGGCATATCGGCTACACCAACAACAGCAATGGTCATAAAACAATGTTATGATGACTACATTCCCAAGCTCAACACAAACATGAGCCTCATAGGCAGAAACGGCTGCGTAAACGAATGAAATATCTAATGGAACAAATAAATCTCAAGCCACAAATGAACCCTGAGGCATTATCCAGCGCAAGATCCTCTGGCAGATTAATGGCAGAGCAGCTCGCTCCTGTAGCCTAAACAGTCTCTCTCTCTCTCTCTTAATATTTGACGTCCATCTTTTTCTTAGACTGCACGTTCTATCACTACTCGGTTTTCCTCACTTGTCTGCCTGCTGATGTGTGCGGTAACAAAATACTCATGTCTTTCTGTTTATGTCCCTTTGGTTGCATTTTTTCCACAAAGCTTACCCTACCCTATACACTAATTTGCCTCTTCTTTGTTTATAGTTTTAGCATGTACAGTATAACAGCCTCTCATTTTAAAAAGATGTTCTACTGTATCTTGTTTGGCTAATTGGAAACCATTTGCTAATCAAAAACAAGAACTGATTGGAGAAACTGTAACTAGCTGGAGAGCAGCTGAAGAGGAACAGGCTAAACAATCATTTTGATTAATGTCATGCATAGAAAACAAATAAAAAATACACTAAAACACAAAAAGGCTTTTTAAAAGGAACACTTTTGTGCCTTTTAGGTTCAAATATGTACACTTTAAGTACTAATATGTACCTTTCAGGTACCAAAATGGACTCTTTAGGTACAAACATGTAGCTTTTGAAAAGGAACTGCTTTTGTACTGTTACATTTACTATGATATTATATATATATATATTATAAATTGATTGTTGAAATACAAGCAATAAAACAACATTATTAATAATTAAATTTAATAAAATAAAATAATTGTTTCTAGTAACATGCAATGGAGTATTTAAATTGTTTTATTATTATTTTTAACCAGTAATTAAAGTAAAACATGATAAAACACTGAGTTTGCATACATCACTGAGACAGCCACAGAAAAAATCTGAAAGATGCACAGGAGGCAAATTGAAAGAGAAAATGTGGCACATCTTTGGTATAATAAAGCAAGGGCAATTAAAAATCGGCTTCATTTTGATACTGTGATTAATTTTGGTAATTAAACGAGATGCTGCATTTGGTTTTCTATTGTCTGTCCACCTTAAACGCAACATTAAGATTGTGAGTCATGTTTGTCTGCGTGTGTAAACTGATATTGATTTAATAGGCTAAGGTTTCCTCTTCCTTGTTTTGTCCTTGAAAACAGAGGTATCATTATCTATCGGCAGCTTGGTGCTTGTTACGTTCCAGAGCGTCAGTAATGATGGGACTGTTGTTTTTGTCTCCATTTGTTTATATTCTTGTTCTTTTTCTTTTACTCTCATGAACAATACCATGTAGGTAGTGTTATTCGACGCCCGCCGCGTGCATGGATTGGAGGATTCGTTGCAATTCATTGACCAATCCTGTGCATCTCTACTCCTGATTCGCTCCACTGTTTCCTCGCTGCAGCCAATTACAGCGCTATATTTGGGTTTAAAAGCCAGCCAGCAGCAGGGCAGTGGAGGATGGCAGGGACAGCAGAGCAGATTGAGAGATGGTGTCACAGACAAGAGATTTGTGGTTTAGCGTTGTGAAGTAGATGTGATTTGAGTGTTTTAGTTGTGTTTAAGGCTATTTATTTTGTTGCAGTTTTACACTTGTGATGTTTAATAACGCCTGTATTTCCTGAGTTTTTAGCCCTGTTGGCGTGTTGCGTTCTCATCTCTATTGCATGGTGTGAGCTACCAGGCAAAGGGGCTGCCAAGGAAAGTAAGCCACGTGGTTTACATCTCAACACATAGGTTAAAACATTGTTAGCGACACTAGGTTATACGGTGCGTGCCAACCCATGTATTTCTTTTGTTAGTGTAGTTAAGTAAAATCGTCATAGACGACGGTTTTGTTTATTACTTTCAAGTGTTTTGTTGGTCCTTTTATTAGATCAGAGGGTTTTTGGGTTATTTAGCTAGACTGGGGTTCTCTGTTGTTTTCAGCAGCACTGTCGGCCAGTCCTCTTGACCTGCATTGTGTGCATAGATATTTATATATATATATATATATATATATATATATATATCACATTTGTCTTATTTCACCAAATTCATCACTTTGCTTATTGCACATTTTAACAATCATTCAAATGACTTGTCAATAAATCACTTAATGATTGTACTCTCTCTCGTGTTGGAGTCATATTGTCATCTGTTTTGAGTTGTTGCTACTCCATATGTCCACAAGAACTAAATGTACATCCCAATAACCCCTAGGTCTGTTCAGGGATGTAACAGTGCTCAACATCTTGCATGTGCGCACACACAAACACACTCCATCCAGCCATCCACATTCCTTTTATTTTCATCTAACCATATTTTTTAGTCTCTTCTTTCTTTTACACTTTCTTTTATCATCCAGGGCTCTTTCACAT
This sequence comes from Enteromius viviparus, assembly GCA_032353835.1. Lineage (NCBI taxonomy): Eukaryota > Metazoa > Chordata > Actinopteri > Cypriniformes > Cyprinidae > Enteromius > Enteromius viviparus. The sequence goes on from JAUCNO010000152.1 coordinate 5,585,708, forward strand.
GTCTTACAAGCAAAGCTAATCAAAGGCAAATGGACTTGATTATTAATTATTTTGAAGAGTGTCTTAATCAGTTTTTTTGTTAATCACTGACGAAGTCAGGAAGAGTGGCTAAACATCAAAAAACGTATAATTAAAACCAGCTGCATTTGATTTAAACTCCACCTGATGTTCCTCTATATTTTTTGTTTCATGTTTTTACCTCTGCATCTTTATTATTGTATTTTATATTCATCATGCTTAAAACACAACATTAATCAAAACAACTGAATATCAAGAATTAAATATAAACATGATAAAAACCATTTGATACACATCAAAAAACTGAGGTACTGGGAAAAAGAGCCGTTTTGTTTCCTGGAAAATAAATGTTTATCTAAATGCGAGATGAAGCACACTCGAACAGCCTTGGCTTTGAAACCAGTCTTTTTAGCTCCCCTAATCTCTCCTCATGATTTACAGCCCAGCATCTGAACTCATTTGCTGGCGTGTCTTGACGTTTCCTTTGTGTCTAGTTGTGAGATTATTGCGGAGAAACGAAATTAAACAGTTCACTTTGAAGCTTTCTCCCTGAACCTGCAAATGTACTGAGCACACCCTATATGGTAAACTACAATAAAGATTGCGTAAGAGATGATTATGATTATAAATTAAAGGGTCGTCGTATCAATCTTTTGGAAAAAAGGGTTTTGTGTACAATGCGAGTCGATAAAAAGCAATGATCCTTGACTAACATTAAAACAAGTAGAATTTGGCTCCTACTGTATGAGTAACGTTTGTGTGTTAATGTGCGAGAAGTTGTGTGCTCAGTGAAAACAAATAAACGTCATTAAATTAGTAGGACAGCACACCGACACCGGGAGAGAAAGAAAGAAGGTGAGACTCTGCCCAGAGGAAGAGAAGAGTAAAAAGCAAAGGAGACACTGTGAGAGGGAGAGAAACCTCTGTATACTGTCCATCCTCTCCTTCTCCAAAGTGGCGTCTGTAGCTCTACGCAAAAGCTGCATTGCTTATCGTATTCCTCTCGATTGAGAACCCTGACTGATATCGTCTTCCTGCAGAAACAAGACAACAGGAGGGGGGTTGGAATAATGCATGCATGATACACACACACACAAGCAAGCACACACGAGGGCCTGGCCGGAGGGCTGTCAATAGTGTACTTTGGCCTGTAGTCGATCCCGATGATGATCCAGAGCAGAGAAGGTTCAGACTGGTGTTGTGTGTGTGTGTGTGTTGTATGTGCGATTTCCTCTGCAGGCTCAGGCCACGCCCCCCACCTTTCTTCTCATTGGTCTCTACGAGCTGGGGTTCTCCAATCTCCAGGAAGAAGCTCTTGTTCTTCTCATATTCTTCGTCATCAATTATCCTGACTTTTATTGTTTTGCTAGAGAGAGGGGGAAAGAAAGAGAAAGAGGGAGAGGAAGAAAAGAGTGAGGAAATGACAGGCCAAGGGGAAAAGAAGATAGATAAACAGCATGCAGTCATGCACAGGCAGACCGTCAGAATAAGAGGATGATGCAAGAGAGACAGAAAGAGAGAGAGAGAGCAGCCTCACAAGTCTGATTGTAAACACACATTCACAAACACTGATACAATCTATAGTGCCACTAATATTTCCACTCACTCCACAAAGTCTATTTATGTTGGGCGGATCCTTGATTTATTACATAAATGTATATTTTACTACCTTATGGACAGTTTTACTGTATATATATATTTTTTTATTTATTTTATTTTTTTTACTCTTTTTTTCCCCCATGAATTATTATATAACTTCATATTTGTTCATTTGTTACTTGGTAGGCAAATTTATTTGATAAACTAATTCCTAAATCAATATATGCTGAGGATAGTCGGCAAATGAATTGATAATTTAAATCATAAAACAAAGACATTAGATTACTGTAGATGAAAAAATGTAATACATTTCGCAAAGTGCTTTTATAAGTCAATATACTGTTTGTTTTATTTCCATATCAGTAAACATAAGCTATCACTGGCTAAAATAATCCATTTTGTAATTGGGTTTATAAATATACTGTGTATATATATATATATGTACAGTATATACACATACACACACACATATATATATATATATATATATATATATGAATAAATATTTAGTAAACATACAAAGTAAATATTTACATATAACATGGCTAAGAGTTATCTTTTCAGGATTTCAAGATTGTGTAAATCTAAGAATAAAAATGACATTGCATGGCACCTGTGGGTCTGCGTATGAGTTTAAAATCTGTACTGTTCTAAGATGCAGTCAATGTCTTGTGATTTAGTCAGCGCTGCATATTTATAAGATTTATAACAGCTTCAGTTGCATATTAAATAAAATCAAAGGATGTGCGGATGGACTTATTACTCAAGCTTATTCTCACATTTTTGGTTTTGCCTGCATTCTTCCTCATCTGCACATATCCAGCCCTGTATGCTTAAAAGGAACACTCAAAACAAACCTCAAACCAAACTAAACTAAATCCTTCATATACACATTCAGACCAATTGCTGCTGTATGTTTGCATGACCTTTCTCCAAGAACAACCGCAGCGCACAACATTACAACCATAACATCTCCACAACCAACCATGTCACATTGGCCTGATGTCATGATTAAAGTCAACAGGAAATCTAAATCGACTCCCCCTGCCTACATTATTTTTTTTTCACACTGGATATCAAGTATCATGGCTGACGTTGTAGCAATGTTTCAGTAAATGTTGTTTGTGCTCTATTATATGGCCTATTATGCTTTTTCAGCTTTAAAATTTTAGTCAGTGTATGTTTGGGCATAAAAAAGATCTACAAAGTTACAAATCTCAAGGTCCACTCCAGAAAAAAAATCGACGTTTTTCAAGCACTTCAACGAATGGCTCGTTTGGACCACGGCGGTGTTTTCTAGTATTTGTGATGTCACAAACTGGTCTATTAAAACAATAAAAAAATAATTCCCGTCTAAAGAAATACAAAAGCATGTTTCAAAATCAAAACCAAGAGGAGGCAGTTTTACATCAATGTATTTCTGAAGGAAACTGATTGAAGTTTTGGATGTCATTTTGATTTCATTTTGCCTGATAAAGCAGCATTTGTGAGCGGAGCGCTGTTTTGTGTACAGCGTAACCAAGGAAACCTAAACCTTTACCGAGACAACAGCACCTCCCGCTGGCAGAGAATGAATTTGCTTTTAGTTATTCTGCCTAGCTGTTCGCAGGACAACCAATCACAACACATTTTGTTTTGCAGGAGGCGGGCCTTCATCAGACCCAGAACTAATCAAGCCGTTTGTGACAGGCTGGGGAGAAAGGTATTGTGATAATGTAAATTATGTGAAAATGATGTGTTAATTATGTTTTTTGAACCACCAAGCATGATAGTACGTGCTAAGACAAACTTACAAAAAAAATCAAGACATAACAGGAGCCATTTAAGTTCATAATTTAAATCATTTTTAGAAGAACAATGATGTGATAAAGCTCTGAAAATCGTGCCAACTGATGGAGAGTGATTATGAAAAATCATTAGCGCTCAGTAAAATGTTTTTGTTAGAAGACTAACTGAACAATATCCAGACTAACAGAGTCTTACAGAAACGCACAATCCCTTCCAACACTCATCGATCTTCAATTAAGACACAGGTGCTACAGCAAGAAAGACAGACAGTGAAGGAAATGCATGGAAGACAGAAGAGTTATCAAATGCTGGCATATGCTTCAGGGAAGAGCAATAAACGCAAACATCCTCTGTCTTTGTCTCTCTTCATCTCCCGCTTCGTATTCCTTCCATCCCATTGGTTGTCAGAAACACATAGTTATATTATTTCCAGATCCCTGGAATGACCCTCTTCACTTCTCATCTGAATGTGGGTTAGGTTCAGCTGAGGTCAGGGCAGCGCTCTTATGCTACATTAATAAGTCATAGAACTGCTTTCACACACACAGACACAAGGTTTTGGAATGACAGCACATGCCATTTTAGTATGCGTGTGTGTGGGGTGTTTTTCTATTTACCTTTTGTTCTTATCAAGTGTCTTTGACATCTGTCGTTACATCTGTCATTTGTAGTTACTGGACACTTGCTTTATTTAATTACTCCTAATATCTCCTTCTCTCATTTCGAATGATGTATCACATTTATAATTGTATTAGACAATGGCTATTGAATCTGACAGAAAACAAAGTGATTTTGTAAGTGTGTGTGTTGTAGATGAGATGTTAATTAGAAGTGTTCTCGAGCTCTTGTGAATAGCGGCAGTAGTTTTATCAATCAAAAGAATGAACGCATAACGGCGGATGTTTCACAAGCAGTCAGCTTTTCAAACCCCAGTAAAAATATGTTAACAGTTTGTGCTCTAGAAGGGAAAAAGTGTGACCACATGACAAACAATCACCTGCTGAACACGCTGTCAGATCATCCTTTCACACCTTTCACAACTATTGTTGCCGTCATAGCTTTTTACTGGCAGAACAATATAACTAGTGTGAATCTCTAGTGTGACAGCCAAATAAATCATATTTACCTGAGTTGAGATTGAAGTTAAAATGAGATGATAAAGATGTGTTTATCATAAAATAATGGCGACAAAACACATCAAGCTGCATGTAAACGGAAACATACAGCGGGTAGTCTGATTTACAAATTAAGAACTCAAAGGAGTTGATTTGTAAGTAAATGACTCTCAGTCTGAAAAATCCTTTGCTGCATGAACTCACTGACTCACTGTTAATGACTCAGTATTCCATGTTATTAACTGCAGAAAAGTTCAACAAAATGAAGCATATCTGTTTGTGTTTAGTATATTTACTGACAGATTGTTCAGCTGATGTGCAGGGTTTTATTATTAATTTTTTGCAAAATGGTTTAATAACTGTATTATATAAAAATAAACAAATTTTCTTTACTGAAAGGTTATTCAAATAGCATGTGGGTAGAGTTTTTTTTGTAAAAAATTATTAAATAATTAAAATAATGTAAAATCATAGTGGACTTACAAAATTCTGAACTTTTTATATATTTATTTTCTGATTAAATCTAACTCTCAAACTAACCTCTCTGCTATCTACTGTGTGTATATATATATTGTAAGTTCATATATATATATATACATATTTATATTGTTTTTTTATGTAGCATGTACTGTATATAAAGCCTCATGCAAACCACTGGCTGATCTCTACAATGAGAGCAATTTAAATTTTTACTATTTATGTGGGCACATTTGATGACCTGACACACACACACACACACACATGTTGGGTTTACATGTTTTATGGGGACATTCCATAGGCGTAATTGTTTTTATACTGTACAGACTGTATGTGGTATTGTCCTACACCTACCCTACACCTAAACCTACCCCTTACAGGAAGCT
>JAUCNO010000152.1:5591190-5606325 GCA_032353835.1 Enteromius viviparus
GTTCTCCCGGGCTCGCTCCCCTGACAGCACGCCAAACCAGCTATTCTATTATGAGGAAAGCGTGAACTCTTGAAATGCTAAAAAAAAAATAATTGTAAAATATTGCATAGTGCAATAAAATCTTCTCAAAATTCTAAAATTGATGTTTCATGGAGCTTAATTCATTTTACGGTTACAAATATTTCATTAAAATTGTAGAAACACTGCATAGTTTCATAAAAAAAATTGTAAATGAAAAAATATTGTTAAACAAAAAAAATACTATTTCTCTGGAAAAAAAAAAGCAATAATTTAAATTTTAAGGACCAATGCAACTCAAAAATTAAAGGCATAGGAGTTCCATTAATTGTAATGTTAAAAATACTTCCTAAAAATTCTTATAAGAATTGCGGAGTATCAAAAAATATTGTGAAAATATACAATTATGATTTTTCAGAAAAATTAAGTCCTGACCAAGTGTAAACCAAAAATGAAGTTTAATACTAATGCTGAAAATAACCCAAATATGAGGATTAATAATGTATGTTTCAAGAGTCAAAATAAATTCAGAAACAGTGGAACATTTAACCAAGACACTTTTAATATTCTACAAAAAGTAAATAGCATTTTGGTGTGTCATGAAAAAATGCTGAAGGTGATGTTTGAGAGAAAACCAGGTCGAGTCAAATTGATCCTTCAGTAGAATTTATTCTTGTACAAGGACTCAACTCACAAATAAGAGAAGAGTAAAGGCAGTCTCCCCTCCTCTCTGTTATACACACACACAAACATTTCTTAGAAACTTGTCTCATTACATAGAATTCTGAACACAGTGCACTCTATATCCTGTATAATAACAAAGCATTTCCATAAAAGGTGCTGCATTAAGCTTAAACATAGGGCTGTGCAATTAATCGAATTTCGATTTCGGGAAAGAAACAAAAAGAACGACGAACAACCCACACAACATCCTCCGCAACACAGTCATCCATTAAAGTTACTGACCGGATTGTTAATTATGTTTAAAATGTAGAATGTTGTAAAATGTCGTTTTAAATTTTTCAGTTTGTTAAGGCACATACATAAGCAAATTTATTTTGGACTAATTTATTTAGTATTTTATTTAATATTTATATTTTATTTATTACTTGTTTTCAAAAGATTGTGGAAGTGCACTACATTGTTGATCTTGTTGGTCTTAATTTGATTTAAGGAGAATTCACTGTTCTGTTCAATAAATGCAACATATTTCCAAAGTCAATGAGTAATCGTGTAAAATAATCCTGATTTCAATCATGACCAAAATAATCGTGATTATCATTTTTTCCATAATCGAGCAGCCCTAGTGGATAGTGACCATGATTTGGAAGCTCCATAAATCAGATATATCTGCAAGTACTGTGTCGTAAAACTAACCTTTATGTCACATGTGACATATGGGGTTATGTCTCTTGTCCTCTGAAGCAGATTGAAGGGTTTTTGTAACAAAAATATTTCTATTTTTCAAATTATAATGTAAATAACTAACTTTCGAGTGTTAAAAACTGACATACAGTACGATATATGATGTAAGCTGCATCATTCATTTATAGGTCAGCCAAGAAGCTGGAACTTGACGCCGGAACTCTTACTACTTACTCTTACTACTAACGCATTAAATAATGTTAAGAAATTTAACAAGGTATGTGCTACCCGATCACATATCCAGTGAATATATACAAAACACAGATGCATTTTCAAGTGTTTATGCACATTCTGGGGGAATACACAAAAACATGAGGGAGTTATGCAAATTAAGTAACAGTATAAACATACCCAAAATGTGCTGCAATTTGCACAGATCAGTTCTGGTTCATGGAGAATGCAAAGCAGCATATCAGTCCACAACGGCAAGTCTCAAGTTTCCTGAATTTCAATGACTTAACAGGTAATGACTGAATAAGATGCAGTTTTATTTTTTTCCCACTGAAATACAGTGTGCAAAAAAGATGGACGATTTGGCTGTATTTGAATGTGTGCATGCACACAAACCTAAAATAGCCTCTTAAACTAGTACAAAAAACATTGTACATCTCTTAACACACTTAATAAAGTACCACAAAAAAAGAGAAGCTTCATTTGACAACAGTAAATCACTACAGAGAGGCACACAGATAAGAACACTCTCACTTCCACAAAATAGAATACATCAGATGAAAAGAGTTTGATTAATTTAAACGGTGTGTGTGATCGATTCCTCTCTCAGCACAGCACTGATAACTGGGACAAGCATTAATATTTCTGCCTCCCAGGAACTGGACCAAACCGATCTATGAAGTCTTTTGTGTTGCAAAGAAAAAGATCATCCCCAGCACGTCTCCACCTGCTAGCTTTGAAACGATGCATCCTGAAGAGGGGACGTGTGCACAACACAACGACATAAACAAGAGAGGAGGTATGGGATAGCTGGACCTCCGAGAGGGCCAACTTCCTGTCAGTGGATTACAAAACTGCCCTCATAACATGACTCAGCAGGATTAGGAGATTATCAGATGTCACCTTTCTCTCTCTCTCTCTTTCTCACTCACACACTCACACACACACAATGGCTCATCTCCTTTTTTCTTCTATATAGGGGTGTTTCTTCACTTCACTAGGATCCCCTAGAACAAAACTTTGGCAAAAAAGTCTTATAGTTATAATATATAGATTACAATGGGTTTTAACTTTTTATTGTGTTACTTTAATTGCCTTTTCCTCATTTTTAAGAGCCTCAATTAAAATTTTTAAAGGTTAACTTAGACAAAAATCCACTGTTCTGGGCCTTTTTAACTTTCACACTAATAAAATTGTATAAAAAAAGTCAGGAATTTATATTCAGTATATACACTACTTCAATATTTTGGTGTCAATGAGATTTTATTAAAGAAATTAATACTTTTATTCAGCAAGCCTGGTACCAGTTTAATTTTTTTTTAAATCAATTAATATTTTAATTCGGCAAGAATGCATGAAATTGATCAAGAAAGATAGTACGAGTGTATATATTGCGATATTTGAATTGTTTGATAGTAAAAAGTAATGTTTCTTGAGCACCAAATGAGCATGTTTGAATAATGGGACACTGAATAATGGTGTGTCACAGGAATAAATTACACTTATTATAATGTAAAAAAAAAAAAAAAAAAGTGTAACGTGTAATGTATTTGTAATAAAATTTGTTTGGCCGCATTTGAAAACGTTGACTATTTTAACTGACAAAATCGACTACTTCTTGTTCAACTTAAAATATAATAATAATAATAATAATAATAATGTCAGATACCACATATTACCAACATACACAATATTAAAAAGCAATCTCACATTACAGAACAAAATCCAGATTTCGACATAAATAAAAGTATATTTTTCTCACATCTCAAGTAGTCAAAAGTGTCTGAATTGAAGGATCACCCACATGCTGCACTGTGGGAGCATTCGTGACTTCGCCAAAAGACTTGTTTATGAAACTAAAAGTGGAAATCAAACCAATAAAGGTGTAATATTACATATGAATAAGAATCTAAACATTCTGCCACTCTCTCAGTTACTCTTTCCCCGGTCTGTCTTTTTTCTTCTCCTCCTGCCTTTCTTCTTCTATAATGAGGATGGATCTCTTCTTGTGCTTGTTTCAACATCATGAATCTAAAGCTGAGCTCATTACCGAACCCGGGACATTTAATAACCTTCTTTTCAGAGAGCTAATAAGCATTAATGCTCCTTCCTTCGCTCCAGGCCAGAGTGTGAACTGACATTCACCAAATCACTTGTGTCGGCCAGAGGAATCGCCCTCGCTTTCAGCCCAACTCGGGAAACTTCAGCGTAGAGAGAGACGCATCCATCTGAGCCTGGATTTGTTGGGAAAAGAAATGGGACCTGCGGGCCACCGTAGATTAGTGCGGGAAGTTTTAATCCTTTGAAAAAGTCACAGAAGAAAGATCAGCAGCTTAAAAGTTCCACTGCAGAAGGCGAAAGGCCAACTCGAAAGAAGGATGATAGCTCAGACTTTGTGTGCTTAAGTGTGTGTGTGTCATAAGTCTGGTAAAGGTGTGTAAAATTGATCTAATCCAGGGGGATCGGTCTCCACCGGCAGGATTTTCCTGCTCCACTAATCTTTAAAGAGAACCATGCCAATGTTTCCACATGCACCAGCTCATTTATAAAGCACCCCTTTTTTGCCTCCCTCTCGGTGCTATTTTCTCCCCCTTTTTTCTCTTTCCTCATTTGTGACCTGTAGAATGGCAGCCACTCCATCACGTCTGTTGCTTAGTGATGAGTTTTTGTAAGTTCAGCTCTCTCTCTTTCTTCATACATATAGTCAAACACACTAACTCACTGCTCCTGACTGAGCCATTCTGGATTTAAGGGGGTCATATCTCACACTTTTGTGGCATTTTATTGTTTTTCTTCCTCTGAAGTTAACTTCTATTGGTTGCTAAAGGTTTCTTGCACCATAATTTAGTTTCTGATGACCATTTTCCAACCACATCTATCCTTAGGCCATTTTTTTGTACTGTACCTGACTTCTAAGGAACTGTTATGATTGGCTTTTGCTTTTAAGCAAATAAAAAGAAAATAATAATTACCTTTTTTTTCTCGATGTACTGATTCATACAAGTTTGTATTAATGGTATCAACCAAAAAGCTCATTTTGAATTAAAATTCTGTCATCAGTTACACACATTTATGGCATTCTAAACCTATACGTCTTTTCTTTTCTTTTTTTTGAAGGAAATTTTATTTAAGTGTCACTTTTAATGTTTATAAAGATGGGAGTTTTATTTCACTCTGTAAGTTTTCAATGCATTTAATTCTATAAAGAAGATGCATCAGGTATTGTAACAAATTTTACTTGCATTACAGTAATCAACTATGATCTAAATGTGTAAAAAACAAATTACTACTATCATTGACATTCCTCCTATTCTAACAATGAGTAAGCTAAAAAAAAGAAAAAAAGAAAAATAAAAATTAGTAAGCAATTTACCCTATCATTTTATATGCACAAATTTAACAGATTGTGCATGCTCCATTAAAATCTCAAAGTATACCTGCAATACAAATTTACCTGACCTCCTCAGGAAAGAAAACTGGCCCTGTACGAACAGAGCTTTAGTGTATTTTTATGCAGTACAGTACATCAAACTCGGCAATTTCAGCAGAGCAAGTAAAAACCTGTTTTCCATGATATGCACCCTTTAACCATTTCCTTTTTAATCCAGACACATTTATTCTGAGTGACTGGATGAAGGAGTGATTTTTCCCTCATGTCCAGACCCAGACTGACTCTGCAGACTTTTTCCACTTTCTCTGCACTTATTTGATCAAATATCTGCAGGACTCCGTAAAACGGTTGCTGTTAAAACATTGCATTCAGTGCAGCTGAGAGCACTGCACTTGTCCTGGCAACTGAAATAATGACCAAGTTATTTCATAAACAAAAATGGAACCGGTGTATGCATAAATGATGGGCATTTCAATTCATGCGGAAATCTGTGTGGGTCGTGTATAAACATAAAACATCTGAACAAAGCCCAGGTAGGAATGAGAAAGAGAAAAGAAGAGACAGTATAATGGGTTCTACTCTATTATGTCCAACAACTATGAAACTACTTCTGTAAATCAATTCGCTTCTAGCACAGGAAGACCATTTATAAAACATCGGGTCTATCTGTGTGGCTACCGTTCTTCTGTAATACTTCAGGTCAAAAAGAAAAACTCTTAAGAAGAGTAAAGCACGCACACACAGACATAAGTGTGTGTTCTCTAGTTACAGTAAATAGTAATAGCACTGTTTTGGCAGAAGTAATCCCCACCTGTTAGTGCAGTGCCTGCCAGGGAAGCTGAAACACAACAAACATTCCACCGCCTTCTCCTCTTCTCATTTTCTCTTCCTTTCTCATTTCTCCAATCCCCGATTACCTTCTCACCCACCTCTGTGAGAAAGAACTTGGACCAGTGCAACCCATAACAAACACACACAAATGCTCCAACTCACACTGACAGAGAAACATGAACCAGAAAGACCTTAAACACTCACCTTTTCGCACACACACACACACACACACACACAGAAAGAATTAACTGAAAAAAAAAAAAAAAACTGTAATGAAAACAAAAACAAAGTAGGGTAGGGTAGTAAGTCATCTCAGTAAGTGTAACATACACAATTGTATTTGTCCACTTTTCGTCATACAAGTATTTTCTTCCAAAAAAATAAATTATGTATATATATATATATATATAATATATACATGCATGTTTGTATTCATAGGCCTATATACAGTGGGGCAAAAAAGTATTTACTCAGCCACCAAATGTGCAAGTTCTCCCACTTAAAAAGATGAGAGAAGCCTGTAATTTTCATCATAGGTATACCTCAACTATGAGAGACAAAATAAGAAAATTTGAAAGTATAAATGGGGCCATGTATCGTGAGATTTTGAGTGAAAACCTCCTTCCATCAGCAAGGGCATTGAAGATGAAACGTGGCAGGGTCTTTCAGCATGACAATGATCACAAACACACCGCCCAGGCAACGAAGGTGTGGCTTAATAAGAAGCATTTCAAGGTCCTGGAGGGGCCTAGCCAGTCTCCAGATCTAAACCCCATAGAAAATTTTTGGAGGGAATTGAAAGTCTGTGTTGCCCAGCGACATTACTGTTCTAGAGGAGATCTGATTGGAGGAATGGGCCAAAACACCAGCAACATGTGAAAACCTTGAGAAAACGTACAGAAATCCTTTGACCTTTGAGTATTGAGATTCAATTTAGTCATTGACCAAATACTTTATTTCCCACCCTAATTTCCAAATAAATTCTTTAAAAATCCTGCAATGTGATTTTGCCCCACTGTACATAATAAATCTCATATATAATATACTGTAATATAACAACACTGGTGGTGGTGGTGTAATGGTGTGGGGGACATTTTCTTGGCCCCTTATTGATCATCGTTGCAACGCCACAGCCTACCTGAGTATAGTTGCTGACCATGTCCACCCCTTTATGACCACAGTGTACCCATCTTCTGATGGCTACTTCCAGCGGGATAATGCACCATGTCATAAAGCTCGAATCATCTCAGACCTCAAACATGACCATGAGTTCACTGTACTCAAATGGCCTCCAAAGTCACCAGAACTCAATCTAATAGAGCACCTTAGGAATGTGGTGGAGATTCGCATCATGGATGTGCAGCCGACAAATCTGCAGCCACTGCGTGATGCTATCATGTCAATATGGACCAATATCTCTGTGGAATGTTTCCAGTACCTTGTTGAATCTATGCCATGAAAAATTAAGGCAGTTCTGAAGGCAAAAGGGGTCCAACCCAGTACTACCAAGGTGTACCTAATAAAGTGGACGGTGAGTATATATATATATATATATGTTTTTATTAAAGCACAAAGCTTTAATTTTTAATTATATTGATATTTTACATTTAGATGTATCCATTAGTAAATGTAAATAATATACTTATAACGTATCTGGTCTCCAGATCTGGACATAAATCCTTAACTGTTTCCTCAAATAATAAAGCCCTAAATAATGCAGTTCTAAAGAGTGATATAAATCAAGGAAGAAAGAAACGAAGGCAGAAAGCGCTGATAGTGCTGAAAGGGGACTGGAGCGAGGGTGACAGTGACAGTATGTCGGGGTGTTCATTAGTGAGGCTTGACTTGGCTCTCGGGGTGAGTGAGGGTTCAGGATATCTGACAGAAACACTCCCTTCCCACCTGCACAGGAAGCTTGTGTGCTAATTGAAACATCACTGTTAATAACCCTCTCATTACAGACGCATACACTCTGCCCAGAATGCCACATTTTTTACACCATTGACATCAGTGTGAGAAAAAGAGACAGAGGCAGAAGGACAGACGACAACAGAGAGAAGGAGAGAAACTAGAAAAGCATAAACCAATGTGAGGAGACCAATATGAAATCTTGGTTAAATATTGGTTTCATTATTAGAATTTAATGGAGTGCTATTATACACAACACCATATTACAGGCTTTACACATCATTAAAAACAGTAATCAGCTGCACTCATTACTTTTAAATATCATAATGGCTTTAAAGTGAATGAATGACACTTGCAGGTGAAGTGGGATTTTCTTTCTTTGCTCCATTAGTTTATGCAAAATAATCTAAAAATATTTTTTATATATACATATTTATACACACACAAACACACACATATTTACAAAATAAGTCATTTTGACTCAAATTTTTAAAAAAAATAAAATACACAAAAAATTTTAATATCCAATGACGACAAGTAGCACAGACACACTGCATTCCTAAAAATTCCTAGAAAAAAATAATTTCTAGAAATTCCAATCTTGAATCTTGTTCAAATATTTAACATGAACAGTTCTATGAAAACACAAGATATATGCAACACAATTTAATTACAAATTACACGAATGACCCCTGTGTGTCTGAGCCTGTGTCTGCATGTGGTGTTTGAGTGTGTGTGTGCTGAATGAATGTTCTAGCTATGCTTTTTTCCTGCAGCTGTTATTGGCTCTAATGAGAAAGAGCAGATTAACACTTCAAACCTGACCCTGTGTCTCTCTTTCTCCTCTCACTTCACCCCCTATCAGGCACGTGCAGAGGGGGGGACGAAGGGTGCTTGAGCACCCGCCCCTTTCCTCCTAGGTGCCTCAAGTGCCCTTTTCTTGGGGTTTCTTTTTTTTTTAATGTGTATGTGTGTATGGAGCCCTGTCTTTGCCCCACAAAAATAAAATCTAACTATTAATCTCAATTTTGCTAAATAAAAGGATCTGGCTCGCATCAGTCACATGACTGGCATTAACCAATGCTTGCTTGAGGGCAGAGCGCACTCGTTATGAGCCGGTACGGACTTATGCACCCGGTGCATCATGGGTATTTATGTAGAGTTTCATTTTGGTGTCATTTAAGCAAGGCAGTTGAGTTTTTGTTTTAGTTATGTTATGTATGTTTATGTTCAATTAAGTTTGGGTGAGTTTGGTTCATTTGCAGCCATTTAATAAAAACGTTTTAAGGGTTACCATCACGGAGAGAGATGTGTAAAGGAGTGACTTGTTGATATTGCGATGCAACTGTTATTGGGTTGTTTGAACCTTATGATTAGACTGTTTAAGTGATGCGCTTAAACTGTTAATATAGGCTGATGAATGCTACAATAGAGATGAATTAAGAAAACAATAAGTGACTTTACATCGGCCTAACAGTTGCCATTATCCGCAATGTTGGGCACCTGCTCCACTGAATGTCTCTGCACGGCCCTGTTAAATATTATTACTATTTAACATCTAAAGGCCGTTATACTGGTACCAGAAGATGAATTGTGCAATCACAATGAAAATGACATCTGTAAACAAATAGTCCAGCTCCGATTACTACTTCTGTGTGCTAAAAGTGGCCACAAACATTAAATCAGCTTTTAGATTATGTTGTTATCTGTACTAGACTATAATCACGTTTCTGTGAGCTTAAACATACATACGACATTCTAATATGTCTCTAATTCATTATTCAGTCTTTGTTTTTCTTGCTGTTTCTTTGAATATTAGTGAAATTTACTAGCAATTTCTAAACGGTCCAAGTCATTTTTTCTCCATTTATGAAGGCTGCTGCACTCTGAAGACATTTCTGAATTCTGATGGCATGCATGCATTAGTTTATGCTTCTCCTTTCGGGCCATAATGCAACATGCTATCAGGATTCTGACAGCGTCATTGGCCGTGCACTGATACACACACAAGCATACAAACATAGCCTGATCAGCAGTCTGATATAACACTGCACTTTCACTGAGTAAATAGCTGTCTCGCTGCTGAATAATGCATCGAAGAGCAGGACGGCTCCGTCAGACTCCACTAACACAACCACACAAATCCACAGCGTAAAGTTTAGATCAATTCAGATGAAGCAGCTTTAGTTTTGTTCACAGAGATTAAAAGCAGTGATTTAACCAAATCAATTCTCAACATTAAATGAATAGTTCTCCCAAAAAAAAAAAAAAAATAATTAGCTGAAAATGCACTTACCTTCAGGCTGTCCATGATGGGAACAGATTTGGAAAAAAATAGCATTGCATCACTTGTTCATCAATGGATGCCCTACAGGATTATTGTGATGTTTTTATCAGCTGTTTGGACTCTCATTCTGACGGCACCCATTCACTGTAGTGCTACATTTCTCCAAATCTGATGAAAAAAATAAAACTCATCTACATCAGGCACCATGGCCTCAGGGTGAGCGCATTTTCAGCAATTCTTTATTTTTGGGTCAATTCCTTTATGGAAAACTAATTTAGCAATTCAGGAATGGACATCACAATCAACTAAAAGTGACATGAAAAGGTCACCTAAGGTAGTTTTGGTTACAGTCATTTTTGCGCATTAGGAACCCCTTTCATCTGTGTCCTGCAGAGGGCGCCTTATCCCGCACGGCTCCCAACGGTCCGGGTATTAATGAGGACACGGGGGCAGAGGAACCTGCTGTCCTACGGACGTATTTTCACACTGCGCTCCCTCTGCGGTCATTAAACAGGTCATCTTCTATCAGGAGCTTCCGCAAGTGTCCAGAGCACATTTTCCAGTATGACCATTTCAATCACGGCCTTGTGACCTGATACTAACAAAGCAAATCCTTCAGACAGCTGACCGAGAAAAACAGAGCTGTCCTTTCTCAGTATGTGCCAATTATCAACGTTTTAAAAGGAAATTCTATATCATTTGATTTTTCAGGTCTAATCATTCGAGGTTCACCAGACTGTCTTTCTGTGCCACCAAAAAAAAGAGGATACTTTTTTGTACGTTTAGATTTGAGCATGAGTAAATGATGACCGAGTGTACATTATTGGGTCAACTGTCCCTTCAAGACCCAGTTTGTCATAGAGTTGAAAAGTCAATCTTCATTGTGAGATCAAATTCAAAAATGCATTCACTGTGAATAACTCAGATGTCTATTATTCAGCATGTAAGTGTTTCACAAATAAGCTGGATATTAGAGATCGCTCTTGCGTGAATGTCAACATAAAGCTCACAGTTTCTTTCTGTATTTTTCTTTTCCATCCAAATGCAATGTGACAGAAAATACATTGATAACCTTACAAAAGATATCTATATCAAATGAATGCTGCTCTTTTAAACATTATATTCATGAAAAAACCCTGAAATATAATGGCTTTCAAAAATATGAAAGAGACGATTTTTCAACATTGATAATAAGTTTGACTGATCTCTGGATCATGTGGAGACTAAATTGTAGTAATATTTTACAGTGATACTTTTTATTTTTTAAAATAAAATTAATTCAGCCTTGGTGAAAAACAAAACAAACCAAAAAATATAGAAATTAAATAATACTCAAAAAAAAAAAAATCATCATATTCCAAAAACATTTCTGGAATTGTCCAAAATATAAAGGTAAATTAAATAATTAAATAATTAAATAAATTTTATTTTCTCATCATAATTGTATGATTTCTGAAAATAGAAATTAAATTGCCTCTTTTCTAAAAAGCTAGTAAGTAGTTATTTAATATATTTGTTTATTGCAAAAAAATAATAATAAAAGATGTCAATGGAGAGCGTTTCAAATCAATCGCGGATCAGATTCAGGTGGAAACAGTTTCTGTGAACGCTTCACTTTGAACTCAAAGAGGGAGAAGGCTGACTTCATCTAGAGTAGTTTAAAACCATGCAAGCTAATCAATAAACCTAATCAATCACTCCGAGGACTCAGACGTGGGTCCCGGGTGACATATTTCCTGTTAAAATGACTCTGGTGTGCCGTTGGACAGAAGAGCTGTTAGAAAGACCACACAAGCTCCGGTGTGATAAACAGACGGAGAGCCTCCTGATCTCTCCTCCGTGTCATTTAGACGGATGACTCGGATTGGCCCAGGTCATTACTGCCTGACGTCTCCCTGGCAACGCTGTCACATAAGTCTCCAGTGGGCCGCCGTCTGCCCCGCCCTGGCCATAAATCAGCAGGAGGCTGAGGAGACAGACAGGTGGAGGTGTCTCACTGTCTACAGCGTCTACTGCTGCTGCAGCAACATCAGGGATTATGGATTTCTCTATTTCAATACACAGCCCAGTCGCACGTTTTGTTTTTTTTCGTGGTACGGACATGTTTCTTACTTTCGTAAATCCAGCACGAATAGATGCATCCAATCGAATCGTAGTTTTACGTTCGTGCTGGAGTTACGAAAATAATGAAATATTCGTGTCAGGGAAATAGATTTCGTGCTAATTTCGTGATATTGTCACGACCAGCCGTGAGACTGGGTTGCAATACAAAACCATTTTGATAAAGTGATATTCATTAATCATTCATTTATTTAATTCATGAATTTGAAATCCAGAGATCTTGTGATCTTTTAGGAATGAAATTCAACTTAACTTGTTCTTCGTTATTTTATTTTATTTATATATATATACAGTATATATATATTAATATTAGGGCTGTCAAAAATAATGGCGTTAATTCTTTTTTGTTGTTAATTGTAACAAGGGAGAGGCGAGGAGAAGTGCGGGTTCAATTGCTAAGCTGTTTATTTGGAGACACAGAGCGTAAACAGACAGACTTGGATCGTTGCTGGCAGACAGAAACAGTGAAGGTAATCCTTAAGAATAGTAGAAGTCCAGGCGAGGGTCGGTACACGAGTAAATCCAATACAGGTAACAAACAAAGCAACAAAGAAACTCGGAGTGACAAAACAACGGGGTTAACAGTGCTAATGGACCGTGCAAGACAAACAAACAGACTGGTATATATACAGGTGAAAGTAGGTCACAGGGGTGGAGCAAACAATCAAACAATCAAAAACCATGACAACAGATGAGTGGGTGGAGACATGAGTCCATGGGATGAGTCCGGGCATGTACACATAGACAAACACACACAGAGTTCGGGGGGTACTGGAGTGCCCTCTTGAGGCCTGAGCTGGCCCTCCAGCTGATCATGACATAGCCCCCCCTCAAAGGGGCGGCTTCCAGACGCCCCTGGCTTAGGAGCCGGCAGGAACGACCTCCAGGGCGGGGCAGGCGGCGGAGAAGCCCACTTAAGAGGTGCAGGCGGTGGAGACACCCACCAGGGCGTGGCAGACAGCGGAGAAGTCCACTTGAGGAGTGGCAACCAGGGCGGAGCAGACGGCGGAGAAGCCCACTTGAGCGGCGTGGACAGTGGAAATGCCCACCAGGGCGGAGCAGGCGGCAGAGACGTCCCTCTGGGCGGAGCAGGTGGTGGAGAAGCCCAACGGGGTGGAACAGGCGGCGGAGACGTCCTTCTGGGCGGAGCAGGTGGCGGAGAAGCCCAACGGGGCGGAACAGGCGGCGGAGACGTCCTTCTGGGCGGAGCAGGTGGTGGATAAGCCCAACGGGGCGGAACCGGCGGCAGAGACCTCCCTCTGGGCGGAGCGGGTGGTGGCGAAGCCCAACGGGGCGGAACAGGCAGCAGAGACATCCCTCGGGGTGGAGCCGGCGGTGGAGAGGCCCAACGGGGCGGAACCGGCAGTAGAGACTTCCCTCGGGGCGGAGCAGGCGGCGATGAAGCCCAACGGGGCGGAACAGGCAGCGGAGACCTCCCTCGGGGCGGAGCAGGCGACGGAGAAGCCCAACGGGGCGGAACAGGCAGCGGAGACCTCCCTCGGGGCGGAGCGGATGCCCTCCTGGGCCGAACTGACAGTCCCAAGGCCTCTTTGGCCAATCCAGGGCCGGGCAAAAGCTCAATGACGGCCTCCATGGCCAATTCAGAGACAGACAATAGTTCACCAGTGACCTCCATGGCCGATTCAGGGAAGTGTACCGGTTCACAGGCCACAGGGATCGGTTCAGAGTCCGTTCTGGATTCCAGAACTGTCCCGATAAACCGACACAGAGGCTGTGGAACCCCCAGCGGGGCCCTCAGAGAATCTACGACCTGGGTCGACATCTCCGAGAGGCGTGCAACCACTGGGGAATGCTCTGTAGCCGGGTCAGGACTGAACTGAGGTAGGGGAATGGGTTCAGGTGGCTCGGGCCAAGGTAGCTCAAGGTCCATGGGGAGCTCTGGCAGATCCGGCCACGGCAGGTCACAGTCTATAGGGTACTCGGAGGTGCAAACGGGTTCAAAGTTCTCAGGCTCGGATGGAGCAGAGTCAAGGACTGACTCGGGGAAGCCACAGTGCGCGGCCCACACACTCAGGATGGCAACTGCCATCACGGGGAATACGGTAGACAGCGGGACAGTCACTACAATGGCCTGCGCCGAAGGCCTAAGCACACCAGCCACCCTTACTGACATCACATGGGGGTCCAGCAAACAGGAAGACAGACAATTGTACCTCGGAGTAGCCTTGAAAACCGTATCCGTACCCACGACGTTCGGAAGTTCGGGAATAACGTCTGCGGCGGCGGCAGGCTGGGGTGCTGGTTCCATCTTGGAGACAGGCTCGGGCTGGGCGGCCATCTTGTGTAGGGTGGTTTTGTGATCGGCGGCCATCTTGTGAGTTGTGGTTTTGCGATCGGCGACCCTCTTGCGGGAGTTTGGCACATGCCAGAAGGCAAGACGAGTGCCGATCCACTGGTTCGTTTTGCCGCTAACGGCGCGGTGATTTCCCCGATCACAGCCACGAGCAGGAAAGTCTTTCTCTGCGTGCCCCACAGTGAAACGGGAGCCGCAAAATCACATCACAAAGTCTATGAGTTGTTCTAGTGTACAATTGGGGTCGTCCTCTGGCAGCGCATACAATAGCTCCGGGTCTAAACCCGACAGAAAACAGTCCTTTATTTGCTCCTCAGACACACGCACTCGGTGGCTGAGAGCAATGAATTCCTCCATGTAAATCTCAATGGAGCGTCCGCGCTGATACAGCGAACACAGCCGAGACAGCGGCACTGATGAATAATCCTGCCAGCGAGGTATAGAAAAGTCTCTGAACTCACGTGATCCATAACAGCTGCTGTGCCCTTCTTGACGGTCTGTTCTGTCACATGGGAGATGCGAGGAGGCGTTCGTGTTCATTTGCAAACCTGTTTATTGGGAGACACAGAGCGCAAACAGACAGACTTGGATTGTTGCCGGCAGACAGAAACAGTGAAGGTAATCCGTAAGAATAGTCGAAGTCCAGGCGAGGGTCGGTACACAGGTAAA
>JAUCNO010000152.1:5606425-5621223 GCA_032353835.1 Enteromius viviparus
AACGGTATTGAAACTGATACCGTTGCTATTTTTAGATACCCCGGTATACCATAATACCGTATTACCGCCCAAGCCTATTATAGAGTTCATATAGGCTGATGAATGCTAAAGAAGTGATGAACAAAGAAACCAATAAGTGACTTTCTTTCGGCCTGGGAATTGCCTTTATTTGTAACGTTGGGCACCCACCCCTCTGAACGTCTCTGCACGGACCTGCCCCCTATAGATTATCTCTCTCTCTCTCTCTCTCTCTCTTTGCATCTATCAGCCTCTTCATCCCTCTCTTCCTTTTTCTTTACTTTCAGACAAATAAATTGTCAGCTACCTTCCCACTAATGGCTTCAGTAGGTAAACAGAATTACTTGCCATTTAGGCAGCAAGTCAAACTGCAAAAATGACCTTCACAGATGTTAAGTCTTTTAAATAAAAACACCTAGAAACAGAATTTTTTTTTAATTTGCAGGTTGTGCATCTTCTTAAAACTTTTATCTTCAGAAGTTTACCTATGACAAGCGTATTTACATTATCCATGACAACATTGTTTTTTTGTTCTCCAAAACACAAAGTGGAGACATAACAGAGCTAGAATTAATATGCAAGGGAAAAAGAGAAGAAGAGTTATGTCCTAAATTAGTATTAACTGTAAAATCTTTACAATTAAATATTTCAAGATTTTAATAAAATATTGCAAAATATTAATTCATGACCTAGTTGTTTAAAAACCTAGCAAGATATCTACTGTACCTAGACAGCACTCATTGGACATCATTAAAATTCCATAATGCTGTCTATGTAGGCAGCTCAAAGAGTTTTTAAACCCATATTTGGTGTTATATTTTTTCATCAGCTAATCTGCTCTTAACACATTTCTCTCTCCCTTATGTTTAGCCTTCATTTCTTCCATCTTTCATCTCATTCTGAGCCTGTCCAGCGGGACGGTCTGGTGATTAAGTTGTCAGATACAGATACAGACGTCATTTGTCATACCGTTTTATTACTTACACCTGCATGCTTTTTGTATTTACACACAAATAATCCTATAAAGGCTGCTTTATCTGATTTAAAGCTGATCTTAAGGAGATCATATCAATGGCTACTTCAAAATGAAATACACTAGATCAACATACACACACAGGCACACAAATACACCTGGATGACCATGTGCAAACCTGCAAATAACAGATGTACAAGCATTAGCATGACTCTCCTTGCCACCCACTGCCCTGGCATTTCATGAACACAAATGTCAAAATGCCAGTTCGAGCCCATAATGCAGCGGTACTCTTAATCTGTGTACACTGTGACTCTGTCTGTTACATTTTATCTCTGGCAAATATTTTTTTTAAATGGGATCTCTTGGAAATAAATATAAACCAGGTTGCGTAAAATTCAGAAATGAATAACTGGCATCTTTTCTGTATTGAGTTGGAATTTGAACTGAACAGCCAACATCAAACAAAGCTGAATTGAAATTCAGAAAAACGAATTAAGGAAATAAAGTGTTCTTCCATTCAGATCCACAAAAATGTATTTATGAAGCAGGATTAAATAGATCAACTAAATACACATTCAAGAAGTGAATTTCTAAATCATCTCCCAATCTTTCGGTAATCGGTCACAAACAGGCTCAGGGAGAATCTGTGAATTTGTTCAGAATTGTTTGTGCTCGTTTCAGGGGAAATCTACAGTGCTGTATTGTGTGCTGAAAGAATAATCAATAAGCCCAAATATTTCATGAGTAAACAAGCAATGATCAGGGGATGTGTAGGACACTGACTGACAGGTGTTCTAGTCCTGCTGAAATCTGCTTATCAGTTAATGCCAGCGCTCCTGACTCTCGGAATAATCCAATGGGAGCATAGAAACTACAGGCCTGCAAGGAGCTCAAACTTTAGTTCTGTGTTTTCTCTTACAAACTGCGACACTGAAATTAGGGTGGAGTTTGCCTCTGGCTCTGGGATGTAGATCATCTATTTTCTCATTCCCTTTCTCTTTTTTTCCCTCTCTCTTTTCCAGAGCAATCCATTCTGCCTTGCATCTGGGTTTTGTTCAAGGGCATCGCAGCACGGTGGTGCTTCAGAGCCTTGTCTCCCTCCATGAGATCTAGCCTAGAATTGTTCACGTCCCATGACACCACCAAAACACAGCCATTACAACCAGAAGCCACCACAACAAAGAGCATATTAAACTGATATTTACCGAATGAGTTTGTGTCAAGAGCTACTGTGCGACAGTGAGACCATGCAATCCTATGAGGAAAACACAAGTCGTGTATCTGCAAGCACATCTGTGATGTTGTAGTTTGGCACTAAAGAGAGATTTTGGCAGTACACACATACTTCTTTCACTGACATCCAGAATGTTTCTAAGCATGGTCAAACACTGTTTTGGAGTGAATAACTTTCACAGGGCTGTATTTAGTAAACAGAGCGTCCAAACGGTTCCAAAAGGGCTCAGAAAGTGCAATGAATCATGGTCCTGCTCAGTGAGGTAACCCTGCATTCCAACCTTGTTCCACACTCATATTCCAGAATGCTGAGATAATGTTCTAATTATATGTTCTGGAAATTTTTAAGATCCCAAGGAAATCAAGACATCAGGGTTCTTGAATGTGAGTTGAGCTGCAAGCAGCCCCAATCCTGTCTATAGTCGCGTATAGTGCATAACACACCCCCTATCCCTTCATCATTTCATTACAGGAGTGTTATTAAAATCCACTTAAAAGGCACGCACAGCTTTGCTCTATGGAAAGTATGCAACAGGCCAACAGGCCCCTGAAAGTCTGACCCTCAACATCTGCTTTGAATCTGGTGAAAATATACACGGCCTGTTACAATCGGTCAATGTGCTTGCCTAACGCCTTGTATACCAGGGCAGATGGGTGGTTTTCTGTTTTACCCTATGTCTTATGCAGATGGGCTGATAATTCACTTTCAATAACCTTTGCTCAGGTGCAGGAGACATGTTTGAGATAGCTTTGAGGCTTCTCTCTCATGTCAAGCAACAGCTTGTCAGCAAACAACAAAACACACTCACACAATGATCTGCAGCCTAGAAAATTGATGTTGTCATAATGGAAAATCCATGGGTCACATGGCGAGGAACCTGTACAAACTAGCTTAAACCAGTCTGGTTTACAGGACATGACTGGTTTAAGTTAGTCTCCCAGACTGATTTAGCTAGTGCCCAAAGTATTCGTATAGACCAGCCTGAACAGGACGAAACAAGACCAGCTAACCAGCACAGTCAGGTCTAAGATGTTTTGAGATGAGATCAGCAACACGCATGCATCCATCATTTCAAGAAACAACAAACTTGAGTCAGAAGCTGTAGTCAAAAGCAAAAAGCAGACTCATTAAACATTTACGGAGATTACACGAAGCAGTCGATAAAATAATAAATAAACAGGAAACAAAACAGCAAAACATCTGCCAAACAGAAAATCATCATCATTCACTCTCAGGACTCTCAGGAATCAGGCTTTGAGGCTGAACTACTGTATGAAGAGAGAGAATTGTGAAAGATACATACAAAATACAAAAAGAAGAGAAGAAGATGAGAAGTAGATATGGGGAGTTTCTTTTTGATGACATTCTCCATAGGCTGCCCTTTGCACATAATGCTTCTGATATCACAGTGACATCACAATGATGTCACACAGCAAAATACTTAGCATCAAGCATGCCGCTCAATTAGGCACATACAAAAACATCACATGCATGACATTCCTGTTCGGACAGTACACCATACTAACACAAATGAAATTCAGATTCTCTCAGAGTTTTACTAACTATAATATTTTAAGAGTGAGCCGTCAGAACAGGAACTCCAAAAAAAACATTCCACTGTAAATATAAAGACTTTGACTCACAAGATTTCGTCGTTTTGGAACTCCAGAACACCGTGGGAGTCTTCAAAGTCCTCTCCCCCTCCACGCGCCGTTCCCTCCATGGTTTTGTATGGCACTGACACCACCCCACGGGCGCCAGATGTACGCAGGACCTTCATTTCCATGACACCCACACTCTCACTAACGTGGGTGACTGGCTCTTCAAACGTGAAGATTCCAGCATGGTCATCGTCAAAGATGGTGACTGTTGCTGTGGAGGGCATGCCGAGTGTTGCAATGGTCTCCACGTGATTGGCTTCAGTGGTCTCTGGCTCATCGCCCTCATGAAGCACACGGACATTGCTGAGGTGGATGAGGAAGTTCTCGTCCTCTTCAAAGATGTCATCATCAATAATTCCAACTCGGATCTCCTTTTGCGTCTCACCTGGCTTGAAAACGACAGTGCCTTCTGTGAATTCATAATCTGAACCAGCGTTTGCGGTTCCATCTTCAGTGCGGAATTCCACAGAAACTGACTGGTTGAGATCGCCTCCACGTCGGATCACATTCACCGCCACAGTTCCACAGTTTTCCAGGCACTGGTAAGAGCCAGGGTCAAAAAAGATCTTGGAAATCGGGTCATTCTCTCCAGTGTCACTGCGCACCTCATGCATGCTCACTGCTTTACGAGCTTGGTCTGCCGCATGTTTCTTCAGAATGTTACCTGCTCCGGTCATTAAGCGGGTCGCTTGGCATCGGTAGAATGCTCGGCTCTTCTGCTGCTGGCTGAGCACCTGGTAATTAGCAAGTTCAATCAACTGCTCCACCTCTTTATCAGGATGCTTCTGCTTCAGTTCCTTCAGGATCTTTGCCATTTCACGTCTTGCTTCCTCTTCATCCAGATCTTTGTCCTCCAGATCCAAAGCCAGAGTTCCATCCAAGAAGTCCACCGCATGAGAGTTCAGCATCTTCCCGTCCATTTCGATATCCACCTTGGATGGAAGAGGACGGTCCCCCTCCGTTTCAATGATCATGCCACGGTGCTTGCCAGCACGGTAACGCTTGTAAACATACTTGTAAAACAGGAGGCGGCGGTCAGCGATCCAAGCAAAGACCACGCAAATAGGAAAGAAGAAAAGAGTGAGAAGACCTTCCCACACCTGGACGATGCCTGGTGAGATAACAGCCAAGATTAGGTAGAGCCACAAGTAGGCAAAGATGCTCCAAGAGGCGGTGACGAAGAAAACACGCAGGTGTTTCACTTTGCGTAGCTCTCCGTCGGGCACCACATAGACACAGATTCCAATAATGACAAACATATTGAAAGCTGCACTGCCGACAATGGTAGAGGGTCCAAGGTCACCAGCTTCAAAGTTATGGCCACACACTTCGATGACAGAGAGCAGAATCTCAGGAGCTGAAGACCCCAGAGCCATGAGGGTGAGGTTGGACACAGTTTCGTTCCAGATGCGTACAGTCGTAGTGGTCGTTTCACCATTGGGTTTCTTAATGGTGATCTCTTTCTCCTGAGAAGTGATGACCTCAATGGATGCCATGAAGCGGTCAGCAATAATCGAAACTCCCAGAAACATGTACACCAGTGCTACGAAGTAAACCGTGGCCCGGGCTACTTTATCTCCAAACGAAGGGTTTGGGGGCTCCCACACTGGAAGGATGACTCCAGGGGCACATGTAACTATCCCACCACAGCTCAAAGACTTGTTGGAAGGAGAACTATGATCCTGGCTGTGGTCTGGAGCATGCTCTGCTGTCACATGGTGGACGTTGTAGAGCAGTATCACCATGATGATTAGACACCGAAAGCTCAAGAAGAGGCGTGGGGAGGTCTCACGATGCCTCATCATTCCTTACTCGGTGACAAACTTCTGCTATAATAGAAATAGAAAAGGGGGATGAAGAAAAAAATTTATCAACTAATTATTGAAATTAAACAGGGCGCTGATCACCAACAAGCACCGACACACATGTTGTGTTGCACTACTATGCCATGTTTCAAGGCTGATATTTTTGAAACATTTCATCAGCTGAAAGGCACGTTTCTAAAATGTCAGTTTAAAAACAAACTTTTGAGGCACCTGGAGTTGATTATCTATTTGTCAAATTTGTTTATCAATTCAATCATCAGGTTCATTTCAACAGAATGCATAAACAAGTCCAGATGCTCTCTTAAGCCTAGTGCTCAACGGCATTACATTCTGCTAGTTGCTTCTCGCCATTAGCCTTGGGCAGTTGGTTCTAAAAAAATAATCCAATGAAGTTCAGGTTGGGACGCTGGCTCTTGAACGCAAGCAAGCAGAGCCGATTTATAACAAAGCCTGCAAAATGCATCATCATACAAAGGGTGGCAATTGCCCCCTGAGGCAAGAAGAAAAACACTTATCATGGTGCAAAACACATGCATGGACACACACCCACAGTGTCACACTCATATCTGCAGTCATCAATGGGTATAGTGCATAGAAACAGCTTGCAGACCTTACTCACACATTCATATGAAACTAAAACCACTAAGCTTTTAATAGACCTACATAATTATTTAATCATACGCATTTCAGTAGCTTTAACGATCCTTTAACTGAAATGCAAAAGAAACGAATACGGAGTGCTTTAATACAGTACTGCTCAAATCTCGCTCCCTCTCATTGACATCTACCGCAACCACCTCTCTCATTCAGCACCTCTACCCCATCCACTGATGAAACATCTTTTATCCCACAGCGTACGCGATGCGGACGCTCATCATTTCTTATTTGGGTGCTCTTATTGTTCGGATAAACGTTGGCTACGGATGCCTTAAGGGTTTTTTTTCGTTATGAGCTGATAGAGCGCGGAGCTTCTTGCAACCAGATCGTGTTTAATACAACTTTCACGTGCACACCAGAACCCCGTAAAACGAGGTGAAGGCGAACGGCAAGTTACAGCATCATCCGCTGGCCATTGCGGACCGGACCGCACCGCACCGGACGGGCACGAGAACGCACCTCTGTATCAAATGGGTCACTCTCCGTAATGATTATATGAATGTCATACTCGTTGGTGGCCCCCTGTTAACCCTCATGCAACGATATTGCCAGCATAACTAAACGCAAACCCATAATACATACATATAAAGAATGTCCTCTTACCGTAACGGTGTTCCGTGAAGTACTCAGTCTGTGGGAAAACGGCAGCAGGAATGTTAACGGAGACAGTGCGTGTCGGAAGCCGTCAGTAGTATCCCAGCTCGCATTAGTTTAGGTTTTTATATAGGAGATGCGAGAAAGATTAGAGACCCACGCGGATATTATATGCGCCCTTCAATTTCCATACACGCGTGTTTTTCCCCAAACAGACCCGTAGCGATCAAATATCTGATGCTTTATCAGCAAATCTGTGAGAGCTGAAATGTGCGTGCGAGCTCTTCCTCATTCTTCCCTCTCTCGGCTGGTTCAGTGTGTGACTGGGTGCGTGTGTGTGTGAGTGTGTGCGCGAGCGTGCCGCGGAGCCTCGCGCTCTGTGAGTGGGATACGCGCTCCGCGTTTGGAAAGGGAGAGAGAGAGAGAGAGAGAGAGAGAGAGAGAGAGAGAGAGAGAGAGAGAGAAGAGATTCGCTTCAACGTTTCTCTTACACACATGTATGAACGCAAACGGTCCTTTATCCGTGTTACTGATGATCAATGAATGAATTATCAGTCACGGTGACCACGTGATACAATACCGGTTTCATTTGTAGTGGTGTAATACATCACACACTCGACATCTCATTCATTCTCTATTCTGCAACCTCTGTACAAACCACACAATTCCACGATGAACTGGTCTGTCTGGAAGTAGTAAAGCGGGAAATCCCACTTATTCCGCGTATATGGTATTTAGGTTCAGCATATAAGGCTCATTTTAATTTGAAAATGTTTAATTGTGTATCTTCTGCGTTACTGAAACAGCTTTTCGCAAAATTAAGAAACAAATATGTCAAATAATTAACAAAAAGAGATGGTCAGCAACACATGAGCAAACAACATGCATGCACGAACGCATAGGGTACACTTTAATCTCTAATTTACATCTTAATTGCATCTTTTCGTTAAAACCCAAGCAGATTTCTTTGATCTTCGCCCTTTTCTAAACCCAGCCCCCTAGCTTTCTGTTGAAATTATTCCACGTACAATATGAATTTAATTCTAAGATGCTGACAGTAACACGTGCATCAAGATGATTCATATGTTTGTTTGTTTTTTTATATTTTACTGCGCATGATCTAGAAAGAAAATGGCAGATCACTACATATCTGCATCAAAAAAAGCATTTTTCAGTAATCGGTCTCTTGCTTGCCTACTGCCTACCTACTTTTTTGGTTTGGCTGCAATAACACATTATATCAACAGAGGCGCCATAGAGACATGGAGCTCTGAATTACAGCACAGGTGAGTACTCACCTTTGGTGGTCTTCAGTGAACAGCTCATCTCTTTTTCTCATGCACTCAAACTGTTAGATCATTCTACAGGAATAAGCAAGCCTTCAGTTCAGAGTCAAATAAAACTAAATAATACATGGAATTAAATCTACCAAAACAAACCAACAGTGAAAACATGAATTTTACCTCCTGATTTTTACTCTGTGGAATCAGACAGGTGTGGCAAATAATGTCAGACTTGTTCAAATATTTGCTCAGGCTCTTTTGTTTGAAACAATTTGTTGTATTCTTCTGCATTTGGCTCAGATGTGTGTTTTATAAGGCCACATCTGACACCCAGAGGAGCTCAGCAACAGTGATGCAACCTAAACTACTGAACACACTGCCACACACACACAAAAAGTTACGTCCTTGCATCTCCTTAGACACCACCGTGGACAGAGTAGAGGACGCTGAGCTTTGCCACTAATGTAAAAATAAAGTTACAGTAGTTGTTTTTTTTCCCTCTATAAATCTAAAGGTGAGTTAAAAAAGCAGCAGCAGCTGTTTTGGCTTTGCTCAGGTGCGGTACAGCGTGGCCTAGTTCTTGTTCACTTTGGCCAGAGGGAGATGTCTCTCTCCCTTTTTCTCCTTCCCTTTCACTGCTTCTCTACTCGTCCCTCATTTGCCCTCACAGTCTCTCTCATTCTCTAGTGTCGATCCAGCAGTTTACTGCCAGTTGAAGTAAACCTGATGTGTAAAAATGGCAGTTTACACTACCATTATCTTTTTTACACAAATACTGATGTAATAGACAATGATATTTGCCAAGCTTCAGACAAACCTGTTGACATAAGTAGATCTATAGTCAAACATGATTTATGAGCTATTCTAATAGCACTGAGTGCTTCAAATGTTTTTATCATATATCTCTGAAGACATTTCCTCAAACTTGGGCGCTACTATTTTTGTTCCATTGATTTTCATTCACACGCATGCAAATGCATGAGATCAGAAATGCAAGCTCATGCGATTTTTAAAGTTCAAGTTTACTCTGAATCCGTATCACGTAAAGACATATGACCATAAAAATATATTTCATAGCAGAATATGCAAATGTTAAAGCGGCAGCGTTGCAGTAAAGTTGAGTAATATTTTTACAGTTTGGATCTATTATTATTATTATTTTAAAAAGACGCAATTTCCATAGATTTCTCTATTGCTCAAAGTCTAGTCTGTCCATCAGTATAGCTAAGTCTACTGTACAAAGACACACAAATCAATAAGGCTAGTATTTTCTGACATAGGTGAACCCAGAAACTAACATTACTTTATTTAATCTGCTAATTCTGTAATTGTATAATTCTGTTTTAGGCCCCACAGGAAACTTTACAAACATGAAAGCTTACTCATACTGAACAAAGGGTGAAAAGGCCAAGCGCTGAATATAATTACAGTCACTGAGTAACATTTTGTTGACAAACTGAAAAATGCATTATAACAAAGATTCTGTCGGAATGCTGAGCTGTTTCTCTTTTTAATACGCTATTAGTCATATGGTGAGGCCATATTCATTGTTACCAGTGCCCTAATCTGCCATAGACTGGGTGCAATTAAACAGGGAAGGGGTGTTCTCATCTCTTAACATGACAGACATATTTCCTGTCTCTCTGATAACATTTGATAACTTAACCAGGCTCTTCCTGTCAGCCAAGTCTCATAACTCTCAGCTGTACTCTTTACTCTCCCACCTTTTCCACTCAGCAGTTCCATCTCACTCAAACCTAATGTGACACAAAACCTGTTTGTCTTCTGCGCTGTTGGTGACATGCTGACACTGACACTGTTTTCTCTTCTTTATGGATGAAAAACCTGTATAAATCTCAAAGTATACATATATATCTATGCTATCTACACTACACTATATTACATTGTATTTGTGTCAAAAATAATAAGTAAACCTCCAGTTATGGTTTAAACAGGACTGTTAAAACTAAAAATGCAAACTAAATATTGACTCATTCCTTAACCCATTTTAGGTTGTGACAGAATGTTGAGGATTCTCATTTACTAAAATGATGGAAAAATAAGCATTGGAAATGTATTCATTTTCCAGGTAATCTCTTACCAGACCTGGCCAAAGGGCAGAGTAAAAGGCCTGTTCTGTCTTTGAAAATCTGTTCTGTGATTTGTCTCTTCATACCATTACGTATAAAATAGCAGAGGGGCTGAATGAAAAAACAAATTCACTCTCTAACAGTAGGTGGCGCTAACAGAAAATCAGAAATACCCCATTTACCCAAAGGGATGCTCAACTTTCTGTTTAGGATACTCGCTTGATAAGAGTATATAAGTCTCTATTTATTGTTGCAATGTAGTCTTTTTGTGAACGCCACCAAGTTGTAGTTTTTCTGTAACAGCAGCTTTGGGAATGTGACCAAAAACGCAATGATTGGTCTGATTTCTTTGTGGTGCAATAAAAAAAAAAAAAAAGTGTCTGTTTTTGCTTTAAATTTATGCACCAGATATATTTGTCTTTTTGTGAACAGGCCTTAAAACTTAAAAACACGCACTTAATATTTCAGTCTGTTCTTTACAGTAAGGTGTATACAGTACTGAGGGGAAAAGAACAGCCCAGACATTGAGCTAAATATCTTCTCCTGTGTTCTGAAGTAAAAAAAACAATCATACAGGTTTTGAAAAACTTGAGGCTGAGCAAATAATGCCAAAATGTTCATTTTTGGGTCAACTATCTCTACAGTCACAAGTGTAGCTGTTAGTGTTTGAGGTTCAGTGGGTCTGGCTTTGCCTTCAGGGGCGTTGTGTGCTCCTCTTTTTGAGACCAAACCATGTCGGCAGCACAGAGCGCCAGAGGTCATGACAGCAGTCACCACACTGGAGTCGTTCTGCTCTTTCTGGACATGCTTGTGTGCGCGTGTGTCAGTAGATGTGTGGAAATAATCAGGAAATTTATATATATTTGTTTGAAAAATCTTGATAGACTTGATAGAAGTCACTTATAGTTACCAAAACTGTATTTATTTTACCAAAAAACTTATTAAGTAAATATTACTAGAATAATATTAATATATTATCATAAGATTACTCATAAATAATTCTACTACGCTGATTTGGTGCTCAACAAACAAAAAAATTATAAATCTTATCAATAAATAAAAAGAAAATAATAATAATAGTTGAGCTGTTTACTATTTCTGTGGACCATGCTGCTTTTTCAGGATATTTCCTGATGAATAAAAAGTTGAAAAGAACAGCATTTAACTTTAAAACATGTATTTTTTGTTGCTATTTAAAAAAATAATTATTGAATACATAATTGCTAAATAAAAATATGAATCTCTGTCAAAAACAAAGCAGCTTAAACATACAATTTATGCAAATTTGTCCAGACACTGGTTTTGTATATTGGTGTGCACAAACTTTATCTGTTGTCATACATGCAGTATAACAGGCAGTTTACATTTTTAAGAGTCAATTAGATAATAGAAACAAACATCCACAGCCACGTCCCAGAAACAACTTGATTATATGCCATGCAGTTTGCATTCAAACAGTTTATAAAATTTTCATTACTTCTATTTCATTAAACTGTAGCAGATTTTTTTAAGTTAGCTGTAATAACTGCCAATATTTGAGTAGGAATTGAGCTTGTTCAAGCACACCCAAAGACTAGCCATCAACACAAACCAAACCGATCCAGCAGGAGTGTACTCAGCTGCAAGCAATTTGAGCTCAGATCAGACGAGGAGTCATGGGATTTAGTATTATTCCAATTACTGGGACATTGTGTGTGTGTGTGTGTGCCTAACATCTGTACTTGAACCCCTGCTGTGACTGGGAGGCTTTCTGCCAATATGTTCCATTAAGACTAACAATAACGATTAATCGCTGCTGATGTCTTTTATCACATACTGAGTCAGATCATCATAACTACATGTGTAATGTCTTAAAAACTGCAACGACCCCCATGATGTTATTGGAGTGTCAGAACACCCAGTTAAAAATCCCAAACAACATCAAGGCTGTTGTGGCAGAGTAAACAAGTATTCTCTACTACCATCAAATATCCTGTAAAAAAAGATACAGGCTAAAATATTAAACTGAAAACATCATATTTCAAATCCAGTAGGAACACAATCTGCAGGCACACACTGTATATATTACATTTGCATGTGTGTGTTTACAGCACAGTATTTCCCAGTACACACCGGCGTCTGTTCCCAAAGGGCCTGCTCTTATCATGGGCAATATGTCTATTTCTGTGGGCAAATCTGTAAAAATACATGGAGCTGCAAATCTATTAATATAATTATCTTTTAATCAAATAAAATCTATTAAAACCCTGCACTAAACCCAACACTGCAAAAATTATAATAAACTTTATTTTTAGCTTTCCAGTAAAAATATTTAAATATTATAAAGACTTGGTTTCCCACCGCCAATTGTTTTTTTTTTAATCTTGTTTAAAACAATATTTGAGAAAAATACTATTTCTATTTTTAAAAAAAATACTATTTCAAGACATATTCTCCAAAAACAAACCTAATACGGCTTTGATACTAAAGTAAATTTCTTAATTATTTTACTTCAAAAAAAGGACATTTATTATACACAACCCATTCCAAATAGTTTGTGAGATAACAATTAGTGTGTCTACAAATCATTAAAAAACAAACAAACAATAAATTCAAGTTAAATAGTCTATGACAAAGATGTATGGGGATGAAAAGTTTTTATTTTTAGAACTTAAGTTCCCAGCGCTCACATACTTTTTAATTAAAGTATGCAATTGTCATTATACAATTGAAGATTTTATGTGATAAATACACAATTTGCAGACCAAATCTCAGATCTCTTTACGCACTGATATCTACTAGTTGCAAACTGTTACCTTTAATGCCTGATTTATGTCTCAATGTGTAATGCTTAATTCAATTTTAGATAATAGTTAGCCTTCTGCAAACATATTGCTTAAAAGATGATAATCATGCAGACTAACTCATAATCTCAGACAAAAACTAACCTCACAGTAACTCTCACTTTGTCTTATTAGACACAAGAAAACTTCTACAGATGCGAGTGAACCTTTTCTGCGTTGACAGAACAACATCTGTATGGACAGATTTTTTCCTCAAAATCTTGCATGTGATTACTTGCTCTTTATGTATCCTCTAACCTTTTAACCAAATGTGAATGAAAAACAAAAGACTTGTTTATAGTCAGCCGTCTAAAGTGGTTTACCAAAGTGTGGAAATGACAGTGTTGATTGGTTGATGGCACCACAAAAATGCACGCATAATCAAATCCTCCACTAACAACTATCTTGAGCTTTTGCTGTCAAAGGCAGCAGACAGAAAAAATTAATTTCATGCTTTTAAGGGCACATATGAAAATAAAATGTTGCTTGTACAAAAAAAAGTCAGAATGGCGTTTTTGTTTGGCTTGAAAGTTGTAATTCTGCCTAACTGGGCCGTGCTAACCAGCCAAACGCTGACCCTTAGGAGTGAGTCAGCCTGACCTCCTGCCACCACAGATGACCTCCCTTTCCTATCTGTGTGACGCAAATACCAAGAACCTGCTCAGGAAACAGACTCTATAAATGTGGGTCTGTAAAAATAGCGTGTCTGTGTATTTGATGCTTTTTCAATCTTAGCCATTAGAAATGTGGATGTTAGCGCATTAGATAATCAGATCACTTTTTGCAATTAAATGCTACACTTAAATTTTATTTACTTACCGATAGAACTACTACTCAATTTTCCAAAATGTATTCAGATACACATGCACAGTCCACATGACCGAAACAATACAGCATACATTAACATACATTAAATCACCAACGAATAAAAGAATTAAAGAATAAAATTAAGTTTTATATAAAAACCATTTAGAGCCTTTTCATCTACTCCTGTCAATCATGGTATAAAATATTGCTTTTTGAAATAAATGCTGTTGTTTGAAGAATAATGAAAAAATAAATCATACCACAAAATATTAAGCAGAACATTTTTTTTTAACATATAATGTAAGAAATCTTGCTCGAGCACAAAATCAGCATACTGAAATGATTTCTGAAGGATATGTGACACTGAAGACTGGTATGATGACCGTTAAAAAACTTGAATATTATATTAAAAACATTCAATTTTAAGATTTTAATTAAATAATTCAGCCTTGGTTAAGCATAATGTTGGCGTAAGTGGCAGTTTATCTGCTCCCATCACATTTCTTCCAATATATTATATCATATTACATTTTATTATATTAAATTAAATAAAAAGAACAACCTTAAGTAGTCAAAAGAGGAACCTTAAAGCTCAATCAAATCAACTAATCATTGACTAATTAATCGAAAATCTAGATCACAGATTTATGAAACGCCACTTTTAAGAAAAAAGAAACTACTAGCAAAGTATAATGCAAGAATAAAAGACTGGTAGAGTAATGAGAGCCTTATTGCGCTTTTCCACTGCGTGGAACGACTCGGCACGGCTCGTTACGGCACGGTACGGCTCAGTTCGGCTCGGTTTGCGCTTCCACTGCAGTTTAGTACCG
>JAUCNO010000152.1:5652133-5666959 GCA_032353835.1 Enteromius viviparus
CTTTATTTAGAATCGTTAAAATCGTCAAATTGAGACTGTCCTAGATGTCCCCAAATGGAAGTTTATACAGATTGAGCTGACTTCTGGGGTCAATTTTGTAGCCACACACACACACACACACACACACACACACACACACACAGACAGACTTACTAACAGCACACACCTGTACAGGTAAGATGATCTCTAACTGACTGGATGATTTGGCCAGCAATATCCTGCTGGCTCCTGCATCTCCTCCCCTTCCCCTCAGCAAGCACCCCCCAGGCCCACTTCAGGAAGGATCTTTTTACCGTCCTACGCTGTAGTGGCAAGTCACTTTATGAAACCTCTCCGCCCACCCCCAGAGTGACAAGGCCCCCTTTGTCGCCACTCGTCTGGAGCTGGGACACGAGCTGAGCGGCCCGGTCTTATATGTCTCTCTGTATGTAGGCCACGCACCAGCCATCACTCATATTTTCAAAGGAGGACAGCGAAAGAGGGAAAGAGAGGGAAAACAACAGAAGGATGGGTGATGGGTATCTGGTCCCCATATAATGACCCTTTGATGAGAGTTGCTGGGGTTCCTGATATGATGTGATGACAGGGAGTGGTTAAACAGACCGCAACCTTTGAACACACACACACACAAACCCTACACAATATACAGAGTAGAAATTTTGGGAAAAGTTCATTCAAGGCTACTGATGGAGTTCTCTTAATTTTTGTCAATTCTAATTTTCTATTAAATGAAATGTAAAATCTCATTGCAGCAATAATTTAGCGAAAGCAACTACAGTTTTGCTTGTCAGCATATTTTCAGTTAGTAATATACTGCAATAAACTGATTTATAATTTAGGTAAGCATATCTGTTTTATAGAAGTGAACTGTGAATTAAGGGAATTCATTTGGTGAAGTGATTGCTTCACAAATATTTTAAAGGCTTGTACATGGACCTCAACGAAAAGTTGACTTCTTAAAAAGCATAACACAACAAATAACAATAAATGACAACAACAAAAACAACAAAAGAAAGCAAAGTAAGCAAACCCACAAAACGCATGCTGCAGTGCATGCTGGGAACTCACAAACCCCGAACAATACTACAGAGCATGAGAAGTCACCATACAATTCTTAAATTGTTCCATCATCTCAACAAATTATCATGCATTAATAAATCATTTCAAAAAGTTCCTGATCCATGCTGTTAGATGTGTAAACTCAGGTTCTCAGTATTCTCAGGTTTTGCAATCCATACCCATAATTTCATAAACCATACACACCATTGCAAACCATCTAAAAACACTGTATTTTGGTTGATCAGTAGGGATTATTTAAGCCAGAGGCCTCCAAACTCTCTTGGAAGGTCAGTGTCCTGAAGAGTTTAGCTCCAACCCTAATTAAACACACATGAACCAGCTATCCAAGGTCTTTCTAGGCATGCTAAAAACTTTGAGACAGATGACTTGAACCCTGCAGGACACGTCCCTCCAGGAACAAGTTTGGAGACCCTCGATTTAAGTGATAAATGCTAATTCCATTACTATTTACTTACCTTAATGTGGTTCGAAACTCGCATGACCCTCTTTCTTTCTTCTGCGGAACACAAAGGAAGATGACAAATTAATAATTTTCAGTTATTTTCATTTTGATATTGCCAATACAATATTTGCACAATTTCAAATAAGCAAATTAAAATGCAGCATTTGTATACTTTACAATATAATTAAATGCCACTTGGAAAACAAATAGGAAGTAAGACAAACAGGTTGAACACAGCATGAAGGTGACTAAATAAAGACAAATTTAGATTTTTGGATGAACTATCCCTTTAAGACTACTACGCGATATGTAAAGAGGTACTTTCCCAGGACACTTTGAAGATCCATGACTACTAATCTGAGCAGACAGTTACAGGCATATGTACACCTCTATTAGACGGAGCTTGTGTTCCCTTCACCTTCCTCTACACATCAGTCTCATGTACAGACCTATACTTCAGATTCTTATTTCCTGTTATTGTGCGAACAATGACCCATGACAAGCAAACAGATGAGAGGACAGAACATTATTGCATTTCCATGTAAATGACAAGTGCGCGCGTGATGTACGCAAGTGTCCGGCTTCACACAAAGCGATTTGTTTTCATCTTGATGCTCCAGTATTGTGTAAAGCACTTTACCTCAAGCTCCATAAATTACGCGAACAAAACACACTTAATAGACCTGATATTTGCGCCATTGTGCCTCTGATACCAAGCTAATAGATTTTGCCAGTATCCGAACACTTGAGGCTTGGAGGAGGTCAGGGCAACATGAAGGTTGGAGCTGCAGCGAAGTCCTTTGGTGCCTGAAATGAGTTTGTTTGTTTTGTGTTGTTTTGTATATGCTCTGTTCCCCTTTTCCTCTCTACGTTGAGGGCGTCTGATGAAGAACGAGGATGCTACACACCTGCCCTGAGGTTAATAACTCTTTCTGAGCTGCAGATGGGACTGATGTACAAATCCTGAGGAGAAATATTTGGAAAGCAACACGGTCAGTTTTACATTGTCATTGGCTTGTTTTTAAAAGCAAGATGCTAGAGAAAGTTCTCAATCAAACACACACAAGAAAGTTGTTTCAAACAGTACAGAGCTCAGGTTTGGTGTTTGATGAGTCTATTAACACTGTACGAGGAGCTCCAGTGACAATTTAGTTTGAATATGGCTTTAGATGATTGAAGCTGGGCTCATCCAGACATTAGTTTAGTAGGCCTCGGACATTAGTTCAGAACATTTCGGTTTGTTGTGAGAGCCGAGCAGGTCAGCGCTCTGAAGTTTTTCAATGAGACTGCAGAGCCTTCTGGTTGATGGACTCCATTGATGGATCTTAGAGCCTCTGGTCCTTCCATCAATACACCCGCCAACAGATACCTCCCCACCCAAATCTCTGATCTTCGGTGAGGCCCAAAGAGCTTCGGCCCATAATAAAAAAAAAAATAATCCAGTTGCCATTCAAGAAGATGGCATCAGGACATAAAAAAGCTCTCTTTTTACTAGGAGTACTCTCAAGTCTGCCTAGAGCGTTGTGGTATTGATGTAGCAAACTAAATTTGAGTCAATCTTGCCTCAGAAAAATGGATGGAAGACCTGTTAATGCGTTTCAAGTGGACGTCATGAAGGACAGAGTAGAAATGAAAGGATATTAAGATGAGACACAGAGCAGAGGGCAGATAACGCAAGAACAGACACCTCTGAAAAGAGGCTAAGAATGACAAATGTAGTTCAGTGATTGCTAATAATGGCGGTAAAAGGGAAAAAAGGCTCCAACGGTAGAATAGATGAAGCCTCTGATGCTTGAGACATAAAAGCAGTCACACTCCTGGATCAAACACGAAACGGTGCTGCAGCTAAAATGCTAAATAGCAGATAAACTACGACTCAAAAAACACCTTGGAAATATATTTTCAAACACCAAACAGTGTCATTTACGGTGACGAAGATGACATTTTACATCCGGTCCTTGTCAAAAGAGGTCACACGTTTTAATCTCTTCCAATTAGCACATTAAACACCACCCCTAAGTGCTACAGAACCACATGGGCAATGAACCTGGAGCAAACGAGCCAGCTGATTTAATTGGTAATTAACGAGTGGACTAAAGTGCTAGCAGGCAGCAGAATTGTAATTCAAAACAAGGGAAAATTAATCACCCTAATTATTCAGGAGAAATGCATTCATTAGCATAATTGAGGCTGGTAGGATTAAAGTTCACTCCGGCTCAGTCTCTTGCAACACAGTTTATCATGCTTGAGCAATTACTTAATTGTATTATTATTTAATAACCTAGATCTTTATTTATGGTTCACACTGTATCAAGGCTTGTGGAAAGTTTTATTGTTGAAAAGGACCGATGGAAAGTGTGCCTAAAAGTGACAGCAACTTACTGTGTAACTTTCTAACAACGTTCCAGACATTGTACTAAAACTTTTTTCACTTGTGATGTAAACGAGGTTGTCCAGGCAAGTCAAAAAGCCTAAAATCAGGATTCGTTTTCTTTCTTTTTGTTAAAAGGTCTTCTTTGTAGAAATTCGAACGCTGTGAAACATTTGTCCTGGATGGCCACGTCATGTGGTAATTGTGGAGAATGTATCTGTTTCTTTCCCAGCATCTGTTGCCTGCGTGAGGGGAAAAACATTAGCGTGGAAAGCTTTGGCAAATTATCCCCCTCCCCAAAGAACGCCCAGATGGGTTTTTTTTAATGGCGTCATTATGCACTAAATTAAAAGGTGGTGTAAATGGATCTGTAAAATTTAAATGACTTGGAAAAAGTCACATCTCTCCAGTCAGGACCGCAACCACTACTGTGCTAAATGGGGTCAGAGTCAGCCTGGAGAGAGTTAATCATACGCATATGAAATAATCATGAAGGAATGGGGCATACAGTTGGGTGGCAGTCCATAAGCTGTTATATTTAATACACCAGCTGTTCTCTGGAACTGAATAGTTTGTTTTTAAACAAGCAGTCAAGTGATGCAATACGGCAAGAGTCTCAGTGCAGAAATATAGAAACAGCAAAAGACAGTTCCTCACCTTCACTAACAATACAATCAATCATATTTAACCAACTAATATGCTTGAGCATGACTGCACATTCTGTTTTGTGTAAAGAAGCAGAAACAATAACTTTCATTACTATAAATGTGTTGATTATGTAATTAAAAAACGTTCATTTTAAAAGATTGAGTCTCGATATCGAACAGTTTTGATTTCTGTTCTTCTAATGTATTAATAATAAATCAATTCATAATTATATGTTTATATAAATGATTTATTTAAATAATGAATATACTTGTAAATGACTGCCTTATTTATTATTCATGAATATTTATTTCTTAGATTTTATAACATAAATAACAAAGCAATATTTCTTTAATTAATGAATGAATTATAATAACATTCATTTAAATAAACACAATAAACAAAATGAATTAAACATGAACACATTTGGCTTTGTTGCCAACATTATATAGTGATGGCCTGGTCAATCATATGACACATGAAATATGATGTTGAGAGAGTGATCCCGTTATGGAGAAATATGAGTGTTATGGACATCAGGGGGTCAACAAGGTCATGACCCTGACTGAGACCTTGTGGCCCCTCGTCTGGACATGAACATACATTGAGGACAATAACCTTTGACCCTCCAGGTTCACAGCTCCTTCCTGAACGTGAAATTGATTAGGTTTAAATGGAGAGATTAGTTGCACACACTGGGATATGTTGTTTACAAAAACACGACATGCGCAACTTGTCACTGCT
Source organism: Enteromius viviparus (assembly GCA_032353835.1). NCBI lineage: Eukaryota > Metazoa > Chordata > Actinopteri > Cypriniformes > Cyprinidae > Enteromius > Enteromius viviparus. Next base: position 5,657,416 of record JAUCNO010000152.1, read on the forward strand.
ATAGCGGGAGATTCACACTACAAGCCAAAGTTACAATTTAGAGGGTTTTTTAAGGTATAATTCTACATCCTGAAGAGCAATAATGAAAGCAGATGCTTAAAGCTTTGTGGGAAGAACGTTACACTCTGTTCCATGAACCTGAACATTTTACTTCCACTGCACAAACCAGTCTTGCTATATTTGCGTTTTTTTTTTTTTTTTAAATCATCCAGGCAACAGTAGGCACAAAGTGTTCAGCTGTAGAGGGTTAGTTGCTCTTAGTTCATAAAGAGTGTTGAGAGGAAGAGAGGGAGAGAGAGAGATTGACGGTTGGACAGCCAGAGCAGATCAAGAGAGAGTGAACAGCACTGCTATGACCCGGTAATTAAAATAAAAGGCAGCAAAACGCCATTTTAAAAACAAGCTCTCGTAAAACCATTTAAAGTGACTTATGCCAAATGCAGCCAGCGGCTACTGTAATTGAGCAACTCTTTCACCGTAATTACATCCTCTCCTCCATTTCATCGAGATATGAGAATGGCAGTTACATTCTCTGGCCTTTTCTTCGCGTGATTCTGTCATTTATTAATTCGGGGTTTGTTTGGTTAGTTTTTCGCGCTGACTGTGAACAGCATTTCTTTGCCAGTTTTTCTCGCATCTGATCATTATTTTCTGTCGCCGAGAGGCCATGGCTATCTGTCTGTCTGTCTCAATATTTATGTGAATCTATCTTTCAAAGCCCCCATGAACCGTACGCACCCCCTACCTTTGTCTGGATGATACCGCGCCGTCTGCGTGCAGAAAATCCGCCCTGCTTTATTTGCTTTTACAATAGCTTCATTAGTCGTTTTTGGCCACACAGATAAATGCGACACATTTATTTCAAAGGGAGATTTAATAGCGCCTCTTAGTTCTCAGGCGTCTCTGAGAGGGATAAAGTAAATCACAATGCTCCTCTTACACTTCCATTTTCTTCATTTTACAGATGGTCAATTTTTAAATTATTTGCTCCTATCTGTCTCTCGCTCTCTTTTTTCTTTCATCTCTCCGCTCTTGAAAAATTGTCAGAGCCTTTTTCCTTAATAGTGCCGGATCGAGCCTAGGCCGCCCAGGGTCCTGATGCATTGCGGGAGGTTAGGGGAAAAAAAAACAGATGAAAAGCGTGTAAGGTGGGGAAAATATTACTTTGTGTGTGATTTCTCCCTCTCTCCCTGCCCATTCTCCTCCTAATTGCCGGTGATTATTTTAATAGAGAAAAGGGTGGCTGGTATTACTGAGTGATTATGTGGAATGGACAGGGAAGGCCCTCAAGATATGGCCAGATAATGCAGGGAATGAGAGGGAGGGCAAGGCTGTGACACTCTCAAAGCCTAGATAAGCCCCCGCAAAAGCCACATGTCCCAACCACCTTCTCTCTTTCTCTCCCCGGCGCAATCTCTCTCACTCTCCTTCAAAAGAACAGACGTTATCTGATGCATTCAGGGGCCTGTTAGCTCTAATGGGCATGAACGCTTGTGGTTATGGAAGGGCATTCAGCAGGCCTGTCTTTGATTAGGCTCAGTGTAAGATTACAATCACAGGACAAGACATGACACACCTCAAAAAAGGGAGGACCTCTGATGATACCAACACACACAATTATATCATGGTGAATAACAGCCCAAGAAATGATATGCCATCATCCTGTAACCACAGTCTGACACAACAGGGATTATTTTGCTGAGCGCTGCCAAAAATGGTTTTATGGTATTGAAGATATGCAGCCTAAAACACTGGTGCTATATACTTCATATTACTAGAACAACACACACAGTGTATTTGCAAATGAATGACTGAGCATGTGAAGGGATTTTCTCTGCTGAATTTTTGCATTTTAATGAGAAGCTTTTCAATAGAATGGGCCATATTTGTGAAACTCAAGTTTCTATTCTGATTTCTATACAAAAATATGCTCAGCTTGTATTACATGCATGAAAAAAAAAAAAAAAAAAAAGCTACAATTGAATTATTTTTTTTAATAATTTTATCTTTTGTGCATGAAAGGAACATTTTTGGAGTTAGGAAAGTTTCTTTAATGAGATTTTTTATATACACACACACACACAAATATATAATCATTCATTTTAATTATTTATTTCTTTAAATAAGTCTAGCAAGGGCTGCATTTATTAAATCAAAAATAAAACCAAACAGTTATATATTTAAACTCTATTACTATTTTAAATAGATGCTTTCTATTTTCATTTGTTTTAAAATGTCATTTATTTCTGCCAGGGCAAAGCGGAATTTTTAGCAACCAATAATTCTGTTCTCAGTATTACATGATCCTTCAGAAATCATTCTAATATGCTAATTTGATGCATTTCTTATTACTACTCAAAACAGTTGTGTTTAATTTATCTGATGCTTTTGCTGAAAAGAAGAGAATTTATTAGAAGCAGAAATGTTTTAACATTTTATATCGTTATCTCTGTCATATTTAATGAATGCATCCTTTCTAAAAAGAAAAAAAATGATTATATATATCATGCTAACTGCTGAGCAGTACAGTAGTATAAAATTGATGACACACTTAATCTTTTCCAAATGGTTTTGCTTTGGATCTCACCTGTAGTACAGAAGCAGGATGTTGGCCTTATGCAAGCCAGGCCTAGGCCAATGCAAGAAATCGGAAAGTGAAATGGCCTGTCAAAGCAACACACACACAAACAGACTGGATTTCACAATGTGAATTTTAAGTGTGTTCATTACAAATAAATCAAGGCGAAATCACAAAGAACAGGGAGACCTATACCTGTCAGTCACATTAATCACGCCGCAAACACTCTCACACAAAGCCTCGGGCACGTTGTACCTGGTTCCTGGTGCTTTGGAGATTCCAGTGAAGACTGAGGTGTGTTCCACAAACAAAATCAGCTTGGAGTGTCCAGAGGGGTCCGAATATCAGCACGTCATCCATTATAAAAGCACACAAATACATTAATACACCAAACAAGACCAACAAACAACATCATTCACCCTCTGGACACCCTCCACCAGCTGACAAAGCCAAGGCTGTGCTGTGAGAGTAATGGTGTGTTGCAACGGCAACCAAAGAGAAAATATGAAGACATAAAAACAACATTTTAGCAAGTTGCACATTTTGTCATCAGTCTCGACTGTCCCGAGCACATACCCCGGCAAAGCTCCTCGCGCTGTCCGGGGAACTCCAAATTACCACATTCATTACATTCCTCTCCCCGCAAAAATCCGACTGCAAACAACAAAGGATTAAATACCATGACAGGTAGGCAAAGGCAGGTAAACTCACCTGGCATCAACAGGGATTATTTTTCATTTCATCCGATTTTTATCCTTTCCATCCTGAATTCTTGGCCGCCGGGCCCTCGCAAGTAATGCGATCCAGCGGCGGGCGGGGTTGAATGAGCTCTCTGGAAGCTGCCGGAGTCTGACGATGTTTCTACGGCTGCCAGGGAATTTCTGAATGAAGGCAACATCCAGACAGACTCATATCTGCTGCCAGACAACACAAGCTTCGCATTTCACCTCTATTGTGTTTCAGCCGATTTTCAGGATCGCAAACGGCTCAGAAACAAATTGAGACAAAGCAAAGTAAATTTAGAGGGATGTGCATGTCTGTGTGTGTGTAGCCAACATAATTTAAGTTCGCTTTACTTGGAAGTTGCACAGACTGGGAATTTTTCCCAATCGTGATATGTTGACAAGTTCAACATGTCATTAAAAAATATATATTTTTAATATAAAAGAAACGTTAACAAATCTCATTCAACAGCTTCCTAACGTATGACTATATCAGGTGTCCCCGTTGACCCCGCAAGGTCGCATTCTACAGTAATGGATGTGTGTGGGGTCAAAAGCAACAGTGTGTTATACTCCACATAACACAAAAAGTTCCTCACATCACCTGAGAGTGAGGACAAGGCCCTGGAGTGCTTCTACACCCCCTTTTTTTCAACCCGCCCAAGGGTCTTGTTACCGTGGGGACGACATGCTGCCCTCTTACCGGCCACTTTCTCCAGTGTCGGAATGCGGAATGCCATTGAAAACGGTGCGCCCCGGCGTTCTGACAGACGAGCGAGGGGTCCCGCTTGACGATGGCAGAGGCACACATGCCTTTGTTTGGCTTCCCGCCCTCACCTTTTGCCCCGTCGTACTAAGAAAGACAGAAAAGAGAGCGGGGAGGGGAGGAAAGAGCAAGGGTATCTTATCAGAGTTCCCACAAGGTCTGAGAGGTCTCTGGTTACCAGCCTGCAGTGTCTTTCTGCAGGCCTCACAGAACACCTGTGAAACGCACCGACACACACACAAGTGATTTTTTTCCAGAGCTTAGAATGAATCTTAAGGGGGGGGCATGATTGCATAACAGATTAATGGAGTGGCAGCTCCAAATGTCTTCAGATCTAGACGTTGGATGCAAGTATCATTTGTGTCTGAAAGATTGCCAGCCATTCATATCAAACTGTCTCTTGTCATTCTTTCAAAAAAACATGTTTTTTTTTTTCTTATAGGTACACCCTTCAACAGGGACAGGTGATGCAAGCAACAAAACCTTACAACGGCTGTATGATGTTTCACATATGAGGTCATGAGATTCTTGCCTGCTCTTTTAGCCCCACCCATAAGAGTGCTGGCTCTATTCATTGTTTATGCCCAGTACACCAAAATCCTGACCCTATTTAAAAAAGATGGATTCTGGGTTCAATACAAGTTCAGCTGAATTGACAGCACATGTGGAATTATGCTGATAACCACAAAAATTTAATTTTGAGCCAAAAAATATGGTTAAGATGAGGACTTGGGGTCAAAATGTAAATGTTAAGGAATAAGAATCATCTCAAAAGCACAGCAACAAGACAAAAAAAAAAATCAACAACGTATTTTTGTCATTTTTATCCAATTTTATGATTTTGTTGCCAAGACAATGCAACACAATTTTTTTTTTTTAAATACAATTATAAGCTTACAATTTCTGTTTTTAAGTCCACATATACTTCCATTGCAAGCACCTCAATGTTACCTTGACTCTTTACTTTTTTTTTTAAGAAAATAAACAATCATTATGCAATAAATGCTGTCAAACTGAACTTCTGGACTTCTGCTGAACTCATGCCTAACATTGTTGCTATTTACCGCAGGGTTCATTTTAATTTTGAAATTCACACATCTATGACATTACCCGAACCCAATATCCACATTTTAACAAGGAAGTGAACATTTTCCTGTGAATGTTTTAGAAACTATTTAAAATTATATGATGTAAACTAGTGTGCAATCAATAAAACAACATAACAGGTTATTTTTGTACAGCTAATATAAGTAAAAGTGTCTGGCACTGAAAGTACATTCAAGTTAAAAATGGCTGTGTGTGCTGTTACATTACAAAATAAGGAGGATATCATAGCAGCGTATCTGTTTACAAATTTCCAGTTGACAGATAACAATATTGTTCTTAATTGGCTGAGTGAATTAAGTTAAATGCCCTTGTCAAGTTGTGTGTGTGTCTGTACACGTGTATGTGTGTGTTTTCACCTCCTCGCTAGTGTCACACACTTTGTGTTCAAGGAGACTATGTCATCACCTGCATGTTTGCTATTCAATCCCTGCAGCCTTTTGCTTGTTCACACACACAATGGACAACGTTACCACAGCCCTCACCTGGAGCCAAGCCGACTCTGTTACAGGTGAGCCCGGGACCACAGGTAACACACACCATCTGGGGAGGGGCAGGAGTTTGAGTGTGTGTGTGTGTGTGTGTGTGTGTGAGTGAGGGAACAACAGCGCTGAAAGAGAAAATACATTTACACACCGCAGATCAATTTCAGTTTCACCATTGATTCTCTTTCTGTGAGACAAAAGCCACAAACAGCGTACTTCCCAAGCCCTCTGCAGACAGGAAGTGATTATTATAAAGCAATCCCACAGGTTAAGTTAGAATTCGTTTAAGTGTAGATAATGTTTCTGTCTTTAGGACAACAAAAACAGATGTGAAACAGACATCACTGGGCGGGGGAAGAAACGAGGGGGAAGAATAAGATTTAGACAGAACAGAAAAAAGCCTGTCTTTTGTTTATAGGGTTCAATGACTCTTATTGTGCGGTACATCTAAAGAAAAATCTGGACTGGAACAAGAGCACTTGTCTGTAAATGTTAAATCGTTTTCGCAATTTTTGTTAGTTCACTGTGAAGAAATGTACTTTTACCTCACATAATTGTCTGCACGTACTTAAATAATGTAGTCGTGTGTGTTTTACACTCTCCTGCGAGGTTATGTGTGACCTGTGGGATTGTGAGTGGGGTTACCTTTTATCAGCTGACATCCACAGATCTGACCCCAATCACAGGTTGAGCCTGTAAGGTCCTCGAACCTTACAGAGACCCGCATTATCCACTGAACTGCCCACTGTCTGCTACGGGCAACAGGAACCCATTACAGCCAGCGCAATTACCGTGCCCATCCATCCACACTGGCCCGTTCTAATCTGGTTAAGTGCATTTCCCTGCGAGATGTTCAAATATGACTCTCTCTCTCTTTTCAATGAGGTCCACTCATTTTTCCCCCCTCCCTTTTTTCTATCTGTTTTTTTTTCCCCTGGTCTGACTTGAGAGCACAATTTAGGGCTGATTTAATTTATTCTTCAAAACATGTCTAATGACATTACCCAAAAGGTGCATGTAGTGACTGGCTGCCTCTCTCTCTCTCTCTTACTCTGTCTTTTCTGAGTCTCTCTTATTCCATTAGACAGTAAATCAGGTTTAAAGACCATACTGAAGCTAGATGCTATTATGGGTGATTATCAAAACAACAGACAGTGGGGAAAAGTGTTTGCTAACTGGTTTATCTGTACGTTCAGCGAACAGTGAACTACGGGCAGATGGGAATGCTGCAAATTATAAATCAAGCTTTTCAAAACTGAATATCCTGCACGCTGTAACCTGTGGTTCCAGAGCTGAAAGGAAAACAGACCGCTGTACTGAAGCGATTTTATAAAAATTACACCATTCATGGAAAAATTATTTTTTTTTTTGCTCTTTTTTTTTGTGCTTCAGACCCACATACAGTATTAACATTATTTTTTGGACAATAGATTTTTTTCTTGTGTTTTTTTTTTTAGCTTGTTGCCTGTTGCACATATTTTTTTCTTTTTTAAGGTTCTGACAATTATTATATTATATTATATTATACAATTCTCCAATGTTTCGGCTACATAAATATTGTTACATTAATCCCTTTTAATTTAAATATTATATTATATATTACTAAAATAACTTTTTCTAATAAAACAAGAGAGCATTTTCTAACACTAACCACAATACTATCAAAACAAATTTGTTTGGTTAAGCATTAGATGAAGCTTAAATACTTTCAATTGTAGTTTTCAAATAAATTAATAACAAAAAATGTATTCACAGTCTTACTGATGTATTATTTCAAATGACATGTCATTGCCAACATGGAGGCTCTATACTACAAACATAGCTAATGAAGTGTTAAATATGCAGTTATTGGGAACACAATCACATTATAAAGTAAAATCATGTGTGTGTTTAATCTCAAATCTAATATAAACACAGCAGCCTCTCCACACACACACTAAGTGAGCGTGTCTATGCGTCTACCTCTCTAGACAGGGTTTTCATGGAGATTTATTCTGTGTGTGTGGAGAGTGGCAGAAATTGATGAGGCAAGTTCATCTGCATAGCTTGCTTACAGCTGTCAGTGAGTACTTCATTACACTGATAGAGTGATTAACCCCGGATCTGAGGTTTAAAGTGTGCATGTGTGCGTGCTTCCACCAGGGGAGACCAGACAGTTCAAAGTGTCTGTCTCCTTCCAAGAAAATCATTATATTTCATCTACTGTGGGCCGTTAGTCACTGTCGCTTTGGCATGATATAGCGTGGTGAGAAAGACACGGAGAGAAAGATGGACAGAAAAATAGAGAACGCTTCTTCAATAGACTTGATATCAGTATAATTGATTCAAATGAGCAATTTTGAAGACCTAATATCTCTTAAAGTACAGTAGCATCTAAAATCACCAACATTGGGGGACGCAGTCAATGGACCCAACAGCTGAAGAGACATGCTAAAAAGGGATAGTTTTCCCAAAATGAATCATTTAGTCATCATTTAGCCAACTTCATGTAATTTCAAACCTGTATGTCTTTTTTTCTTCTGTGTGACACAATAGAAAAACGCCTCAGTGTTTTCCACACCACTGGACAATAACTTTCTTTAAAATATCTTCTTTTGTGTTCTTCATACAGGAGCCAAATGACATAACTGTTTGTAAACGATGACAAAATATTTATTTTTGAGTGAAATGTAACCAAATAAAATAATAAAATCAGGGTCACCAGAAAAAAGAAAATATCAGTAACTCTCTATGGAAGTCAATGGAAAGTCCACATCATAATAGAAAAAACAAATGTGTGTGTGTGAGGTTACTGGGGTGAGCTCATGGCCATGAGGATGTGTGTGTACTTGTGGCCATGTCTCTAATAGATATGCTAATGCAGTCATTCTCTCCACTTCACTCTTTTATTCTCCCAATTAAAGCAAACGCCTAGAAAAGAATAATTAAGCCATGCACGGGCAAAAGACCGCTACAACGCTGCTCTAATGAAACATTATCGATTTCCTTTTTACCCAGCGTTGCTCTAACACACTCACAGGCACACACAGTTCTGTCCACACACTGAAACAAATGGACTTGTGGGAAGAAGCCTCCTGCTTGCCAAAATGACCATTGTGAGGCCAGACCAATTAGGACACCAACAACGGGACAGAATAGATGCACGACATGACAAGAATTAGCAATAATATAGTGAGCACGTATGTGAGCCAGATTTTTAGGCCAGATCTGAAGCCTAATGAAACTGAGGGTCTGTATTTGAACTGAGCAGCCAACACACAGAGACATGCACTATAATTATCTGTCAGTGCTCCTACTGGCAGATGAAGGGGTGGACGGTTTATGTCTGGACAAATGAAACAAAATTAAGCTCGAACAAAAGCACTATGTAATTGTCGGACAATTCCGCAGACACAGGGCCTCGCAAATCAATATGGCTCCAATTAAAATATGCTGCAGCCAATTATACCTATTGGGATTGTGTTGGGGAAATGATGGGGTGCCTTTAAAGCCCTGATGTGTGCATTTACACAGACCGAAGCCTGTAATGATTCACTCATGCACAAAACAAGTCTGATTGTCCAGGTCATCGAGACAAGCCTCTCTAGAAATGAGGGAAATAGGGTTATAGAGACTACAGTCTCCTTAAAAGATGTCAAGGAATCTTTTTTTTTTTTTTTGCTGCTGCTGCTTGTGTATTAGGCCACATTTTGGTTGGGATTCAAATTCAAAAGTAAAGACTGTTATTTTGTAGGGTGTTTTAAATGCTTTATCCCAAACGTAATAAACACTTGTGAGTAACAAAAAGTATCTTTTATACAAATTTAATTTATACTAGGGCTGTCAAATGATTAAAATTTTTAATCAAATTAATCAGGATTTTCAGTGGATTAATCATGATTAATCACTA
>JAUCNO010000152.1:5667059-5679256 GCA_032353835.1 Enteromius viviparus
TATATATATTCTCTTTCTTCTCATTTTGAGAGTGCACATGAACAGAATATCCCCTTTTAGGATTCATGTCTTATCTCACCTTTTAGCCCATGTTTAAGGCAGTGCTCCAGGACCACAAAGAACTGCTGTAGAGGTGGATATTCAGAGTCCAGTGTGCGGCCGAGACTGAGGGAGGACTGGATCAGAACCTTAATGCTGAGCTTCATCATGCTGAGGAGGTTTGACCTCTCCACCACCACAGGATCCTTCACAGCTGGACAACACAGATGCATTAGCACAAACACTTCCTGTGGCATCTGCAGGATTAATCAGCTAGTTTAACCGGTAAATCTAATTAAGTGCAAATAAAAAACAATGACTCAAAGATTACGTTAACATAGAATAACAAATAAAGCATCTTAAACTGAACTAGAGGGGAAGTGGAAGTTCCTGCTACGGACAAAAAAAAATTCAGAGTAAGGAAGCGGGGGCCTTATTCATTTCCTGCATCCTGCACACAATTATGTCACAGCTTGGAATTACACTGCAAAATAAACCACAGATGTTGGTTATGTTCTTTACCATATAACATTAAATGCATTAACATGTATAAAAGCACTTGACAATAAGATATGCAAGGACTGAGCTCATGAATATACACTGTTTTGTGCAACATTTTATGAATGGCAAACTAACAGATTACTATTACTAAACTGTACTGGAGCAGTGCTGCAGTAAGATGAAAGCATGATTGTTTGTCATTTACTAAACTGCAAGTTTCTCAGTCATAGACCACAGTATTTGGGCAGCTGACGCTAGTTCAGCATAATATATTTCTGAGAATTTATACTTTAATCAACAGTATAGTTTATACATGAACAGTTCATACTTTTCATCAATAAAAAACACAAGCAATTATTATTTTTTCATATCAATCATGACAAGTGTGACAAGTGAGACACACAGGAGAGCTGTGGGACAAGGGAAAACTTTAGAAAAAAGAAAAAACAATAAATAAAATAATAAAAACAAATATGATTGCATTAAAATAAATGCACAATTTGATAGAAGAGTAACAATAACTGGATTAAAAAGGCAATCTGAACAATAAAAGTAATAATAATTAAAATAAACCACAGTATTACAGTTAAAAATTCAATTATTAAAAGGTAAATTAAAATGAAGTGCAAATAATAATGGCAATAATTTAAATAATCTATAATTAAATAAATAAATAGATTTAAATAATAAACAGTACAGTCAAGTATGGAGAAAAGTGTGAAAAATACAAACAATAATATACTGCACATATTTTTATTTTATGATAAATGTTTCACAAACTGGTTATTTATATCTAGTTTCAGATAGTCTTTTCTTACAGGGCTTTAAAAAAAAACAGTAAAAAAATAAAATAAATAAATAAAAACTTGATTTTAAACTTCATTGTAAGCAAATACACCTTTCATTATACATTCGTGCGAATCTGAACGTCATTTTCATGTTGCATTTAAAAATGCGAATAAATAATAATAAAAGAGTACTGTACATTTATGTTTATATAAAATATTATGGCAATACCTTGGTCCCACTTAAAAATATGGTACTAAGCATTTTGTTAATAGTGTTATTGACTGTTTATCTTACTCGTGTTACTGACTACTATCTTACCAAATAAGCGCAGCCAGTTAACCTTCTTACCCCTGTATTTCAATATTAAAGAGTTCAGCAGGCATCATACCTGCTGTCTTTTGAGTATCTGGGATGTCCGAGGTGTTTTGTGATGTGTCTGATCCCTTTAACCCTGCGCTGTAGTGATTCACTCCACTGCTCAGCGTCTCCGTGGCTTTACGAGCAAACGACAGAATCGGCGCAGACCAGGAGCTGTCTGCCCGCCTGTCCTTCTGTGCCTCGTCGGTATCGATGGCGACATCATTCTGCCCAGGTTCCGTAGACTCTGGTTGTTCTTCTTTTGCAGGAACGTCTTCGCATTCAACTTTGGTGTTTGTATCCTCATCCGCCATGTTTACTTGTCAAAACATGTGACTCGAGACCAGAGCAATCGGGTTTTGATCGCTCAGGGGAGAAAAATCGATCGGCGATCCAGGAGATTTAAAAACAAAATCTATATTTAGACGTCGATTTAAAAAAGAAATAAAGGTAGATTATTAAACACATTAAATTTAGACGAATGGTACCAAAAAAAAACAAAGACATTTAACATAAATGTAATACACAATAAACCTAATTAAAAGCGATATATAATATACAAACATATTATATATTAATATTAATATACAAACATTTAATAGAAAAAAATACCCACATACGAAAAGGCTTATTTTAAAGCTTTTAAAGTTTATAAAATTGTGTATTCATATTGGTTGGAGTGTCTGTGCGAGTTTAATCCACTAGATGGCAGTAGCGAACACCGTTTTCCGAAACACTAACTAACCATATGCTGTTTTAATCTTCCTGCTCGGTGTGTGTGTGTCCTGATACCGAGTAATTTTAAGGATTTTAAGACAACTTCAAAAAAAAATAAAAAATAAAAAAATAAAAAACCTTCGCTGTCATACATTACCAAAAGACAGAAGACTTCAATTGTGGATAATAATGTCAAGGATTAAACATAATTAAGATTAACTGGTTTGTTAGATCTCAACCCATTAAGCAATTTAATGCATGTTGTCATTTATTTGTTCACAGTGTTAGTCAAAATCTGAGTCTAAATCTTTTCCCTCAATGTGCGTATATAGGCTACTGATCCACTTGCATTGCTTTCCTTTAAATTAAATTATAATGACATAATGTTAGGATGTGTTCTTTTTATTACTTCACACTCGTGTTTTTAACCTTTTATTGTCTCTAGGGGTAATTTCAGTAAAGAATGCTGATAAATTTGTTCCTGTGGATTCTGTTTTGGTCAAAATGGAAATTTATTTGTGAAATATGTTGAAACTGGAAAGCGGAATCTATAAAATCAGTTGTTATAAAATATGTAAGTATCCAAAAAGTGAATTTAGACAGGGAAAAAAACAATTGTGCTACTCAGTCAATACATAAAGAAGAGAAAGATAAAAGCACCTTGTGCTCTATTTTAAAAAGTCATTTGCATTTTTAATTGTTTACAAAGTAGGCCAGGTGATCACAGGTGTGTATTTTACTACAGTAGGGTTAAAACTGACAAAAAGAAGAAAGAGGCGTAGGACTAGTTAAACATGCATCTGTTCCAAACTCTAGTGGGCGTGGTAAAACATATTTAAATAGCTGTCTGTGAGACGCGGCTGATTTTTTAACCTTGACGCACGAGAGACGCATGTAGTAACAAAGTAATGCTCGAAGACACGAACTGACAGTCTACGGTGGTTTCAAAGGAATTACCACAACGGGAAGGATTTTATTTTTAACAGCTGAAACTATCGTCGTCATTACCAGAATGGAAAATATGAAGTTTTTACCTATTTTACGTCTTTTTGTCTTTACCTTCGGTGAGTATAACTGGCTGACCGAGGTCGCTTGTTGCTGAAAAGGGGTCGCAGTACAACCCCGTGTTAGTTATATAAGTGTGAAACACTCCGTTTTTGATAAAGAAACTTTGGTGTTGCTAATAGATTGTGTATAGATTTATAACATGGCTTGTTTCATATTCAACAGAGGCTTTTTTTAGCATTCAAAACTTTGCCAGTCAAACTATTAATGAGCCAACAATGTCATCCTGTTTTAAGAATATTCTGGGGTGTATTTATTTTTGTCTCATGCGTTCATTCGTTAGCTCAGTGTCTGTGCATGCAAGATTTTTGTAAATGAAGCCCCTCAGCACCCTCTATGGGTTTTAGGTAATGCACACAATCTATTATTAGTTTGAAAACATGCTTATTTGCATGTCAGGCTCTGGATCGTGAAATAAACTTCATTGTGTTTATTCTAGATAAAACAGAGAATATTAAAGATCCTGTGCATTAACAACAAAACAAATACAATTCTGAAAGACACCAGCAAGTATAGCATTTATACTGTGGTCAACAGTCCACTGCATAGCCATAACAATCAATCAGCCTACATTTTAATAGATATTGAATATGTTTTCCCATCCAGTGGCTGTCACATCGGTGAGCGGTGCGTCCATAGAGCGGTTCGAGAGCGAGAGGCCTGCACAGACTGCTGTGATTGATCTTCTGGAGGCACTGAGTGAGAAGAGATCTACTGTGGAGAACAAGCAAGTGGAATATGAGGAAGACGACGAGTATTACTTTGATGATGAAGAGGAGGATGAGTTTTCAGGGGATTACGAATTGCCACTTGGTAATTAATTTAAACATACATGCATTTAATGGATACTTTTATCTTAAGTGGCTTAGACTCAAACAGCACAAGAAATTTCATCGCAGATTTTGTGATTTGCATTTATGCTGTAGTTTAAATAGTATGAATAACTGTACACTTTTTCTTCCCTCCCACCAAAACAGTTGCTTTTTCAAGCAAACCCAAAGACCCGAGTGCAGTTTTGAACGCAGAGAAACTTGAAGGCTCGAATAGGAAGGGGCTCGGAAGGAAGAAGGCCAAAGGAAAGGGAAAAGGCAAGAAAAGGAATCCATGTCTAAAAAAGTACAAAGACTTCTGTATCCACGGAACCTGCCAGTATCTGAGGGACTTAAAGGGGCCCTCTTGCATGTAAGCACTTCCTTTAAACCATTTCTCCTGTAAAATGCCTATATTTTAAAAGTGTTTAAAAGAATCAACGGCTGAATTTATAATTTCCCCCCCTCCAGTTGTGACCAGGGCTATTCAGGAGAGCGATGTCACCTTTTCTCCCTGGAAGTAAAGATGAATGATAGTGCATATAACCGCACTACAGCCCTTGCTGTGGTGGCGGTGGTTCTCTCTTCTTTATGTCTCACCATCATTGGACTTTTACTGGCACTCAGGTTTGGATTTAATCTCCCCCAGTCATTTTTTTTTTATAAACTATTAGACATCTACAGCCTGTCATTATGTCAATCTTTGTATCACATAGGTTTCACAAGCAAGGTGCATATAATGTGGAAAGTGAGGAGAAAGTTAAACTGGGAGCCGCCCCACACCACTAAACAAAACTGGAGAGAACGGTCAGTGAGGTCACCCATTCGTACATGCTGCATTAAATCATCCAGCACGATTTGACTCCGTCGCCTGACATCTGCGTTCTTGTTTTATTTCAGGGCAACCGTGTGGAAATTCTACCTCAAAAATGAAGTGGCAAAGTTGAATGTTGTGCAGAGCAGCAGGCACAGCGTGCTGGAGAGGAGGATAGAGGGACAGCGTTTGTTTGGCAGGAGTCCGCGGCGCCTCCGTGAAGGGCCCTTACTCACCAATGACTCTCTAAATGGTTCACAGGAGAGCCTGCCACAAACTGGAACTCTGACGGACGGACTCAGTCGGGAAGAGAAACCGAGCCGTTCGATACAGAATGAGAAGGAACTCCTCGGTGTTGGGAATGTAGTTCGAGTTTTAGAGGAAAGGCTTTTTCTAGTACTGAAGAAGCTTGGCCTGAAATAAGTATTCTTACAAATAAGCGTTTTTTTGTTCATGTCTTGTGCACTGTGTATTTAATCGTTGCTGGCTGTGCTTTTAATTTATTTATTTATGTATATATAAATATTCATATTTATTTGGATTTAGACCAACCTTGGCCAGCCCTAATGCACTGGCAACATATTTGGAAGTCTCTGTGTCGTATGTTAATGTAATATTTTATTTATTAAAAAAGCAGTAGTAATCCAGTAAATGAGTACAATCAAAAAAATCTAAATAATAGTATATCATAACGGTATGCGATATTTTTAATGAGTTTAATGAGACGTTGGGAGTTATTATTTGTATTTTGATGTTCAGGACAGTGTTAGAATGTACATTTCAGCAAACTTTATTAAAAGTCATATTTAAAGCTTTTTTTTTTTTGGGCCAGTAAAATGCTTACACTGTTACGGAACAGTGTTTCAATAAAGAAATGTGAATTATCCGTTCATTTTCTGTTTATTTAACTTCAGCATCCTGCTCCGTAAGACACAGTAGTTCTCCTCATTTATTCATTGTATGTACTGAGCATTTTTTTAAAATGCTCCAATAAGCAAATAATAAAGCCTCTTTATATAAAAGAACAAGTTATTGTGAATTCTTTAGAAAACTGTATGCTCCTTATTTTCCCAGGGAGGAAGGTTCCAGTGTGATGCAATGAGTCATTTCCTCATGAGCAGTTGGGACCGGTTTCCCATTTTCAAAGATATTTTTGAAAACTGGAATAGCGACAGAAATACTGTAATGTCTACGTTTTGGCATAAAAAGAAAATTTAGTCTAGTCTGCCTCCTGCTCTCAATTCCAAAGATGTCTTTCATGTGACATGCACCTGTATCCTGAGCATGTGATCTGCATTGTGGCCATTTGACAATAAACACTCTTTCACAAACACACCCATCACATGCAACTTCTCACCTTCTGTTATCTGCTTTCATCATCGTGAAATTGCACTTCCTTAACAGAAAATTGCAATACTTGTGGGTCACACCTTCAGCAAGTTATACTCGACTAAAATCACTTCTCCTCATCTATAAAAGCTGGATCTGTGAAAAACTTAAAAGAGGAACACACACCACAGAGCTCATTTCCTTTTGCATGTTTGAAGTCGGTCTCAGATCCTTTTTTTTTTTTTTAACCTTTGACCATCGCTGTTTTAAACCACTGTTTAAACATCTGTGGCAAACCACCTCCGCAAAACACATTAACAAGCTCAGCTTGCTCCGCACAGTGCCTGTCTGCTTCAATGAATGACTCATGCTGTTTGTTTGTAAAGCTCCCGTCGGGTGACATCATTCATACAGGGGCATCGGAAGAAGCATTTGCCGGGTCTGAACTTTATCACTATTTGTTAGTGATGCTAGAGAACAACATGAATGTTTATTGTTTTATACTGGTATAAGTTCACTCAGCTTTGGGTAATTGGATATGGCGTGGTCAGCTGACCGATCTAGCTGGGGATACGGGTAGTTCATCACACACTGGGTGGCCGAAAGCCCTCTTTAGGGATGACATCATTCTCATGCTTTATGAGCTATCCAATGTAACTCTGCCGCATCTGGTCAGAATACTGTACGTGTGGATTTGGGTCACACCCTGGCTGTATGTTAAGCTGCTGCTATTCAACTATTACTGCTCTTATACTATGGGATGAGAGTAAAACTTGAACTCATTTAAGCTGGATGATGACACTATCGTCTTGTGTAGAGCTGCTGGAAATTTAAATAGTTTCGTAACTGATGAATTGTGCAACATCAACACTGTTATGGGTGTAGCAAATTAGCTCAAACAAAAAAATCTAATCAGATTCTATAGGGAATTTGGACAGAAAGTGAGAAAAGAGTGAGTTTAAGAGAATGAAGATGTGAAATCCCAATTTTACAGCAATAGATGCTACTGCATCGACTTGAACAACCATCAATCAATCAAAAAATTAACTCTCACATTGAGTTCATCAATGAGGTTAACATTTATATCAATTTCCCCAGTTCAGTCTGAATCTGGAGGTTTGTACTTGTGTTGCATTTGTGCTACGGGATTCCTTTTGTGATCCTCGCTGCTGAAAAGAGTAAAGAAATAAAGAAATTTGGAACGGTGTCTGTGGAACGGTTCTTGAAGAACGTAAAACATGATGAAAATCATGATGACAAAAAGCCAGTTGAAAACCTGGGTAAGAGCTGAGGCTAAGAGCATAATTTAAATATTGTCTTGATCTTTTAAACTCATCTTTGGACACATCCCAAAAAAAAAGATAAAGGCAATGCAATGAAAAAATGTGATCGTGTGAACACCTCTTTTCCATTGTTTTTCTATACAAACATGTTTGCAGCTGTGCTCGCATCTCACACGTGATGCCTCACGGCAATTTAAAAATGCAGTCAAAGCCCCTCTAAAGAAAGTCATTTCACTCAGCAGCCATCTTTGAATTATTTTTGAATGGGGAAACGTTGTATTACCCAAATCCAAATTCCTTCGATAGAGCTGCTATATTGAACATTGCATTTTTCCCTATTAAAAACTATGATGTTTTTTATGTGGTACTGCATCTCTAGTTGTGTGTGAAAACAGATGTGGTTCTTCTATGCATTTCGTATAATTAACCACAGAAACAAGACGTTCTGTTATCTAACAATTGGTAGCCAACAGTGTTAAACAACAGTACAATACACTGAGTGCACTGCGCTTCTATTCCTCAGCCTAGTTTTCATTCCTGTCAATGAAAATCTCACGGCAATTCGTACATATTTACCGAGGTTTCTAATTCGTACAAATTTGTACGGCCTCACTGGTACGAATTCATATGATTTATTCTAAATCGTACGTATTTTACGAGATGCCAGTTCGTATGAATTTGTACCAATGACCTTAACATAACCCCGCCCCTAAACCTACCCATTACGTGGTTTTATACAAATCGTACGAAATCGTACGAGTGAGGTTGTACAAATTAGTACGAATTGGCACAAATTTGGCACCTCGTATGAATATGTACGAATTGCTTGTGAGACTGTGTTGCATATGCTGCTAACCGGACTAAGGGTTTACTGAAATGAATCGATGTATTGCCGTAATCTAAATAACAAAAACCCTATTGTCTTCTTGAGAGCTGCTTGTAGCTGAAATTTACTCATTTAATAATTGATGTACTTGACACAGCCATTAAACTAAAACTGACTTGAGCTAAATAATGACTCTATTGTCTTTTTTCAGAGCTGCTTTATAGTGAAATATGAATTTCTTTCATATTTGATAAAATTTGCATCACCGACTATTTTCCTGTTTATTACTGTGAATCCGCTTTGAAACAGTCTGCATTGTATACATAAAGCGCTACATAAATAAAGGTGTCTTAACATTTACTCAGACATTTCTTGTAGTGGCTCTGCCTTTTGAGACATCTACACCAGTTGAGTAAGATGACTCAGTTGAGTAACTTTAATTGTTTGCCAGTAAAAACTTGCTTTTTTTTTATTTGTTGAGCAAGGTGTTTCCTGCTGCAACAATAGCTCATTTCCATGTACAATGGAAGTGCGCACACTGACAGTTGGGGATCTCATTAGGCCCAGCAGAATGTGTTGGGCTAAAGATTCTTTATACATATCTTGAGAAGGTGTCGCATCTTAGGTGTTTGTTTTCAGTCACTCACCTGTGTTGAGCAGGGTGTGCGTGTGGTGTATTAATGACTCTCTGGCAGCGCAGAAGAGCAGCTGTCACTCCGCCGGTGAAACATGAGATATGATGGATGAGGTGTCGACAGAGCCATTGTGATTCAACACTCGAGGTGCCTGATAGAGCACACTGAGATGCTCCTTCACTATTTACAGCTCAAAGGGGAATCTAGAAATACTGTGTGAATATTTGCAGAACTCTGGCACTAAAACATACATTTGTAGTAGCTAGAATATAAACATGTGAGGTGCAACAAGGGGTTGCTATATTTATAAAATAACATATAATATATATTTAATATATAATATATTTATAATATAAAATTTGAGGTGTCATTCGTGTCCATATAAACTTTGGAAGGAGCTACGTTTTCTTGCATGTTGTCCACTCCAATTTAAAAATTAAAAAAGATGTCGCTTAGCAATATTTACTTTTATCTTCTACTGCAAAGAACTGTGGAAGTCTTTTTCCAACGATGAATAACAACGTTGTAATTGTTGGAGTTATTGTGACTTTTTTCTCAGAATTCAGACAGTTTCTCACAACTGTGAGATAAAAACTTTGTATTCTGACTTTTTTCTTAAAATTACAAGCTTGCAATTCTGACTTTATCAAATATTAAATTATTAATTGCCGGGAATGGGTTTCCATGACAGACAGATGACGAACTATTTTTTTTTAATCATGAATTAATAATAATTATTATTGTTGTTATTTTTCATATTTAGATTGTTTATCATTATATTTTAAATATCTAGATGTTAAATTATACAATTATTATATCTATATAAGTAATAGATACAGAACTATAAAGCTGCATTATCCATAGCACATAGCAGTCTGATGAGATGGACACACAGCTTTGGATTATGGGTAAGAACTGAATGTTGCAGAAGTCACACTTCTAATGTCTAAATTAGTATTGCATCTCTGCATAAACATCAACTATCTGATGCACCGTCTGTCTTTCTCCTAGAGAGCCAGTAGTCCACTTCATCTTGTCCTGATGGCCCACATGAGCTGCCATCGGATTCTTTCACCGTGACCTCATTGCAGCTGGACAGACACTTGTGTATCTTTATCACGTTATTAAATTCTCACCCATCTATTTAGATCCCCTGGAGGGTCCGAGCAGGATTGTATGTCAAATGTGAGGAGAGGATATGATAACGCAGGGAGGAGTGGAGCAGAGAGGGGACAAAATGACTAAGGAGCCGTCTCTTTTTTGCTCCGGCTCATGCACAAACAAATTCTGTTGCTTTTTCAGTGTATGCTATCAATAAACTTTGGGAATCTGATGGTGTTCCAGGGCTGTGGCCTGTGTTGGGCATTGCCTTTTTTTTACGCATTGCAGAAGTCAGTCAGAAGGGTGGGATGTCTTGCTATTGACTCACATATTTAAACAAGAGACTCCACGCCCCCTCACAGCCTCCCATTTCCGGTGAAAGCGGTTGGACAGGAAGGATTAAGCTTAAGTGTCAATGACTTTCTGCCAGAATGACTCTTCTATGAGCCATTGTTTTGCAAAGCATGCAGATTTTAAATGGTTAACCAGGTTACACTTGAAATGTCACATTAGGTGTCAGTTTTGGTGGAATGACAAAAAGGAAACCACAACTTATGCCTTACTGACAATATATAAAATACAAACGTCAGTGGGGCAAGTACACAATGAACGTCATGTTGTTGTTCATATAAACAAATCAAAGAATCAAAATGATTAGCTTTTTTCTAAAAAGGCTGGCTGGAGGGAATTAATAAGATGCAGGATTTTGTGCTGAAATACTGAATTTGACACACTGAGTCGTCGAACATGAAACCTCTCCATGATCAAAAAACCTACCTCCAAAGCTACAGTACTGTGCAAATTTTAGACACTAGTGTAAAAATATTATAAATTGAGAATCTATTACAAAAAAGAATGCCATAAATAGATTTAATTTATCAATTAACTAAATCAAATTAATATTTGGCATTACAGCTTTTGGTAAAACAGCTTCTGTTCTGAGGTAGACTTGCCCATAGTTTTTCAGGTAGCTTTGCAGGTAGGTTTTTTTCTTCATCTTGGAGACGTTGCTACAGCTCTTCTGGATTTAGTCTGTCTCAGTTTGTTCTGTTTCTTCATGCCATTCCAGACAGACTGATGATGATCAGATCTCTGTGTGGAGCACTGGCTGTTGCCAGACTCCTTGTGCAGACAATAATATCACTGCATTATTACAATTAATGACAAAAATAATGTTGTATATAACCGCAAAAGATGGAAGACCCAACCATGGCCCATTACATTTCTAACATATTTAGTGAATTATTGATTTTTATCTGTTGGTATTTGATAAAGTCCATGATGCCATGTGTCTAAACAAGATGTCCAGGACCTCCAGCAGAAATATAGACCCCTAACATCAAAAACACAGCAGTATACTTCATTGTACACAGAGTACTTTTTATTCCTGTGTTCACCAAACCCATCTTGAGTGATTGCAGCTAATTAACATTTTTTTTTGTTTGTTTCATCTGATCATAGAAACAAGTCCTATTTGTAGTTCCAGTCCTGTCTGACAACTGAACATGCTGGAGACTGTTTTTGGATGAGCGAGGAGAATTTAAAACCCTCCTGAACAACATGTGCTGATGTAGGGGCCGTTTGACTATTTTTTAAAAAGGTTTTCTGACCCTGAGACTCAACTATTTTCTGCAATTCTCCAGCTGTGATGTTTGAAGAGTCTTGCACTCAAACTCTACTCCTCGCAGTGTATTAGGAGGATAGAGACACATGTCCTCTTCCAGGCAGTTTCCTAACATTGTATGTTGATTGGAAATTCTTAATTATTTCCCTGATGGTGGTTTGCAGCATATAAGAACTGCATTATTTGTTTTTTTTTATTGTGTTGATGATTAAGGGATTTGGGGCCTGTTCCATAAAACAAGTTTACCAAATAAGCCAGGCTTATGGCAGATAGTCTAACTTATTTTAATACAAATTAACTGGCAATAA
>JAUCNO010000152.1:5688758-5730661 GCA_032353835.1 Enteromius viviparus
CTAAATACTGAGCAAAGGGTCTGAATACTTAGGACCATGTGATATTTCAGTTTTTCTTTTTTAATAAATCTGCAAAATATTAACATGTCTGTTTAATATGGAGTGCTGTGTGTACATAACGAGGCAAAAAAATAATTTAAGCAAATGGCTGCACCACCAGCCAATTAGCAAAGTAAGGGCCTAAATAACACACACATCCTGCATAGCTTAAATCTGCCACCACTCACACACACACATATATATATAAACCCACATATGAGAATTTACTGTAAACACTCATGAACAATCAAAGACTTAAAATAATTAGACTTGTAAACCTCAGACAGTAATTACTGGAATAATGTCTGGTGTGAAAAAACACAAGCACTAAGACTTGCTATGAGCCCCATATGTACCCCTCTGAGGCCACAACCTGCTCTAAGCTCTGCTGTAGTGATGGACACTCCCCCACTTGATAAATATAGTCTGCTCCCTCCTTATTATCATGGCTGGAATAGCATTAGCCAGCCGTCATGTGCTTGATATACAAGCCGCATAAACACTCGCAGGCTCTGTGACCGGCCAACTGCCAAAGCCTAGACTCAAATCCTGCTGGAAACAAAAACGATGTGGTCGCGTGTTTTGCGTAAGAGGACAGTGAGTGAGAGCTAAATATGATGTTGGAAGGTTGTTGCTCGCAGACTGTTTTAGCCGCATTGTGCTGATTGAAGCACTGACTCACGTTGTTGGTTTGCCCGCTCTAGAGAATTCTCAGAAGGAAGAAGGAAGAGGTTTCGTCAGGGGGCAGGCAGCTTGTAAACAACACTGACCACAGGAAACTGATGCAGGAGTTATGGAAAGGTGTTTTGGGTAAACAATCAACCCAAAGGAAAAAAAAATACAATTGAGGAGACTTTAAAAATCACAATTTCACTTATAATGTCATTCCAACCCTTTAAGAGGGTGAGCAAACTATGATAGGAACTATAAAGATAACTATAACCGTAACTATTAGCATCCACACCAATGGTTCTGTTTATTGTACGAGTGCAACGCATGGTGGATTCTGATTGGCTGTCAATGTTTTTATCAATTGTCAGTTTGAAAAAAAACTTTTTTAAAGTGATTCCAATGATATCGTTCCTCTGTGTCACTATCCGTGGTGTGGACTTCCCTGCTCTCATAGAATAAAAAAAAAAAATACTGTTTAAATACAATACAAATAAAATGTATTGATAACCACAGATGACACAGCAGAAAGTCACTCGATGAGATTATCAAAAGTTGTACAAATATTCTTGTACAGATGTCATAAACACAATACAACATCTGGGTAACATACATGACGCTAAAATAATACAATCAACTGTAACTAAGTATCCGAAAATGTAACACCTCTGAGTTATGAGTAACGCAATTACTCATGATAAAAAGAATCAGAAACAAAACTATTATAACTAAATATAATCATATGTGTCAGACAGGAACTTGTGGAAATGTCCTTGTTCTATTTTCACCATAAATTACATGGTAATTCATAGTGATAGTATTTTACAGTAACATTACATTTAATGCAATCTTGCAGTTTTTTATTTTACCATATATGGCAAAAGTCATTTAAATTTAACCACTTTTCACAGTGCCCTTCACTAATATTGGCACCCTCTGTAAATATGCTGTAATAGTTGATCTTTTTGATCTTCCATTAAAAAAATGGTAAAGAAATTCTAACCGGAAATTCAACAGGGTGACTAACAACATGACATTGTCCAGCCATGATTACCTTTAATCAAAAATCCCCGCATCAGGACAATAATAAAGAGGTTCCAATAAACTGTACTGTATATGGCATGTTTTTTACTGTAGCATTTTACAGTAGTTTTCTGTAAACGTTATAATTTACAGTGTAGGACTTCTGAGCTATAAAAAAATTGTGAATCTCAAAAATGTGAATAAAAAAACATTTAATTTCACAACAGAGGCAAATCAGGGTGCATCGGTTTATGTGGTGTGATTAATGTGGCGTGGCTGGTTTAACACATCTCTGGTCTGGTAATAAATGTAATTAATTCTGTGATTGCATTTGGACTTTCATCACTAATGGCGTCATACTGACAAACTGAGTAAGCAGGGCAATATGTGCGGAAATTAGAAAGTGTTTAAGAATAGTGATAAAGAAGTGATTTATCAGCATTTGTGTATTCATGATAAGGAGAGAGGGAAAAAATGAAAGACAAAGAGTACAATTTCCCAGTCAATAACTAGCGTTTCAAGTAAGTTGATCTCACTGTAAATGCTGTCAGGAACACAGGAAGCACAGTTTATTTCAGTTTACTATTAAAAAGTCTCAAGATTATTTATCGATCACTTTCCTTATCACTTTCCGTCTCACCTGAATGCATCCTCAAAATAAGAATTTGAGAATAATTAATCACACGCAGCATGCCACCACCTTCACTTTCATCTCAAGCATTTGACTTTAAACGCTCTCACATGCTTTTGTGTTGTTTTATGGTGTCACCACAGAATCTCAAAGCCTTCCACAACGTTCCTTGGGGCTTGTTGATCAAATACCATCCTGACATCAAAGTGAGGGAGTATGCATCAACAATAAGCAGATTATTATTGCAGGAGGTAGGAAGAGATACCAAAAAGAAACGGGTCCGTCATGCTTTCCGAGATTATGGGCTCCCTACTGATAAGGGTTTTGTAGTAAAACTAACCGTGGGCGTCTCTATGAATAACTAGCGGTGAAAACTGTCACCCTAAGGCAAAAAAAAATCACAAATACAGCAACTGTGAAGCATATGCTTACTGACATCTGCTTGTGATCAGTCTCTAAAACAAAATACATACTAAAAATCCAGACACTCTCATTTGTATTTGTAAGACATACAACCATGACACATCAGGGTTCTTGAGAAAGGGTGATATCATAGATGAAGTCAGTATTTTCTATACACTGATCCAGAAGTAAAAAGGAGACATATTTTTACACATAAGTCACCATCAATGTGACACACTGTTATTTTTGTGTCCAGTCTCCGGTTCTGCAGTCTTTGTGGAACTGTAATGCCCTTGTGTTTTCATTTAATATATAACAAAATCCAATAATGTAGGAGCCAGATTTGATCCCTCAGACGTGCCGGGAAAGGGGAATCCCCTCGTCTGAGCCGTGTCACTGGAAACATGGTTTCACTTTTCACATGTGACTGTTACAAACACTTCACAGGTCAGTTTCTTTTCATTTTATGTGGGTTTTACAAGGGAATTTGAATATTTGCCTCGCCCTATCATGTTGCCATAACACACATACAGTAAGTTTAACCTTTGCCCAGTAATTGTTGATCGTTTAGTAGTTTTATTCTCTCAGCGCACACAGAGGCTCTCTGGGGGCGACATCTCACAGCAAATTCTTTCCATCCTTTAAGTTTAAGACCTCATTGAGAGTCTAGTGTCTTGTGGAGAAGACACACCGAAAGGCGTGCTTAAGGGCTTACATCATCAAGTAACATTTAAAATATGCTCCGTATGTTCTCCAGGAATGGAAAAAGAATCAGTTTGGAGTAAATCAGTCAGAGCTTTAAGTTATGTTTTTTTTTGGTATTTACCAATTAATTATTTTATTCCTACTTTATTTTACAGATGCGTTATGTATTTGAAGATACATAGCGTAGATGTATTTGCATTAAATGAACAAAACAAAGAAACAAAGAAATAAAAACTAGTGCCATGTATTTAAAAAAATAATAATTAGTGTTAGGTTATATTAACGTATAGGAACTGACTTCACACATTATTTTAAAACCGGTTCTGAGAAAAGTAAAATGGAATGCACATGCAGTGAAATGTACATATTTTTACGTGTGACTTGCATGTCCAAAAGCTTTAGTCTGCAAACAGGCATTTTAAAAATGCCTGATGCAATAAAATAGATCTTTAGTGAAATGCAAGCAGGTGAGGCTTCTTCTCTGTTGTGTATGTTTGTGGGTGTGACTGCACCACCTGCTGGTACCTCAGCAAACACCTTATTCTACGCCCTCTGTCGGGGATCGGCCTGCAGACGGGAGCATTGTTTGGTTCACTTGTTGCTATAGTATGTGTCTGGTAACAATACTCCACCGGAAGGGCAGCGGAAGTACGTTTCCTAATCTAACCTGTGTACCCGAGCCATCATTCTGCGTGTACCTGGAATTCATTCATCGTGCCGGCACGTTCATTCATGCCTGAGCTTCTTGCTGATGTCATCACCGGAATGCGTCCATATATGGTCTGTCCTTCAAAGCAGGACGGTGTACAAGACAAAGTCAACATTTCTGCTCCGTTTATGAGCATGTGAGTAATAAGCTATTATGTAGCAATAGCATTTACTCACCTCACAAGGACAGCGGAAGTTCTCTAAGGTGTTGCTTCCTTATGGTTATTTTGTCTGGGGAAAAGTGCAAAGCAACTACTGCTACAAAAATATAAAGGACACCTCTGCCTGCTACAACGTGCCATGCTGAAAGGGACAGCTGTTATAAGGGTTAATAATTAAGGGTTCACCTGGGGGAGGAATTTGTCTCTTAAATTAGAATTTGATAACATTCATTTTTATTTTTATCTAGTGGTATAATGATTTTCTACTAAGATTTAAGCCATTTATTATACAGTAGAAAAATAAATAACTATATATTACAAAACTTTTACTTCAGTGTGATTTGTTGTTTCTTTGTATGCCGAACTGTTCCTACAATTACTTTTAAACAATTTTCATTTAGAAATTGCTAGTAGAGTTTACACGTGGTGTACTTGGTACCTATAAAAAAAATTGTCAGCCTCAGTATTTTAATCAAATATTTTATAACCACTAACATTGAGTAAGTTAATATTTCATGCCGTTCTTCTAGTATAATAGATGACAAATGACTGCACTAAATAACCGAAATTAAACCAATATAACTGGAATTGTTTTGATGAAGGAATTATTGCATTACAAAGTTTTACCTTAATATTTCTCAGGTTTTAAAGAGTTTATATACATTACAGACTAACAGTAGTTTCAGCCTTACGGTACACAAAATTAGAAATGCTTCAGGAGTTTCTATGTTGTCGGATTGGTTGAGTTATACAGGATTTCTGGGTGACGTGTTTATCAGGTCTGCCTGGAAACATAGATTCCATTGAGCCAGACCCCCTCACGAATAAGAAAGACATTGTGAAACTAATTGCTTCCTTTTTTGAAAGTATGTGAAACTCAAACCTAGACTCTTGAAAAAAGTGATTGGTTCCTTTACCTGTCGGTTAGGTTCTACGGCAGGGTTTCTCAAATCATACCCTGGAGGTCCGATGCACTTTTTAGTTTAGCTCTAACCCTAATCAAACACACCTGAACATGCTAATCAGTCCCTTAAGGATCATTAGAAAATAACAGGTAGGTGAGTTTTATCAGGGTTGGAGCTAAATTCTGTAGTGCATTGGACCTCCAGGGTAGGATTTGAGAAACCCTGCTCTATGGCGTCTTGACTGGTCCATTCAAAGCAGCCAAGACACCCAGACCTTCTGCTGTCAGTTTGAAGCTCTAGCAAATTTTGCAATTTGGAAAGCAGTAACAGATTTCAATTCAATTCTGAATTTTGCCTAACGTTAATATACAGTACAGTCATTATCACACAAAAACCTCATCATGGAACAGCACATAAGGATACGTTTATGCAAAGATCAGTCCTTGCCCTAAGACATTCTTGTTTTAATTTCCACTGAACTTGTCTGTCTGCTCAGAGGATCCTGAATGAAGTCAAGGGCAGACTTGAATGTCTTTGTGTTTTCAGTCAAACACCCCACAAACAGTCAAGGCCCTGTCCCCCACAACGCTGTCTGCCCACACAGACACTTCCATCAGCCTTTCTTAAAGTATGATCAGACAGGTCAGGAAATCAAATTCAGTCATTTATGGGTGCGGCTGCAATTTGGGAGTAGGGAGTTTGCTTGAAGAAGTGGAAACATTTTCACAAAACGTCACAGCTTAGACCATGGTGGTCCATTATGTCACATCAGCCATGTTGAACACCCAAATATAATAAAAAACACACCCAGAATAGTTCACACCAGTCAAAACAAGTGTTATTTAGCTAAAAGGAAAATCCCAGCGCTGATGGAAATACATAAAAAATGGCCATGTTATCTATTTACCGATGGATCTACTTAAATTACGACTTGTTATTAGAATGGTTATAGCATTAGGCCAGTATTTGTTTCTTTCTCTTAGAAAAATACACAGTATACTGATTCACATCCTTAAAAGAAAGAATTAAGACAGGATGTTAGATGTTGTCCACTAGGTGTCCTCCTGAGATAAAATGACAGCCCAGCAGTGTCCCTAAACTCTTAAGTGGGTCATCTTCTATTATCTTGTGGCTAGCAAATCTGGTTCTCCCAAACTGAATGCCATGTGATTTACCAAAATGGAAACTCTTCTTTTACATGAGCTTTTATGTGACACGAAATGTGACAAAATAAGATATCAATATTTTGATCATATAGTTATAGCAGTAAATCTGGAAGTACACAGCTTTCTGAAATAAGTTGTACGTAGCAGTTAACATTCAATAAAGAAAAAACACTCAGACTTAGATTTTGAAGACAGTTATCTTTAATGGGGTGCATCTATGTGTAAAAAAATAGGAAATGGCAATCTCCTGAAAATAGAAAGGATGTCTGCAATTTTAATACTCGTGAACTGGAGGATCTTGCTTATCCACATTCTTGTCATTTACCCATGTACAGCATATACTTGCATGTCCCAGTTCATAACAAAGGTGTTGCACAAAGCAGTTACATTGTGTATCTGATAAATAATGTCACCTAGAAGTGGAAACGCTAAACACATTAATAATTCTCATAACTATTAAGGGTGTTAAGAAGAAACTGTTTATTAAACCCTGACAGCTATTGCAAGATAAGGCCTACCATTGCATAAATCTGGACTGTACAAGGAAAGTTAAGGACTTGTCCAAATGATACACTGAAATTATATCAAACAATGACAACCAATATACGTTGAATATCAGTAAAAAAGAAAGCAAAGCTGTGTTGGGTTTTTCACAGTAAATATCTAAATGAAATGAGCAGGAAAAATAAAGTTAGAAAGAGTAGCTATAACTTTTGATTAGACATTTCACAATTTATATCCCACTTAAATAAAAAATGCTTCCAACTACCATAGATTTCATATGTAAACAGACATGCATACACTGCTGTTTCATGCTCTTCGTCCCCCTGAAGGAGGCATGCTTGATGGCTTGTGGTAGCAGTCTGAAGGAGTTGCATTTGGGCTTGCATTCATCCCAGTGGGTATGTAATACATGCTCTCTAGGTAGCTTTGATCCAGCGATGAATGGCCTTTTGGTTCATTTTTTGGCATCTGGCTTGCAGGGTTTCCATATCTTAAGGAAGTCTGGTGAAGTGTGGTGGGCACAGGAGGTGGCTCTGGATGGCGAACTTGCGGGGCACCACCTGAGATTGCTGGGTAGGATGGCACCGCATAAGGCAAGTACTGTGGTGCATACAACCCAGGACTGTGCAAAGAGGAGTAAGGCGGTGCAGCTGATGGATATAGCGCTGAATGGGACATTGCCTGCTGTGGTATGAGAACTTCCACATACTGCCCCAATTCAGGATCAAACAGCATTTTTCTGAGTGGTTGCATTGGTACCTCAATGTAGAAGTACTTGCCAGTCTCAGGATCAAGAAGGACACGACGAGGACCTTGGCCACAGCTAAGCCCACCAGCATTCTCTGGATACAATACACCAGCTCCACCTGGACCTTCATTTGCGAAATCATGGCCAAAAGACGGTGGCAAATCTTGGGGATTAAACAACTGAGGCCTGTGATCCAGAGTAGACATGTTGGCTGAATGAGAATATTCATGATAGGAAGCAGGACCTGTTGCCTGAGGTGAAGGGTGATTGGCTGGGCGTCTATCTGCATTCATTAACCCAGAAGCTGGTGGATGGTCATCACCATAGGATTGTGAGTTTGAAACATGGCAAGCTCGTGGGTTGTGTAGAGGCTGAATCATAGCTGAAGCATGGGGTATTGTGGTATTGGAGGCTGGTAGACCATCTGGTCTGCACTGATGAGGACGAACTTGAGCTTGTGGAGGAGCTCCGGGACAGGTAAGGACTTCGCCTGGAGACCGAGAGGCTGCTGGTACCCGTTCCTGTGGACTGTTGTTGGGATGCCCTTGATGTGAATGAGAACTCGATGTGCAGGAGCAAGAAGATTGCTTAGTTGTTGGATGATACCTGCATGACCTATGTGGAGGTAAGTCTGAGAGCCGCAATGGACTGAAACTCTCTCGCTCATCATAGCTGGGAGGATCATCTGAAGCATAGAAAAGATAGTCATCTGTGTGAAAACGATTATTAGATGATGCTCTTGTCAGAGATGGTGTGTGGTTTAGGGCTTGTGGTCCTGCTGAGCTAGAAGCAAATGAGCTATCTAGCACTGACTGATTTTGACTGAATGATGGGGTCTGCTGCTGGCCAGTGCTGGTTGTTTGCAAGAAAGCAGAAGGTTGATCCAGACTGGACAGTGTTTTTTTGGCGGATTTTTGCATAACACTTGGAGTTGTTGTCACTGGGATGGATGGTGGTTTGCAGCTTGACACTGCGGATACAGCCAGTCTTCTCGATGAAGTCTCATTTGGTTGATCCCTGTGAGTTACTGTTGATGGCGTTTCATTTTTCTTTGATTCACTAATTGACATTGTTTGCTGTTTAATAACAGATGATCCTTGAGTATCTGCTTTTGATTGGTCACTTGACACTGATTTAATTTCTGCAAATGATTGTTTATAGCTGGGCTTTGGTGGTACAAATGGCTTTAGTCTATCAGTGGATATTGACCTCACTTGTATAGGTAACTCAATCTCTTTTGATGCATTCACTGGCGTAGCATTATTTTTTGTACTGCTTGAAAAAGACTTCACCTCTGACTTGCCAGATGTTGCTAAATAGGGTGTAATTTGTGTCGTAGTTATGATGGCAGTTTTCTTTTTTTCATGTTCCTTTGTTAAAGGTTCTTCTGTCAGTGTTTCCTTGGAACTCTCACTCGTTTGAGATGTTCTTGATGAATCGTTGACAGCTGTTGGATTGCAAGGCAAAGATGCATTATCTGCCTTTACTTGTGCTTCACATAAAATGCTTTCTGATAAACAAGACTGCACAGGAACCTCAAGCCTGTTGACATGTTTAGCCGTAGCACTTGCACCATCAGTAAGAACATCACACACTCCAATATCAGCCTGCATCCCTTTTTCTTTCAGTAGCATGGATACAGAGTGGCTGTTGCTTGCTGCTTCCATCTGAGAAGAGTCAAGGGTTGTAGGGGAAACAGTCTTGGTCTTGGATGTGCAATCCGGTAGAACCACCAACGCAGAAACGTCTCGCTCCTTACTTGGGGGTCTAGGGGGCATTTTAGAACTCTGATCACAGTGAATGTTAGCTCTCTTATTGATACTTTCCGATTCAGGCAACCCATCTGTGGCTGTAGAGTGAGAATATGGTGCTTTTTGTTTGGACTCAGCCTTTGGTGAAGAGCCTTTGGATGGTATTTCAGTGATGTCAGTATCTCTTTTTGTCTCTGTGCACACCCATGGTTGTGATATTTTTGATATGTCAACAGGCTGTTTTTCATCCTGACAGTGGATTGCTTTACTGCCCGATGTTTGTTTGTCCTTCCAACTGATGGCTTTACATTCAATGTGCAAGGCTGGGGGAGTTTGCGGCGGCTTCTCTGTTTTCCCTTGAATCATTGTCTCTTCTGCAGTAGAGGTTAAATTTGAGGCTTTGAAAGACAGGTTGTATGTGTTTTTCACCAACTTCCTCACATCCCTAACTCTATGTATAACAGATTTTTTGTTGCTGTCATCGTCGTTTTCTGTCTCTGTGACTTTAGTAGATTTGGTGCTTATATCTTCTGCAACTTTCTCCTGTGTATGAGATTCAGATATTTCTCTGGACTGTTCCAAGTCAGGGGATAAAGATACTTTGAGAGAAGATGTCTTTTTTCCTTTGATAGAAGAAGGTTTTAAAGTTATCTCTGGCGTTTTCGACATAAATACACTCTTTCCAGCCAGTTGTTCCTGGTTTTCCGGTGTCATCTGGCGTTTTTTTATGTCTCGGGTTGTCATTTTGTTCTGCATGCTTACTGCTGGTGTAGCAACAACAGGACTTGTGTTACTGATACTGGCATTTGCTGAGTCACTATTGTGCTTCTCTTTGAGGTTGCTACCTCCTCGCTCTTTCCTATCACTCTTGTCGCTTTGTATTTTGTCATCAGCTTGTGGAGGGGCCACTATAGGCTTTGTTTCTTCTCTTGCAATGTTGCCAGCTAGCCGAGCTTCCCCACTGTTAAAAAACGCAGGTCTTAAGAATGGCTTTGGAGGAACTTTTGGAGCAAACTTCTTGGGCTGATGATGTGAAATTCTCTCCTCTTCAACAGCAAAAGATTCAGATGAAAGAGTACATTCAGAATGCTGGCTAGAGCTATGACTATGTTTTTCCATGGTACTTGGCACACTATCCAAAGAGCTAGGGCTGGCATCAGGATGTTTGCTTTTATCTCGAGATGGAATTGGCTCTGTACATTTTTCTGTCTCTTTTTGCACATCCTGCATTTTCTTTGACAATACACTCTTGATGATGCAAGATGCCATTTGTGTCCTAGGGGAGCCATCATCTAAAGACAAAGACTTCTGCAAGGTCTTTTTCCTGTCATTTTGTGGTGAATCTGGCACTTCCTTGGAGACATCCTCTTGCACAAAAGCTGGTGTGCTGTGCTGACGAACAAGTGAGTCTTTTGAGCGTCTATATGTGAAGGGTGAATTCAAAATATTTTCATTGTTTCCTTTATTTTTTAATTCATCTGTGTTCCTCCTTAACAGCTGGATCTGCCTTTTAGGTACTGTCCTCTTTCCTCTACTGGACTGTTCCTTGCTCTCTAATGCAACATCCACACACTCAAAACTCCCCAATTCTAAGCGTTTGTTTGGGTCCAGGCCATCACAGGGTAAAAAAGACGAACCATCATTTTCATGTAATGTTGAGCCACGTAAATCTGCGTAGGTCATCCATGCAACAGCGCCAGGGCTGTCTATAGTCGATGGCTGTGAAACATTTGTAGAGGACCTGTGGCTTGAATTGTACACATCCAAATAATCCACCTGAGGACTAGATAGGCTTCTGAAGGCTAGATCTGTAAACCACTTTACTTCATTGTCTGCTTCATCAAATTCACTTCCCATGCCGGAGGTCTCACCAGTACATTTAGGAGGAAGAAAGCCTGCACTGCTGTATTTACCCTGGGCAGCTGACTGGAGCCTCCTGGCGCCAACCTTGTTCTCTTGTTGTGAGCCCTGAGCTCTGAGCTGACTCTGTTGCTGCAAAGTTGTTGGGTGCGACTCAAAATAACAGCAAGCTGGAATTCCCGACTTTGGGTCTCGACTTGAGAGAGCTGGGCTGTGGCCTGCAGGCCCTTTTCTATTCCTGGCACTAAATGACAGCTCAACCTGTTCTCCTCTGTATCTAGTCTCTCCCATAGTCTCCTCCCCCTCTCCCTCCTTCTTTCCACTCTTCTCTCTTTCCCTGCATTGCTGCCTGTCAAATTCACCACCACTGTCTCTACTGATAACCCCAGGGCTTTCTCTTAATGCTACAGACCCATGACTAAGCCTCTTGTCACTGCTTGGGAAATCATTCTTCACTATTTCTGTTTCATTGTTCCTATCAAAAACCTCAACATGGCAATGTTTCTTCTCTAAAGATGCCACTGGCTTCGGCAGAGATGCATCCCATGGATGCAGGGAGGTTTGTGTTCCACTGAATGTTAATTCAGTTGTGTTGTCAATGACAATTTCTTGACTTTTCTCAATTTTTATTGTGGGTAATCCAGAATCTGAGGTTTTAGAGGTTGAATCTTGCAGTGTCTGAACTGGTGGTGCACTTCCATTACATTCATCTGAGACAAATGCAGGGCTTTTGAGGGTCTTTGTGACCGCATTGTCATTAAAACAATCAAAATTGTCTATTGGGTTAGTTATTGGATGATTAACTCCCTCACAGTTTATGGATAAACCCTTTTCGAGAGTGATGGAAGGCTCAGGCTGGAGATCAGAGTATAATGCTGTGTGTTTGGTATGGTCTGATGCTGGTGATGAGGGCTTTGATCTGCTTTCTGGTGTTGGCAAAAATATTCTTGAGCTAGGTAAGACAGAAGTGTCATTTTCAGAAAGATAGCTAGAAGTTTCAGAATAGTTGTCACAGACATTTGTTTCATCTGCAGGGGATTGTGTTAAATCTTCAGTTGGTGTAACATTATATTTGATGCCTGGGGATTTTGTATTTTGTGGCAGAACACTATATGATATTGTTTTGATTTCAGGTGAGCAGGTAACTGCTCTCAATTCCAGTGTAGGGGCTGGGGAATTGGTCTCTGGCGTAAGGTAATTTTCTCTGCTGTTTGGAGTGGAGGTAATGCTCCTTAACGCAGGCGTGGAATCTCTACTGCATGTTGGTGTTGCTGTGTAATCAGTTCCTGTGATTGCAGAAGAGGATGAAAGGTCATTAGCTTCCCCTAAAAGAAACATTATCTTGTTTGTAGGTGATGGGCTGATGGTATACCCTATTGGTGAGTGAATTATTTCAGGTTCTGGTGAGTGAGCTGAAATGGAGTGATCAGAAGATGAGTGCATATCACTGTGACCACAAGATGCTGAGTCATCAGGTTCAGTTGAATAAACCTCTCTCTCATTTGTAGATGATGGACTAATGTTGTAGCATGGAGACGGGTGAATGATTAGTGGTTCTGAGTGATCAGGAGAAGAGCAAATATCCGTGTATTCAATCCTTGTGACTAAAGGAAAGGATGGTGAGTCAACAGGATCAGTTGAATAAACTCTTTTCTCATTTGTAGGTGATGGGCTGATAGTGTAACCTACAGGGGAATGAATCATTACTTGTTCTGGTGAGCAAGCAGATGCTGAGTGATGAAGTGAAGTACACGTTTCATTGATCTCAGGTGATACAGGGGAGGATGGTGAGTCTTCAGGTTCAGTCGAAGAAACTATTCTCTCACTTGTAAATGATGGGCTGATGGTGTAACCTACAGGGGAATAAATCATTACTTGTTCTGGTGAGCAAGCAGATGCTGAGTGATGAGGAGAAGCACATGTTTCATTGATCTCAGGTGATACAGGGAAGGGCGGTGAGTCTTCAGGTTCAGTCGAAGAAACTATTCTCTCAATTGTAGGTGATGGGCCGATGG
The DNA here is from genome assembly GCA_032353835.1 of Enteromius viviparus. NCBI lineage: Eukaryota > Metazoa > Chordata > Actinopteri > Cypriniformes > Cyprinidae > Enteromius > Enteromius viviparus. The sequence goes on from JAUCNO010000152.1 coordinate 5,702,046, forward strand.
TGTAACCTTCAGGGGAGTGAATCATTACTTGTTCCTGTGATTGAGCAGGTGTTGAATGATCAAGAGAATGGCAGGTTTCATTGATCTCAGGTGATACAGGGGAGGATGGGTGGTCTTGAGGTTCGACTGAAGAAAATATTTTCTCATATGTAAGTGATGGGCTGATGGTGTAGCCTACAGGGGAGTAAATCAGTACTGGTTCTTGTGAGTGAGCAAGTGCTAGGTGATCAGTAGAGGAGCAGGTTTCATTGATCTCAGGTGATTCCAGTCTTTCTCTTCCATTTATGGATGAATATACCAGTCCTCTTGTTTCAGTAGAAATGTCAGACACACTTAGAGAATCTATTTCCACATTCTCACTGTTATGCAGTGTAGATACAGATAAAGTAGCACCATATGTGTCCTCCATGTCTGGAGTCAGCAGCTCAAGTGAAGATCTACCTGTGGATGCAGGTGTGGAGGTAGTTTCCCTGCTTACAGGGGAGGAACAGGTTAATCTGGGTTCTGACATGAGACTAGGTATGGGTAGAAAGTTAATATCTCTGTTTGAAAGTGAAGTAGACATTTCCTGCATAAAGATGCAATCTGTTGGAGAAGTGTTTGATAGTTCTGATGCAGAGCCACTGTTCATTGTCCCTTGTGCAAAGAGAACGCTATGCTCTCGTGGACTACAATCGATCGTACTCTCTGGAGACATCACATCATTTTGTTTAAATGAAGATACTGCCAAAGATTCACAGTCTGATTCATATATTTGTTTATCTAAAAATGGGCTTGTACTTATTTCTCGAGGTGTTGTAATAATTCCTTCTTGCTCAAAAATAGCAGGTTCTTTCTCTTCTGAAGAGCAGGATGTAGGATTAGAAGGTTCCTTTTCCGGAATAATCAGGGTGGTAGCTGGTGTTGAATTTACATACTGTGGTTCAGATGCATTTTTGATTCCCATTTCATTCACTGGGGCAGTGATTACTGATGCTTGGGATTCTTCCCAGTTATCTGTATGTGAAAGATAATTACTATTGCCTTTGGATGCAGGTGGCATGCAGTCTAGTTGGTTAAGTCCATTTTTGGAATCAGACGAGATGGATGATTTAGCGGGTGGTGAATGTGATTCCCTAGTCCCGGATGTGGAGAAATCTGGTGTGTTTTCTGGAGAGGGTGTGTTGTATGCAACTTCAGCATTCTCGCTTAAGTCAGATCCATTGGCAGTGTGATAAGATCCTAAAGAGTCATTGGCATCATCTCCTTGAAAAGACTGATCCACTTCCCTCCTGATTAACGTGGCAGAGGCTGGGCTACTGGAAAGTGATGGAGGCTCACCATCATCCCCAAAAATGTCACACAGGCAGGTTGTTTCAGATATGGCATTATGATGGCTGGGGATTGAAGTGATGTCAAAGATCTCAACACGATTTGGCCCTTCACGAGTCTGCAGGTTGAAAGTGTGTGGAGTACTGCGAAGAAACGAGTAAGTATCACCCTCTAGAACCCAGCGTTCCATTTCTTCACTTCAGATACCAGGCATTGAATTGTCTCACTTCAGCTTTTTATAAACGCATGAGCTGGTCATCAGTTGTTGAATGCTTGCAGACCTGAAACTTTAAAAGAAACAATCATGAAAGCATATTAATTTTAATTATAAGTTATATTTCTAAAGAAAAAAAAATCTAAGCTTTATGCAAAGTTTCTGAAAGTGAATCAGAAATATAGCTACTTGAAACAAATGTGTCTCTTCTAAATAAAACACAGTTTGTGGTTTGCTTTTACAAAATGCTAATAATAATAGCAACAGTAAACAGTATTGCTTATAACATTACAGAATTATTCTTATGACTATTCATAGATATAACTCAATGCTAACTTGCTGATGCAAAAATATATACAGTAACTTTGTCAGTGTGATACGTGTTACAAGACACATGCAGATATCAAAGTTTACATAAAAGTCGTCAGATACAATACTTGCCTTTTTCTGCTGTTTTCCATGTGGCCAGTTTGAATGAAACAACCCCCTTCAGAGAACATTCAGTTATGCACTGTACCATGAGCTGTGAATGAGGCTCCAACTGGGGGGTCCAGGTTTCCTGTGAGTGCCAAACTGACCCTTCATCGAAACAGGCCACTCAGTGCACAGATATGTCCAGCCCCTCAAGCTAAGTCCCAAAAAATGCTACGACTCCTGTACCGTTAGCCCTGTCTAACCGTCAGAGCCTGGCTATTTCAAACATTAATTGACACCACTTTTTAAAAAAAGAGACACAACCATGCACAAAAAAAGGACAAGATGAACCTGACCTGAAGCTTTTTTAATCATGCTTGGACATAGGTGCATGTCTCTGCCAAGCTTAATAGGGTGTTACAGCTAGGAGCAGGTGCTGCGACAGGATAGACGGAGTCTGTGAATGGAATCTGACACACTAGGCCAAGAGAGTCATAGGGGCTTACTAATTTTAGACCTCTTCTATCAGGGGAAACTTTGCTTTGAGAGGCTGCCTAGAGACGATAGAGTACACAAAATGGAAGTTTTACAAAGTACACATCAACTGAACAATCATAGTAGATCCAACATCCAGCTCATGAAAACTGTTCTTTATACCTAAAGTCTATAAATGGTAATTCATCCTGAAGAGCTTTTTTTCTTTTACGAACATACATTTGGGAAAGTGACTATTTAAGTTTGAAAATGCTGACAATTTTAAATTATATAATTTTTTAAAATACAAAAAAATCATGAAAAATCTAATGACCACTTCATGAGCTATCTTCTTTCCACCTTTTATTGCCCTTTGTTCAGTGCATCAACCTTTATTTAATGTGGTTACAAACTAGTCCATCGTCTTATGGGGAAAGAATGCTGAGCATGTCTGCGATGCAGGGATTTAGTGTTCGCACCACACTACAGACAGAAATTTAAAAGCACAGCAGCATGACAATACCAAAAATAGGTCTTTGATCAGCTCATGGACAGTCAAAACAGAATTCTGAATGACCATGAATTAAAGCTACAGACTTGCATTCTCATGGAGACACCTGACATTTAATACCTTTGACTGAAAGATTGTGTGCTTTTACAGAACAGAAACAGGGTTAATTGCACAGATGGCAATATAAAAACACCCCCCCCCCCAAAAAAAACAACAACAACAAAAAACTGATGTGTTATTTGTCTCTAGCACACTGTTATCTAGCACAGTACATGCTTGCAGAAATCCCCTTGCAGAAACATGACACATTTCTATCTTGAGCTCTGTGTATTTAGATATTCTATTTTTTGACAAATATGCAGTGGGCAGAAACTGCCCCAAAAATAAAACAGGCTTAGGAGGTCACTTGACAATTCGTATACAAAACACCATGTAACCTTGTAAATATGCCATTGACTCTATAACATAAAGTAGCGCAGGAAATTCAGATTTTGTCCTTGTTTGGAGAAAAAAAAATGCATAGTAAAAAGTGTATTTCAAAGCATTAAATCTAATGCTGCATTGCCACTGCTGAATTAGTAATTTCCTGGATAACATCATGACTTAATCTAACAAAGGATATTTGCTTTCTACTGTCCAACTACACAGCAGTTTTATATGAGGTTAAAGGCACACTCAAAAAAAATGGACCTTTCCATGAACCCTTCTCAAAGTAATCTGTAAGTGTTATCTATTCTATTTTTATTCTAGGTCGGAGTATAATAAACTCTGTATTGTTATTACTAATTTAGCCTTACAGTTTTTTTAGAAACAGATAATGTATTTCAATGCTTTCAAAAGTTATCCGCTTTTTGTTCTGAGATCAGAAGGAGATCCTCTTCAACATCTAATGTAGTTCAATTTCACAAGCTGAAAAAAAAAACAAGCATGATTTCTTAACATCCAGGTTTAACAATCTGCACTGTACAATATCAAATGCATACAAAGGAATATTTTATAATATTAAATAATAACACTATATAGGGAAAAACACAAATCTTTTTTTATCAGTACAACTTCATGAGCTGGCTGTGAAAGTGACTCACGTGAGGGTTTCAGTCTTTGTGCTCGAGAGAAATAGCACGGTGCTAACATCCCAGCAGCATCTCCAGTGGTCAAGAGTACGCCATTCTCCGACCAGAAGAACTGAATCCCATCTAACCAGAGGCGAGAGGGATCATTACAGCTTCAGCTCTAACATTGTTGCACCTGTTCAACTTTAAATTGGTTTTAATAATGTTTTCTTAATACCTGACATAGCTTTCGCAACATCAATATACACAGCCAGATCACAATTCTGTCTCATTCCTAAAAACAGGAATTAGGCCATTTACCACTGTACTGTATATCATCACGTTAGGCGTTAAATTACATTTAAAAATCATTAAATAAAATTAACACCTCTATAAATCATTCTAATCTAAAAGTCACTCACCACTGATGACTCCGCTCTCTCCAGGAAGCCCAGGTGCCAGGTGTATGTGAGTTCTGTTCATTCTACTGATGCCCTGACTGTGTATTGCGGGCCAGTGTTTCATATATGAGCCATGGACAGCTTCTCTTGGATAGTCTGGATCATCAAGTGCTACTGCTCTCAGCTCCAGATCTGTAACCTGAATAAGATACATACAAGCATTTTCTTTTAAGGCATTCTTTTAATATCTTAATTTAACTAAGACCTAGTCCTGGCGTTAGCTAAGGCTCGTCTGTGAACCCGGGTCATAATGTTATTACATTAATCAAAGTATATGTAACCTTGTGTCAAGCAAATGCTCCCATTTTTTTATCTATTTGAGTCTTTTAGGAACTCTGAGCCAAACTGACCTGCACCGAGTGGCCCTGATTGGCTCGTATCTGAAGACGACCGTCCTCAGGGTGGTGGCAAAGCTTGAATCGCTGTTTGTCGCTGGTGGCCACCACGTGCTTCACATCCTCCAGTGAAAACGAGCGGAACTGCTGATGAGCGAGAAGTTCTTCCACAAACACAAAACCATCTGTGGACAAGGTCACATAATTACAGGCAGACAACAGGGATGATTAAAAATTCATTTGTTTTATGGTCCAACAACAACAACAATCATCCTCCGCTCACAAGAAATGACACAAAATACCAACATAACTTTATGAGCAGGGTGTTTTCATGTGGGTGTACAATCCTGATCATCAACCATACACTTCATGAATATCATCCCTCACCTGAGTTCATCTGCAGACCCATCTTACTGGCACCATGGCGTAATGCATAAGACAGAGATTTAGATAGACGCACATCTCTGCTCTGAAAGATGCAAAATTGAAATATAACACAATTCAGCACACACCAATGCATAGAGGCTTTCAAAAATGTACCACAGTAAATGGGTAGTTACGCAAAATAACGTTACTAACCTACTTTTCACACTTAAGGACTTTGTGACCATACTTGTGAGTTTTAAAAAGTATTTTGTTTTTCATAATGAAATGCATAATACTACTTATTTACATCTTAATTTTTGAACATATAAAGACGAACATATGCACATATAAAATGAAATAAGAATTAATTATGGTTAAAGTGTTATTACCATGGTAAATGATTGTATAATATAGTATAAATAGTAGGTTACATTTGTAAGAATACCAATCATTCATGGTTTCTCCAACCTCTTCATTCCGGTTTCCTCGCCCTCCTCTTCCTCCTCTTCCTCGAGGCTGACAGTCCATTTATGACACACTCGTGATTGTATTATTCACTAACACAGCTAACAGATTTATGGCCTACAGCAGTTAGTAGTTAGTTGTTTAGTATAATTCTTCACAGCTAAAAAACTAACAACCATTTTATTTATGCGAATATTACATTTAAAGCTCCTTTCCAAATGCTTTCGTTGCTGAAACTCACGTGACAACCGGAACAGAAGAAACAGAGAAACATTAAAGTGCACCCAGCGGACAGCAGAGGGCAGGAACGACTTTATTTTATCTATTCCGAGAGCTTTTTGCACCATCTAGCGGCACTGATGTTTTAGATGGGGTGTAAACTAGCGATATAAGATCAACAATATAACTACAAATTATGATTATATTTTTTGGAACATTTTTGCTTATGGCCATTCATTTAAAAAGAAATTAAAAGTTTTCTCTTGAAATCAATAATGGTTGAGAATTGTCTGTATAATTATTATTATTATTATATCCGTTTTTAAACAAAAAATATATCACCCCCACACACAGAGGGGTATTAGTCGTCCATCTTTGTGCGGGGCATCACCGCGGCTTTCAGGCGTCCATCTTTGTGCGGGGCATATCGCAGACCGACGCTGTGCCGTGTGGATCAACAAAACACTGCGAGCTCACCATATAAAAACAAAGACCTGTCCTTATCTTACGTCGCTGCTTTCTGTTCCGAAAGCTCGACATGTACTTTAACCGCGGTTACCCCGTCATCGCCTGCTGCGTCCTAGTCGGGCTGGTTCTGGCTTCAGAAGATGGCCCGGATCGCCCGGTTATTGGAGCTCCGGGATCCCCGGTCCGTCTGTCGGAGTCAGACCCGGGGGTTATGAAAGCAGTCAAATTTGCAGAGGAACGATATAATATGGGCTCCAACGCGATGCATATACGCCGTGTTAGCAAAATCCTATCGGCCAGCAAACAGGTATAATAATTATAAGTAAATTAATCCGTTAAAATGTCTAAAACCTGTTATTAACGGGTACAACCCATATATATAATTATTTATATGTATTATTGTTTATGTAGTATCTATGACGTGACTTATTTGATTTACATGATTCTGACATCGGACAATAATTTTATTATAAGGAGCTATTTTTACCGCATTCATGTGATTTGACGCAAACAAGCGCAGAGGCCTCAAATACATAACAGTGCTGAGCTGATTCAAGCAGCACCACACTGCGCGCATTTTGCGCATTTGTTCATTACTGTAGATCAGAGGAAAGCTGCGCACTTTGGAGCATATATAAATGTTTAAATGTTTTTATATTATAAAGATTTTTATATTGTATAAATACCACACATTCTTGCAGTTTGTAATATAACACATTTGTGTATTTATTCTTTAGGTTTCTATAAATCTTTATCTATTAATCGTCAATAACTAATTATTATATTAATAATTAATAATTAATAAGAGAAATACATAAATAAATACACATTAAAACTTTACATGTAACAAACATTTAAAATTTATTTATAGAAGTTAACCCTAACTGTACCTCCACTGAAAATAAAAACTTTAGTGTTTCTGTTCTGTCTTCCACAGCTGGTAAAAGGTGTTCGGTACAGTATTATGGCAGAGATTGGAAGCACTCAGTGTAAGAAATCCCTTAAGCTGAGCGGTGTGGACACCTGTGATTTTTTCCCAGAGCCTCACAAACAGAAGGTGAGCAAACACTAATCCTTAAGCCATAAAATACATCACTACTCTGTGTCCTGTAATGGCAAATTACACTACATTCTGCAACAGTCAATATACAGCATACAACCTATTTAGGGCGGAGTTTAATTTTGTCCTTCATTAGCATGTTTGCATTTTGATTTTTTTACAAGACGATTCAAACCCAGTTCGACAACCCCATGTTTTTGTTCAAAATTGTTTTGTTTAAAAACTCGCCCGTTTGCAAAGAAATGCAGTTCTCTCTCCTAATCGCTCCTTTCTGTCTCTCCACAGACGGAGGTTTGTTTGTTTGAGGTTTGGGACATTCCCTGGCAAAATAAATCCACCCTACTTAAACAGAAATGCCAGCCTGCGGGTCAGTAGCCTGGGACAGATGGCAGATCTGTCATCCTCATGTAGTCCAAATCATCTTTATCACTTGATATACTGCTGTGATGTAAAACACAGAGACATGCATGCTCATTGTAATGTTTTAGGACAGGATATGAAGTGATTTTGATCATATGCATGTGTAGTTACCTTGATATTGTTCATGCCTTAGTTTCCAAGGAGCTGAAAAAGGTTGCAGCCGTACCTCTAACTCGTAGCAAACCCATGAAGGTATGGATAAATGTGCAGCATACACCTAAAACATCATTTTAAATATTTGTAATTAACCCTATAAAACCTACTGTATCACAACCTTGCTGAAAAACCTATTGTGCACAATCTACTACATGCTATCTGTCTGATCATTATTATAAAGATAAAAGACCTTTTAGTATATTTCTAATAATGTCCCCCTTCAGGCTGTGGTTCATGTGTCTTTTTGCTGTGAAATCTTAACTTATTTTTACAAAGTAAATGTAAGAATAACCTTTATATTGTTAACAATATTACAAGATGAACACTTATTAGACTGAAGCAACTTAAATGTACTTGGTTATCCATACATCACCTTTTAGAAAAATCATGGTACAATATGAGTTTCAAATATAACACTTCTAGGGCCGGGCGATATATATCGAGCGATATATTATGCGCATCTCATCAGTAAAGCCGGTTCTTTGATTAGCGCTAAATCTCCGTCAGCTGTGTTTAAATGCAGCGCCACCTTATGAACAGAGCCGTAGATCACTTACAAGCTACGCGTTGAGTTTCGCGGGTGATCTACGGCCCTATGTATAAGCTGGCGTTCCTTTTAAAAACAGCTTGTCTAAAATTCAATAAACATTCCAATTCAAATACATTTTGTAATTCAAACCATTTTCAGATGGCAGGTTTTACAGGGTTAAATATTTGCGAGCTTTTTATCATGCTTTTTTTAATGCTTTTATTTTTTTGTTGTTGCTGTTGTCAGGAAACGGTGGAGCTTTTGACTGAGTTTAAAAACTTTATGATCACATACAATCGAACATACAGCTCCCAGGAAGGTAAAACACAGGACATGAACTTGTCACTCTTGCACTTTAATTCAACATTTTACAGTGTAATTTCTCAGTTACATTAGAAATTTGTAATACCGATAAACAAGTAATCAGTTAGTAATCTTGTGCAACTGTATAAGCCACATAGATACCATAATGTAAATATACATTACACTAGTATGTCAGTTTATGGCTGTTTGTAATGTACATGCACATTAAAAAGACTTTCTTTAAGCACCGATCTATTAAACTCCACAGAGGCAGAGAAGCGTCTACGAATTTTCCAAGAGAATATGAAAACGGCACAAACTCTACAGTCTCTGGAACAAGGGTCAGCTGAGTACGGGGTCACCAAGTTCAGTGACCTCACAGGTATGTTTATGGATTGGCTGATTATCGTTGATTATGAGCTAGTTATTACTACATGTATAACAAAATATGTAACACTTGAGACCAATCTAATATGTAATGCAGCTGATCCCTGTGTGTTTAGAGGATGAGTTCAGAATGATGTACCTGAACCCAATGCTGAGTCAGTGGAGCCTGAAGAAGCAGATGAAGCCAGCGATTCCTGCTAGTAAGGCTGCTCCTGACAGCTGGGACTGGAGGGAGAACGGGGCGGTCAGTCCTGTGAAGAACCAGGTATGATGGCACACATTAGATTAATAACGTCTGAATACGTCTGCAGAATTTAACTTCAAATGAACGTCTCATTATAATTCATTGAAAATTTTGACTGTCTGTTGCAGGGCATGTGCGGCTCCTGTTGGGCATTTTCCGTGACTGGAAACATTGAAGGACAGTGGTTCAAGAAAACCGGACAGCTTCTTTCTCTCTCAGAGCAGGGTAAATATATACTACACCAGAGGTGCCCAACCCTGCTCCTGGCGATCGACTGTCCTGCAAAGTTCAGCTCCAACTCTGTACAAACACACCTGAAGCAACTTATTAGGTTTTTTGAGATCGTTTGAAGGCATGCGTGGCATGCGTGTTTGATTAGAGTTAGAGCTAAACTTTGCAGGACAGTCAATCGCCAGGAGCAGAAGTACACTATTATTCAAAACTTCAGGGCGGTAAGATTTTGTAACTTTTATTCATACTAAAATAATTAAACGTGCAGTGCTGCTTCTTTAAACCTTCTATTCACCAAAATATCCAGAACGAATGAAAAGATATTCATTGAAAAGTTACCTTCTTTGCATCTCAGAATTAGTGGACTGTGATAAACTGGACCAAGCATGTGGAGGTGGATTGCCGTCTAACGCTTACGAAGCCATTGAGAAGCTTGGTAAGAAATAACATTCCCAAGACGGGAAAACGAACTATAGGTAATCTGTAAGAATAAACATGTCCCATATAAATATGCTTCATTCTTTTACCTATAAAGGAGGTCTTGAGACAGAAGTGGACTACAGCTACATAGGACACAAGCAGAGCTGTGATTTCTCTTCAGGGAAGGTGGCTGCCTACATTAACAGCTCTGTTGAGCTCCCTGACAATGAAAACGGTGAGTGGGAGAGAGTTGAGGAACTAGAGATGTGTCAATAAACTCTATTAAATTAAAAACACTTTAAAACAGCACCGATGGAAATACCTGCACTAGAGGAAATTAAAGCAGGAAATTAAAAATATCAGATATTTATATCAGAACATTTTGAGAGAAATATGAGCTATAAGCTAATCTTACTTCAGTGTTAATATGGCACTGATAATTACAGAACATCCAGTGTTTTAAATGGAAATACACCAAGTCTGTATTTACAGTAAAAATGCAAAATATTATTACAATTTAAAATAACAATTTTCTTTCTTTTGAATATATTTAAATGCTATTTATTCCTTTAATGCAAAGCTACATTTTTAGAATCATTGTTCAAGTCTCTGTCACAAGATTATTGTGATAAGATTATATGCTGCTCAAAAACATCTTTTTTAATTATTACCAGTGGTTAATGCAGTTTTATGCCTTAATGTCATATTTATATTTTATTAAAGTTTACAAAAACAGGACTTATTTAAAGATTTTTTTTGTTGTAGTAGAACTGTAAAATGTCTTGACTGGTATTGTCTTGTAGAGATTGCTGCTTGGCTGGCTGAGAACGGTCCGGTGTCTGCTGCCCTCAATGCTTTTGCCATGCAGGTAAAACAAATACACCTGGGAGCTGTCTCACTGGAAAAATATACCATAAGCATGCATTAATATATTTCACTGTAATGTTCTGGGCAAAATTGTATATAATTTAATTGATTAGAAAACAGTAAAAAATTCATGTGCATGTGTGTATATATACTATTGCATAATACTTTATTTTTATTTGTATGTTCTGTGTATATTTATTATGTATATATAAATACACACAGTATATATTTTGAAAATATTTACATGTATATGTACATGCATGCATTTTTTATATGTATATATATATATATACACGTGTGTGTGTGTGTGTGTGTGTGTGTGTGTGTTATATTACATTATATTATGTGAACAATAAACTATTTTGGATGTGATTAATCTTTTGACAGTACTGTAACAAGACACACATTTCTTCAGAAAGCAAAAGAAGCATATGCAGCATGTCTATCTATAGGCATTTGATATAACACTATGCAGACCTTTACCTGGTTACTTGAAGTTGCCTTTTTTTTAACATGATTTCTTTAGTTCTACAGAAAGGGAGTATCTCATCCACTGAAGATCTTCTGTAACCCCTGGATGATTGATCACGCTGTGCTGCTTGTGGGATTCGGACAACGTGAGTTATAGTGTTTAAACACAGGGGCTATGCAAAACAAAATTTCAGAATACTTACTTATACAGGCATATAGAATCAGTCAACAGAACTGTGTAGCGACATTGTTTTTAAATTTCTGCTTAGGTAATGGCATTCCATTCTGGGCCATCAAGAACAGTTGGGGAGAGGACTACGGAGAACAGGTATGAAATATCAGCTCAACAATGTGCAGAAAATGAGAGCAATTGCTATCTGATGTTAAAATCATTAATGCACAGCTTCTATAAAGTTCAGTTCTCGACTGGTGTTGGAAAACATTACTGATGTATTAATGTGAGGAAGTTTGATTATTAAAAAATAAAGTGAGAAGCATCTAAAATTGCTCCAAATCAAAAGGTAAGATCTTCTAGACTTGCTCTTTTGGCACAAATGATCCAGTGGTGCTGGATTCATATGTAAAATTTTAAAAGGCGAACCACATCTTTTTAAGGACACCAGTTGCTTTTGAGTTTATTGATATGATAATTTACTCATATTGTGTGTAAAAATGCCTTGTTGTTGTACAATATCTTTTTTGTTTGATCTCATGCAGCACTTTCAGCTTTTTTAAAAGTGCTATAGAAATAAGTTTTATTATTATTTGCAAAATTAGTGTAGATCTTCCTGCAAAACCAGCACAGAAAAAACCATTCCGTGCTGCTCGTAACTTATATGTAGTCGTTAGTAGATTATGTGATATCACAGAAATGTTCACATTTTTCCGGTACTTGTCTCATAGGGTTACTATTACCTGTACAGAGGATCCAGACTGTGTGGAATCAACAAGATGTGCTCATCTGCAGTTGTGAATTAGACGCACACACACACACAGAAAGCAACCATGGATACAAAAACATTTGAAAACATCCCAGTCATGAACGTGATGATTGTGCAGAGTTCAGTCTGTTTTAGTCGTCATGTGATCAGTGTAAAACACACATTCTGCACATATTTGATCTATATCAAGCACACAAGTACTTCAGTATTTCTCCTGAGGTCAAGTACTTTAGTTTCCAGTCATTTTGCTGTTATATAATACTATAGCTTCATTTGATGTACATTACCTCAGATCCACATATGATGTTACAGACACAGCAGATTACCAAATAGCAAAGATAACAGCAGTTGACCATGTTACTAAAACATCTTCATGTTACTAAAACATCTTCATGTTACTAAAACATGTGTTATTGTGATTTTAGACTAGATTACTTTGAATTTTACTCTAATCAGTTTGATATTTTGTGTTTTATCTAATTGTTAATTTAATTCCAATACAATGAGTTGAGCCAGTGTCATATTTGCTTTTAACCCTGCTGAACAGATTAGCCGTTTTAACAGTGTATTTAAATATTTCCAAGTGCATTTTACTGAATATTTTGAGCTGCTGGTCTTGCAAACTAGATTTTGCCCACTACGAATTTCCGCAGTATGTCGTGATCATTCCGTTAATGTAAGTATGGCTGTTTTTACCCGCACATATTTTGCTGCATGGAAAAAAGTTGCAGATGTTTCTTTCAAACGCACAATGGAAAATTAATTTGAGGTTTGAGTTGTGGCAGAAATGATGCATTTCTCAGTTGCTGTGCTGTTACTGTTCAAATAAGCTGTATCTCTAATGCAATGTCAAAGCTGAATAAAGTCTCAAATGTTGGAGCCCTCTAGTGGTTATTTGTGGTAGTTTACCTCAACGTGAATAGCTGCAATTTCCATACATGGCATTGACCTCTACAGAGATCACACAGTTAAATTAAACATGTCATGTTATTTTATTGTCTTAAAAAGTTACACAATCCCCAAGGGAGGGATTTAGTACACTAAAACATTTAACAGCACAACTACACAAACGGGGAATTAATTTTTTTTTAAATATTATAGACTTTACCAAAAAAATCCCCCTTGTAGGTTTTTATACTCAGCTTGACAGATAGGCCATCTCTTACAGAATGACATAATGTCACAATAAGGAACAATGTTATTGAGAACCATAAGAAATCCATCATGTTTTGGGAAGACATTTCATGGACTATCAGTATTTCGTATGAAATATGTTCATTATAAACAGAACATCCATTCGGATGATTTTTTTTCCTTTTTCTTTTTACAGTCACCAGAGAACAGGCATTAGTGCAAAAATGGTATAACAAGGTAGTCCTGGCTGCAGTTTATCCATTTATTGGAGAGCGTGACATTTTACAGTCCTCTAGAACTCATGAGGGGACTCGTACTCGGATGAATATGACAGATGTTCACTAAATGGAGCAGGGAACATCGTTTCACAAAAATAAAAAAAGCTATTCTTTTATAGACTTAGAATTGAACAACTTATTTAAAAACTTAGAAATCACTGATTCTTAAATATTGGGGCAAAACGGGATAAATGTAAATTTAATTATTAAAAGAAAATAAAAAATAATTATTTTGTGTTAACTTGTGCATTTTTTCTGGCTTGTGTGCTACTTCATAAGTCATTTATACAAGGCTTGTTCACAGATCAGATACAAAATGTGTACGTTCATGTGATTGAATTTATTAGATTTGTCAGTTTTTATAAAAAAGAGTTGACTAATGTCAAAATATCTATCATAAATACTGACAAATTTAGCATTGAGATAAATTATAGAAATTATAAGAATGAAGTAAATATATCCTAGTCATAGGAGTATTAATTTCCTGTAGCCACTTTATTTATCTAGCATTGCTAATAGTATCACAACTTCAATATTATAATAGGAAATGATGCAAAAATAAAAATCCTAAATATTTTTGTTGCTCTCTTCATGATGGAGGTGGCAGATTATATAAAAGGAATAAGCTGATGTAATACAAAAAAGTGAAACATTACTATTTAAAATATATATATTTTTTGTTTTAATACTTTAACCCCCAGGCTGAAACTAGTCCCAGACTAAACTGCATGTTTGAGCTGTCTTGCATGAAAATATCTTGCTCTAACATATCTTAAAACATGTCAGTGTCATTGTTCTGTGTTAAGATGCACACCTGTAATATTTTCTTATAATTACTTGCTTAAATATCTTAATTTAACTAATGCCTAGTCCTGTCCAGTCCTGTAAAAGTATTAAAATATTTGTAAACCAATGCATCAAAAAGTAGCTTTTTGAAAAAAATTAAATAAAATAAGTTTTGCCCCACATCTCAAGAATCAGTGAAATATTGTCCTAAATGCTTACAATGAATTTGTGCACTAAAAGAACTCGGGACAAAGGAAAAAAAATTGTTATCATAACAATAATCATAATAACAATAATCAATTGAGCATGGCAGGACATATCAGATATGAATTCTAAATTATCCACTCTATATGGGTCCTATATGATACCAAACTCTACACAAGTCTCTTCTCTGTTACAATGAGATTTGGCTCTATTAGTATGAGAACAGTAGGTTACTAACGCTTGATGATGGAGATGTGATTGAAAAGCACTAGCAGTACATTCACAGTTTGCAAGCTGATAGTGGTTTGTCTAATATAGCGGGCCAAAGGTGGGGGTGGACGTCTCTTCTCATGTCTCCCTCTACGACTGTACAAATAGTGGAGGTAGCAATGTGTGTATTCTGTGTCGTCTAGTAGTTGAGCACCTGGTTAAAAGAGAAAATCTGGAGAATAATAATAGCAATAAAAAAAGAAAACCGATTCCAACTTTTTTTTCTTTCTTTTTTTTTAAATAATAGCGGTCCATTCAATGAGAAAGCACCAGTAATATTTAAATTGGTATTTTTTTTTATAAACAAATAATGCATTAACGGTGGTAGGTTTTGTTTTAGATTCTACATAAACGTCCCAGAGAAATCCCAGGACGGGGGACGATACACAAGGATGCGGGAGAATGATTCCAGCAGAAACAGATGAGCTTGTTCGGATTTCCAGGGAGATTTATCTGGCCTTTAAATTTGGGCCAGCGAATGTGAGACACCAAGTCAGTAGAGTTCAGAGGGACCTGAGCGTACAGAATGACACACCAGACACAGCGATGAATGAATAGGCAACGTTTGGATCAGAAGACAGTTAAGACCCGTAGTGGATACGTTAAGCTATAAAGGACACCTACAAATGAGTTTGATCGAGGATTTTATCCCGAACAGATCGGCGCGAATTTGAAGTGACTTGTTGGTCTGCAGCGGTATTGGTTACAAATATCAAAAAAAGTAAAAGATACCTCCAGTGGAACATGATGTGAAGTGTTTTTTGAAACATGTCTACATTTGAAAACAGCAGGAACAGGCGTCACACGAGCTCTGTAAGATCGTAACAGTCCTGGTGAAGAGGGCTTTGGGGCCGTTCCCATCACTACACGCTGGTGATGGAGGCCTGTTTCTCCGTGCGGTTGGCGGGCGGCTCACGGATGGTGCGGAAGCTGGGGGGCTGGTAGGGCGGCGGGGGTCTTTTGGTGCCAATGTGTCCTGGACTTAAAGCCATATTCTGCCGCCTGCTATTTTCCACATTACTCGAGGTGTTCGAAGCAAGGCTTTCCCGCGTGCTGAAGCAGTACAGAAGGACAGAGAGGGAAAGAGAATGAAAGTGTTACGAAGAAAGCAGAAACGGAAAATTGATTAGTAACAGGCTAGCTGCAAAAAATGCTTTTCTAGCTTAGGTTTTAGTCTTGCTTTCAGCCAAAATATCTAGAAATTCTTAAATAAAGAAGGATTTTCTAGACAATATTGTCTTGTTTTGAGAAAATAATCTTATTTCAAACAGAAAACAAGATTATTTTGATTTTTTCAAGCAAAAAAAAACTTTCACTTGTTTTTTCTGATAACAAGAAAATCTATTTGATCTAATTTCTAGATATTTTAACTAAAAATCTAAGCTAGAAAAGCATTTTTGCAGTGCTGAAAAAAGAACAAAGATGGGGTTAGTCAAGGTCACAGTCTTTGTTATTAATCAGGATCGTGCACCATTCAGAACAGAACTGAGTAGGCAGTTTAATTTCCAAAGAGACTTATCAATTTGAATTAAATTTGCAAACAGGATGAAGAATTTGTAGTCGATTGTAAAAAGGTGGAAATATAATGTATTCAAAATGAACCATCAATTTTTATCAGGATCACAACACTGTGGATAATTCTTGCGGTGCTGTAAAGACGTATTACAATTTTGACAGGTGCATGTTATTACTGTTTTAAATTCTAAAAATATATAATAATAATAAATTACAGGGAGCAAATTTGTCAAAATAAATCATGAAGTTATTTTGTTTTTTCGCAAATGTTGTATTGGACTTAAGGAATTCTTGCTGAGCATCTGTGTTTAATTCCGTTTCCTGTCATTACAAATTCAACATCCTGTTGCCTGTTCACTTTGGAATTCATAATTTTGCCCAGATATGATACTAAAAGAAAAGTAAATAAGAACAACAGAAAAGAAAAAAAGGACAGTACGTGAGGAAAATGTATATTTTAGATTATAATAAAATGAGGAATACAAACCTGAAGGGACAGAACAACTTTAAAGGTTGAGTCTATGCTACTCTTGAAAAGCCCAAACCTTCTCAATGAAAGATGGGTGACTATATAAGTGTTGTATTAATGCAGGTCTTCATATAAAAGGTAATTTAAAAATATCTAATAATTTGACCGGAATATATTCAGGTGACATACGGCCAAGCTTAAACTAACGAGCACATATGTAAAACATCTGCGTCATGATCAATTTTTACCCCCTCCAAATACTATAAAATATATATATATTTTTTTATATTTTATATATCTAGATAGTTTGTTATTGCAATAATTAATTAGCTTTTACTGCCATTTAAAGCATACATTTGATTAAACAAATATAAAACATCCTTTTGAATAGAGGTGCAGGGGAGGGCAATATGACCAAAATCTCATTTCACGATATGAGGAATTATTTCATGGTAACGATGTTTATTACTAAATCATTGTTTTTGCTTTAAATAAGGTCCATATAGTTTTTGATACCATAGAATTTTCACAATTCTTGCCACCAGTGTCAGAAATAAGATAATAAAAACTACATGCATTGTGTAATCAAATGTATAAAACACACACATATTGATTTTGATGAGTCAGATGTGTTCCTATAGTTCAACATATTTAGTTGGCCCTGTAACAATTTAATATTGACCATATCTCTACACCTGAACTTATCCATTAGTAATAAAATCCATAAAATCAGAGGAAAAGATAGGTGACTGGCACTGATGTAACAAGCACCAAACACTGGTTGTAAGATTAAACTTCACAAAAACTAAAAAAATGGTTCTTAAAATCTGTTAATCACAATCTTGTTCCAGGGTCAACAAAGATGTTGCACTTTTAGAAAAATCAGGTTCCCTTGTCTGTAAGTCACTACGACGTTAGGTCATAACGTCTCCGTTCCCTCCATCAGGGAACAGGGGTTACAATAGGTAACCTAGACGTTCTGCATAAAAACATTAAATAACACTAATACACATTAGCCTCTAACTGTGATAAAAACAATAGTCCAGAATCTCAAAAGGTTGCCAAATGTCTACTGGTTAATTATGTCTACCGGTATATTGCCCACCCCTACTGTTTGATATTTTAAAATAAAAATAATCATAGGTCCAAAAAAAATGATAATTTTTGGGTGTGAACTTTTTTTTATCTATATAAAGTATTAAACCATAATAAGAATTTAGAAGATGTTAGACATACCCCTGCAAACAAGCAATTTAAGCTTAAATGAAAACACAAGAAGGAATTGTACAAAACACACACACACACACACACAGGGTAAAAACTGCAACTGAACCACTGCATGAAAAACAACATACTTTAATTTGAGAAAACAAACTAAAAACACAATTAAAGAAAAAAAAAGAAAATAACTCAAGGGGGCACATTTTGTTTCACAAATGTTTGAAAAGTCTCATCAGGCTTTTGGCACTGAGCGAGGTCGCCATCACTGTAGTGAAGCGCTCCTAACCCGCTCGGCCTCGCAGGGTGACCTGAGTATCAGCACAGTGCTTGTTTTTCGTCATCCAATCACATTTTTAGAAACACAGTCAGAAAACATCCACTTCATCATTCAGCAGTTCAAGAAGTTCCTCAATTAGATGTCACAAACTTATTTCTATCACTTTGGATGATACTGATCCTTTTTAATGTTGGACGTTTGCCTGCAAAACAGACTTATCATCCAACTTTGAAGTGTTTTCTGAGTCAATATTATTGCACTGCAATGTCTGAGCATGAAAACATCTACTGGAAGTTTGCAGTATGAGAGGTTTCAGACATTTGGAAGATGAAATCAAAGAGTCTGGGTGCAGGTTGAAGGGGAGGACAAGGATAATGGTAGGACATTAAGTTGCACAAGTTGCATCATGTGCTCAAAGCAATTCATTCTGTAAAGTAAGGCCTCAAACGTATTAATGGATAAAGTGACATACATGTGCATGTCCATTTTATACTGTGATTATTTTGAGAACAATGTCAATCAACCCAATGGATTTTGAATGAGAACACACAATGCAACAATGCAGCACTTACAATACAAACATGACGTTCATTTAGACAAAAATGACAAAAGGAGTACCCAATACAACATATTCTGTTAAGAACAAAACCAATAGTGTAAACCCTTTCAAAGACTGCAGTTGTAGAACTGGTAGTGGTTGACCTACATTAAGGTGTATTCGGTTGCTCTCACATGTTAGGGCCTCTCCCATTTTCTTGAAAATGTTTTTTAAAGTACAGCAGTATTAAGCCTCCAACATACTCTAATCAAACCTTTGCTAAATGTGTCAGAATGCATATTTGTAATGCAATGTGTAAAATGCATTCTCATCACTTCTGCAAGGGCCACTATAGTGGTCAGTTATATTTTAAGTCAATTGCTGTCATAACAGAACAACCTTTTTTACAATCTTGCAAAGCAAGTTAAAGTTAGTTCACGTTTGTAACTAGTTATTTGAAAAAATAACCCATCGGTTTTAATGGCACAGACATTTTAGGTTACTGAGGTTTATTATTGCCACAGTAATGCAAGAATACATGTTATGTAGGTACAACAGCACAGTGTGCCAACAACATGTTGGCTAGGCATCTGCGTTTTTGTACTTGCATAGAGTATGTTTCTGGTCTTAATGTCATTCACAGGGGTGGTTACTACTGCTTGAAATAAGAAAATGTAAGGTTTGCATGAATTGGGATTAAACTAGCGCTCTACAGAATTCATGTCTATAAAAGCATAAAACCCTAAATGTTCCTGTGAGTTAACACTGAGTTAAAAACAAGGATAATAATATATGTCTATTCATAGAATAGCATACCCCTCATTTCGCACACACCCTATTGCCAACGCAACAAATGAGACAAACCCTTAAAGTGTCCCTGAGTGCCTTACCGTGGGGAATTAAATCCACTGTCCACAGTCACACTGCTGGAGTCCATACTGTCCAATCGGGTAGAATGGACTGATTTTTGGCTGTTGTTGCTCTCACCTTCCTTGGGACTTAGAAAGGTAAGGTTCTTCTCAAACTTCCGTTGCAAATCCCGCTCTTTCTCACGTTCCAGCAGCCATTGCATTGTCCCTCCCTCTTCTAGGACTTTCTGCTCCACCCGGTTCTTATGACTGGTCTCCTCAGAGTCATCATCCGACACGTTATAATAGTCGAAAGTGGTTTCTGCGCATGAAGCCTGCTCCTGAGCCGAGGATGGTGGCACGGTCAGTGGTAGAGGTTTATCAAAATGCTCCTGAGTCGCCAGGACCTCTGTCGACTTAGTGTGAGGGGACTTACCTATCGTACCCGGCCTTGAGAAGCTGTTCTCCACATAGTCTGGAGGTTTGAACAAAGTCTCTTGGCTGTAAACCTCTGGCATTTTGTCCAAGTCACCTGAGTCGGGATTGTGTTGGTGCAACAATCGTCCATTAGGGAGATGCTCGGGGGTTTGGTTCGTGGACGCTATAGAAATACTACTTTGTCTCTTTGCTGACTCCTCTTTATATTCTATAGGGTGAGGTGGTGTAAGATGAGGGGTCAGTCGCTCTGAGGAGATCCCCTTCCAGACACTATCAGTAAAGTCATGGCTGGGTTTTGCAAGAGAAGGTGGGGCAGAGAGAGAGACTTCATTTGCTGCAGTGCACTGAAAATAGTCGTCTACTGGCGTTTTGGGAGAGCAAGACTTCAGGTCGTTGTAAGCAGGAAGACTATCCCTGCTTTTACTCTTCTCCAGCGTCCGGTAAAGCACAGCATCCTCAGAGGATCCTCTTCCGACATCAGGCACACAAACATCAGAGTGTAATCTAGCAGCAGAGAGCATGATGCGGGAATAGTGGTTCGCCTGCGCAGATGCCCTCAAAGTACCATCATCAGTGTAGTACCTACTCCTGTCATCAGGACTGCACTCAAAGTCCTCCGGGCCTCCCAAGTATGGTCCACCTAGTGGTCCCTTGGAGTTGTCCATGGAACGTGACCTTTCTTTGGCCTTGTCCGACCTCTCATTCCGTGACTTTCTTTCTTGCGTATGACTATGACTTCGGTGGACTTTGGAATGCGACTGTGCCCTAGAAGGTTCTGGGAATGGCATTTCTGTCCGCCGCTTAGCCAGTTCCCCAGAAACATCCCACTCTGGAGCGGTGGTAAAATGAGACTCTACGATATTGGGGTTGCTGTGAACCATATACTTCCCCCTATTCCGCTCCATGGACATCATGGTTTCGCGTGGAGAACGTACCAATGAGGAGCTGTAGAATCTGTAATCCCGATCATAGGATATTTCCAGATTGGATCCTTCCGACGGATCCCCCCTGGATGCACGTGTTTTGGAATGGGAACGTGAGGCCTTGCCCTGCTGGGCCTTTCGATGGCTGCGGCTCCTCTTGCTGCGGGCGCTCTGTTGAGCCGAAGAATTTGCTTTATTCCGCTGAGCCTTCTCCTCCTCCAGCCGTTTCATTACGGCCGTGTGACGAGCAAGGTTCTCCACTGTGAGATCTGGGTTGATCCGACGAATGATCTCCATCTCCACCTCTCTAGGAACAGTACTGGGTGTCTCCTCATCCCGCAGTGGCCACTCCTCAGGTGGGAACTGGGCTGAAAACGTGGCTAGATGTTTTGTCTTGTCCTTCTTGAAGCTCAGCCTGAACAGCTTCAGGCCAAACTTCTTAGACTGCTTCTCTCCGCTGCTGCTGCTTCCGTCTTTGTGTTTACTGTTCGTCTCAGTTTTAAACGGAAAACTAAGCGAACTCTTACTCTTCTCTGATGGCTGCTGCTGAGGGGGTGGAGACACAGGAGAAGACTCTTTATGCTCCTTAGACCTTCTCTGTAAGGTTGAGGTATGCGTACTAGGGATCTCCTCCCGGTAGCTGTTGTTGTAGGAGTCGCTATGGTTCTTGTGGTGAGGTCTTTCCCGAACACATCCCGAAGTGGAGGGTGTCATGGTACTAGAGTGAGGAGAGGTACATGGCTGCTGCTGCTGCATGCGCTCTGGTATCCTCTCGTCCAGGTGGTACCACTTGCTGTTAGTCCTAATGAGGGAAGGCGTGATGAAGTATGTCTGTTGGGTAACTATGAAATAACCCTCTGGGGTGGGGTAGATCTTCCGCTCTCGGACCAGCATGTTGAGCGTGTGCCG
This sequence comes from Enteromius viviparus, assembly GCA_032353835.1. NCBI lineage: Eukaryota > Metazoa > Chordata > Actinopteri > Cypriniformes > Cyprinidae > Enteromius > Enteromius viviparus. The sequence goes on from JAUCNO010000152.1 coordinate 5,724,175, forward strand.
CAGGATCTCCATGCTCGGAGTGGGGACGCCTACGGGATAGAAAAAGACAGAAGACAATCAGTTCCAATGCCTAAATCAAATATCTTGATATTAGCTATATCCATATTACACTGATATCACAATCTTAATATGATTGTACACAAGGTTCATTTGTACAAGATGACCAATATGATAAAAAGGGAATTTTAAACCTACATGATGTAACTTTTTAAATCAAGTAGAATTTAATCAACTGTAGAGATTTATGACTGTTGTCTCTATCATGGTAACACAGTCATGTGACGTTGCTGTACTACATGGTCATTAAAACTCATTGTTTGCATAAATTTTTTAAGCATTGCGGTTTAAAAACAAGTGGTTTTGAGCTGTTAAAAAACAATCGTGTGCGAAAAGGAACTCTTAAAGTAACAGAAATCTAAATTCCTGCTTTTTGTGATTCATGTTAATCAAACAAAAAGCTCTTGACTAAATCACTTTCGTACCTTTAATGAGAGAATATTTATATATATAATGAAGAATATGTAGTTTTTGGTTCTGTTTCTTGTAATTAGTTTCTTAATTTTATCGTTTATTTGTTTTCAGTGAGCTTTTTTTACAAAATTAATTTAGGCTAATATTAGTTTTTTTGTGATACTGACACTTTTGACAAGAATTATAAAATTAGTTTGATATGAAAACTAAACAGTGATATATATTGTTAGTAGTTACCGCATATTAAAGTGACTCTAATTGAATTTAAGATTTTGATCATAACACCCACCCCTGATAATAATATTAACTGTGCATGGAACATTTACTGCTTTTCATGTCATCCATGACAAATCAAACTGTTTATATCTGCATGTAAGCTGAGTGCATTAAATTCCCACATTCGCATTCTGTCCTGTTTTATACTATACATATGTGTATTTAATACAGCATATAGACATGACAGTGGTGGCTGCCCTCCCTGCCTGGTTGACTGGTTTCACAGCTTTGCTCCTCTGTTGGCATTACTCCCCGTTACATCATGAAGTTCTTAAAGCGCCAGCCTAGTGTGATGCAATGCAACCCCCAGTTAAAACCCCTGCAGTTAAAATGCAGCAGGCAACACCCCATTCAAACATCCACATCGTATTCTGGGTGGGGGGGGGGGGGGGTCTACAGTATATGTTTATGTTTGCTCTATAAATGGTCCAAATAGAGATATTTCAGATGATATCTTAGGTGAGTGCATTTGCTTTGTCACAGTTTTACAGAAAAACACAAAGTCTGTAAGCATTTTTTCCACTCCTGAGCTCTTTTTTTCCAACTGTATAGAAGCCTCAACGTGCCAATACATGGAACTAAAGAGTTGCATGATCGCTATATTTGTTCAGCTTCATCATTTACATTTGTAGTCCAGAGCTTTGCTATATGTAGACACTGAAACGGAGAAGGGTTGCCTGTACTTACATCATAGTTGCTGCTTAGTTTCCCTGTCAATGAGGTGCAATCCTAATTCAACCTTACAAACACTCTCTCTCTCCCTCACACACACTTAAATGACTGTCTAATCCAATCGAGAACAACAGCCTTTCACTTACTGCAGAAATTCACTTTTGTTCCGAAGATCTACAAATGTTGAGTTGAGAAGATCTTCTTGAAAGATGTGTTACATTCAAATCACTATTCAACAAGTTTGAAAGTTTGGGCAGACTTGTTGCTTCTTTTTTTATTAGCATTAATAAAAGTTGTCAAAAATATGAAATGACAAATAAAAGTATTGACTTCGACCTGGGTCTCCAATAAGCACCACAGCACTAGCCAGCAGGCATTTTTGTGTTAAACTGGTATAGAAAAAAAAATAAAGCCATCTCAATATGCATCAACACAGATAAATGTTCCTTCTTTCTAACCCAATACTGGGAAACACTTCAGAGAGTTACAAAAAATCCAGTGAATGTTGCTGAGTGCACCCTAAGACACCAGTCTAATCCTAAAATCTCCATTAACTAACCACTGATTAACTTTCATTAAGTAAAATGATACACCCCTAAAAAATTTTAAAATTAGAAAAAAAGCATCAGAAGAACACACTGAGCCTGTGCTGCAGAACTTTTACATTTAGATGTCAGAAAAAGGGTGTATTTATTCTCTAAATAAACAGACTTTGACCTGAAATGGAAAATGAGGGACCAAGCAATAATAATATGATGCTATATTCCTCACCAAAATAAAGACTTCTTTTTACGACAGGATCTTTGCAACATCCCTAGCATCTTTCTCCAAAATAAACATCACTGGATTAGAAGCCAAAACTGAAACTTCATGGGGGGTGGGGATTTTTTTATCCTGCAATACTTGCAGTGAGATGAACTGCTACATGAATCATATGAAAATGTGCTCTGTGGAATAACATATTACATTTCAATGATGCCTGTATACTTTATTTGTACAGCCAATGTACCCCATGTGAGTCTCTTTTATCTGTCTAACAGAACAAAACAATCCCCATAGACTCTAGAACGCATGTATACATGTATTACTTTGGCAGATGCTTTTATCTAAAGTGAGTTATAGCAAGAAAACGAATGAAATCAAACCAACTCAGGTATTCGCACACACAGATTCTGACCTGCCTTCTTGGTGTTAGTAGTATAGTCCAAATGGAGAGGTTATGATCCAGTTGTGTGAACGTACAGCTTTGTGCTCAGGGCGTTAGCTGAAAGGATGAGGTCATGACTCTATAGCAACCTCAGCCTTCTTTACTGATTCTATAGAAACTGCACTGCTTCACAACACAAGGGACACAGAGCTCATTATGACACAGCATTTGCTCCATCTCTTCAGCTCACTTTCGCATGACATAATCAACATCACACTACTGAGATGCTAAATCTGACAAATCTGTTTGGCACAAAAAAACATGCCTGACTTGTAATGAAACAATTAGGGCAGTGCCAATACGATTTGGGCTAGACAATATACTGAATAAACCACATAATGTGATGTCATATTAACAAATATGATCTGGATATGGCAATTGTTATTTAGCCATCAGATTTACTAAAAACCTCACAATCTATCCTTGTTTCTTGCACATTTCACCTCTGATTTAAATGTCTATCTATTCAGAAACCAGCTATATTAACCATTAAAATTGTGCATTTGCATAGTTTACACTTCAGTTAATAATGCATTATTATTATTCGTGCTGTCAAAATTAGCATTTTAATGTATTTTTTCCAGTTTAACAGCATTAAAAATATTTAACTCAGTTAACAAAGGGGTGGAGCTAGGATTTTCCCTGCTGCTTCTTTCTTACTCTTTTGTTTTTGACAATAATTGGGGTTATTAAGACGCAGAACATCAAACTAGAGACTTTTCAGATATGCACTCCAACTTCCCCTTCAGCACCAGGTGCTAGTCAAAAGGTTCAAGAGAACATCAGTAAATTGGTGTCAGTGTTCATAGCGTATGCTTTTTAATCGCATACACGAATACGATGCGCTGTAGCCTGTATCATTTCTAAATAAAGTGTGAATGAAACTATGAGCATACGCAATGAATCCTTAAAGTAATGAAGCTGCTGTGACGTCTGTTAATCAAACCATCCAAAAATCAACCATTTTTTAGCTTTAGTATTTCGTTTAGAATTTAGTGTTTGACAACTTTATTCAATTTCAGTAATATTACAAGTTCTGTATTTTTCCTACTTGCTAAAGGGCACAGATAAATATTTAAAACATTTAACATAGACACTGGTCAATATTTGAAGTGGATCAAACCTTTCATCAAAGTTTTCAAAGTAAAATCAATATGTGGTATGTCTGGAAGAATGGCAAGCCTTGAGTGACTACTAATACAGTATCCAGTGCATCATGACCATTGTGCTGGCTCATTGAGGCACACCAAAGACACTACAATGCTGCACTGCAGGAAAAAATGTTTAAGAGGCATTTCTAGTCCATCATGACTTCAGGTGAATCACAGAAGTACTGAACAACCAACAGTTTTTTTGGTGCACTCTTGTCTTCACGAATGTGTGACAAGTCACTTAACACCTTGTGACAAACAATCATGTCTGAGACCATCAAAAGTGACGAGGCATGTAATTCTATTGATAACAACATTGACTAAAAGCAGACTTGGGCTACATGTTATACAGGAATTTTGAACAATACCCATTCTTGTCAATTTTGATGAACTTTTTTGCTTAATTGTTGCATATAATAGTATATTTAAAACTTTACATGTGGGATTAATTGCAATTAATTGTGATTAATGGACAGAACTAATTATTATATTTAAAAAAAACTACTAAAACCAAGATTTCATTAAAAAAAAAAGTGTTTACATCAGACTTCAGGCCTATTCATTCACTACGTATGTGCATACTGTTAACTGTTTTGTTACAACCACATCCTTTGAGAAAATATAAAACAAACACATTTTTCCCTCATAACCCAACCGCTAATTTCAGCAAAACATTATTATCCTGCGCTGTGTTTCCAAAAAACAGCATATAACAACAGATGTTAAACTTTCCGTATCACTGCTGTGACCACATCATTGTTTATAAAACTTTACCCAGTACGCTCCAGGATATGGCTATTATCATGTGCAAATGGCTGTATAAATGGTTACTATTTGTGTTACCGGCAAAAACTGAAATAACTTAAATCATTGAACCATTATAAAGCAGATTTAGCATGAAAAACGTACAGTTGTTCAAGAAAAAAAGAAAGATAAGACGGAAAAAGCTAATATTTTAGGATCTTTATGACTTTTAATGAGTGCATTTTCTTCACTGATTTTCTGTGATATCATGAAGGAAGTTACCTGGGAAGCATGTTGCTAGGTGTTCGATGAGAGTCTCTTGTGTGACAGTCTTACGAGCGGAGTTCATGGCAGAAATGGCCAGGCACAGGATTTCTCCCAGTGGGATGAACTGGGATTGGCTGATGGGAGACATGCTGATAGGAGACACATCACCTGTGAAGAAAAAAGATCAAGGGTCACAGATTTACTCAGTGTAAGAAAGTTGAAAGGTTACAGTGCTTTAATGCAGAAAAGGGGTCGTGATTTTCTAGAGAAACGGTTCAAAAGTTATAGCGTGTAAAGTCACGTTTAAAACACACACAATACATTCATAATAGATCAATTAATTGCCCTATATTTCACTGTGCTGAGGTCATCTGAATCACCTGATCAACATAATCCAAAAAAATAAAATAAAAATACTACTATGGATGCAGATAGCAAAAAACGTTTTTGTTTTTAAACACTACAAAAAGAGATTTTTAAACAGACTTTTCAACAGTCTTTAAGTGATACAAGTGAATTTTTGCAATACATCAAAACAAAGACTATGAGATTTAATTAATATTATATTTAACAATGTTTTAAAATGATAAATGAGTGCTAGGTGATGGCAAAGAGCATGAGATAAAAATGTTATCTAAATGTCATCAGAATGTGTAATCTAATCATAATCATAATCACATATCTAAATAAGATATGCAAAAATGAGCACGCCCAATTAAATATCAATTAATAAAATATACTGTTCATACCTAGATAAAAAATTATTGAAAAAAAATTGACATTTAAAACACCTTAACACTATAAAACACACTTTCAAAACCACACCTTGGCAAGAGATTGCTGGCAGTGCAACAAAAAACACTTCCCAACATCGTTTTAATCTTCATCCTCTGCTTTTGAAAAGCGCTGTAGCGGAAATGACAGATCCCACCTTTAACCTGCTAAGATTAAATCTTTGCCCTTGACACAACTCCATCATCCTTTACGGACTTAACACTTGCTCTCCGGACCGACCCACATTCTGTTCTACTCAAAGACCTCTCCTAAAAATAGCACAGAACATCTGGTGCTAGAACCTCCAGTACAGACACCCAGAGGAGGCAACACTCCCAGCCAGCAGGCCTTGGCACCTGGGTAAGAAGCTCAGCATGGATCCCTGGCTCTTAGAATCCAAATCGGGCTTATCGGGTGTGCAAATTGAGGACACAAACATGTCAGTAATGCACCTTTCTGGATGGTGAAGAACAAGGGTAAGCTGATTAGAACAAAACACATGTGCACAAAGTAAACTAGTGTCCATGTGAAGGTGGAAAGCAACAATCAGACAGGTGGGCAGACCGATAAAGATGAAACACTGCCCTAAGATCTGTTTGATGCAGGGTATCAGAGACGGTAGATGCAGGAATCTGATTGTAGATGAACATGAAAGGTTATGTTTCTTCTAGCAGAGACATTAACTATAGATATGCATAGCTGTCCCATTTACAGTCTGGCCTGGTGCCAGGAGGTTGCCAAACCTGCTCAAAAACCCAGGTTTTTAAGTAACACTAGACAAGTTTGCACTTTGAGTTCAAAAGCGATCGCAGCACAAACATATGCAGAATTAAAGATATCTTTTACTACCAGGCAGTGGCGTAGGCAGAAATTGTATTTTGGGCGGGCCATTGAAAAAGTGAGCGGGCCTATATTTTTTCCTAGA
>JAUCNO010000152.1:5730735-5750309 GCA_032353835.1 Enteromius viviparus
AAACTTGCCTGGGTGGGCCAGGGAGTAATGTGGGCGGGCCAGTGCCGCCCTGGCCCATTACTGGCTACGCCCCTGCTACCAGGTCACCTGAGAAATATCAGACTTAAGGGCAACATAAGAGTCTGAAGACTAGTGAACAACCTGACTACGCATGGACCGCATACTGTTCACTGCACACAAACACAACAATTGCTGGCTGAAACTTGTTTAATCCACCTAAAAACAAAGTTGTGCTGGAAGGAAGAACTAATCAAATTGATTTGTCTAGGTTAGCTGCATTATATAATCTGAAATATACTAAATTTGAGGCACTTAGTAGGAATTGAATGAGATCAACATTCCATGCTGGTTTATAATCTAGAATTCTGTTCAGCCAAAAGCAATAAAGTACTAATAGTTTCCCTCAATTCAATTTTCTCAGTTAAAGTTAACAAAAACTATTTTCATTACTTGAAATAAGAAACTTTAACTGAAACAAAATATTACAAAGTTTAATCTTATTTTGTTTCAAATATTTGGCAACATAACATTTAACCTAGTGTACTAAAATAATTTTATTTTTAATTGTATACATATTTTAATAAAGATAAATGTCCATTAACTAAATATAATAAAGCATTTTCTAATAAAGACTTTTAAACTAAACTAATAAAGTAATTCTAAACTTCACCATTAATTTATGTTAATGTTAACACACAAAACCTTACTGTAAAGTTTTTCCTACACAGGTCAATTATTGTGTCATCAACCATCTTATATAAATTCCCCTGTATTATATAACCTGTATTCACTTTGCTCATCAAAAAAAAATAAAAAATAAAAAAATATGCAGAATATGCTGCAAATTAGGCCAAACTTTAAATAATAAGTAAATGAAAAGAAAATGAGAATATATATAAACAACATATTTTTTGTAAAATTTGCAAAACTAAACACATTAACTAGGCTTAAACTTCCTAATCCTGCATACATTTAAGTCACTTAATGCGGTTTCCTCATCCTCACCGGTGCAGGACTCCCCAGAGAGATATTTTGCACCAGACCACCTCTCCTCATAGACACTGACATCACTGTTTTCCTTCTCCTTCCAGGAAAGAGCTTCAGCCGCCCGACTGGGACTGCGGTCCAGCGGCCCAGTCACTCGTGACCACAGACACTGTATAGTAAACACACTGCAGTCCAAACATCACTTCGCCAGCGGTCAGAGCGATTTCTCACAGTTCATCACTACAATATATCTCACACAGAGCTCCTCAACTAGAAATCCTTATCTGCACTGGTGTAGAAAACAAAGCGAAGGGGACACATAAATCTTATCAGGGTGGATCATGGATACTTTTTTTGAGTTGCAAATTAACTGATTTGCTGAAAGGTAAGCCGGGATTAAGCAATGCTTGCCTTAAAGCACACAACGTAGGTTTGAAATAAAATCTAATCCAAAAATAAAGCTTCCATCGAGAAACTAAGAAAAAGGCAATAATGATCCAAATCTTCAAACAGCCATTTCGTTTTTCCTCACCACACAAGTGTACTTTGGCAGAAACGCTGTTTTCAGATCAAGCTGGGTCTTATTCCAGAAAAATTGGTTTCATTACACAATAGGCGTAGTGAAAGAGGACAGAGGGGAGGAGCTGCTCTCTGCTTCCTGAGTGAGCTTTGATCTCTCTGATGGTCCATGCGTGTTGTGATGGTGGTGATAGCATTCAGCAGCAGGATGCGACCGGCTCTTCGCATTACAATGAGTCCTGAAACTCAAACATCACCATCAAACTGTCATGGTGTCTTTGGGCTAAAAGACAACTACCAACAAATATACAGAAACAACAATGATGCTCAACTTCTGTAAATGAATTATGGTTCAATTCAAGACAGACATCACTGAGAAATATAACTTGCAGCTCAGGGAGTTGGATGTCGAATCAGTGGGTTAATTTAGAGATTGATTCAAAGCAGTGAATGCTGAGTTCTGAAGTCTTTGCTTTCCTGCCTTACATAAGCATGTTCAACTATGCATACAGTTGTGGTCTACATTTTGTATACACTTTGTAGTGTCTGTGAAATGTTAATTGTTTTGGCAAAATAAGAGATCATACAAAACGCCTGTTTTTTAGTTTAGTGCTTACCTGAATAAGATATTTCACATAAAAGGTGTTTACAAGAGAAAATAATAGCTGAAGGGAAAAATACTATGCCTTGGATCAGGGTGAATTGAACGTATTTTGTCTTTTTAAAAGCATTTTAGTATCTGTAGCTTTTGAAGGGCAGTACTGAATAAAACAAACAAACAACGAAACATATTTAGGCAAAAGAAAGATTAACGCATCTTCATTTTGTTCATATGTTTGGACCCCTGCTCTTAATGTGTAGCTTTTCCTTCTGGATGTGAAAACATGGAACTCAAGTCAAAGTTCTTGTTGGAAAGGGTTCAAATACACAAGAGATGCTGGAAAACCAAAGGATTTGTGGGACCTGAGGGATTTTTTCTGAAGAACAGGCAGTTGAACGGCACAGGACAAGCAATGAACAACTATTACAAGACAAACAAACAAACAAACAAAAGCTGTTTTGGATCATCCAGTTCCAACATAGGTAATGTAAAATTTTGTAAATGTGTGCAAATGTAAATTTTCTTCAAGTATTACTTTCTCCTGTGAATGCACTCTCTTAATCAGGACAGTACCAAAGAAAAATAACATGCATTTGGTATGATCCCTCTTATTTTGGCATTTACATTTTGGAGATAATGCAAAGTTTATGTGAACATTTGACCACAACTGCATATTATTCTTGTGTAGAATATTATATATTATTATGTATATTTTAACTAGATCGTTTGCATCATCACAAAATGTAAACTATATTAACATCCATCTTTAATCAGCTTAATATGACTGAGGCACAATTGTATTTAGATATTATAAGCATTAACATGATCTTTTCAGTGTATTTCAATATTCAAACAAATTTGACTTGATAAGATCATTTGCTGATGAATTTGACTACATGGAAACTAATGCTCATGTTTGTTCACATTGCACAATTTTACAAATTATCATGGTAACTACTTGTCATTATCATGGTTAAACAAGGATAAATTCATAATAAGCTATTAATAATGTGAACAGGAATTTCTAAAAGCTTGCTTTACATTCATAAAAAAATTTTTTTTTAAAAGACAATAGCATATATATATATATATACATGATGCTTATACATTCAGTACTATGGTTCTGGTACTGCCACCAGATACCATCACTGCACAGTACTTTATAGTCAGGGAAGCTTTAAAAGAACACAAATACTGAATTAAACTTCCAGATGTCTGACTTGTCTGAACTGAACCAGGGACAGTTTCACAGATAGCTGGGAAACCGGGAAGTGACCTCACATGCAACAAAGAGCAGCATTATCAGAAGCAAAATGGAAAACATGTGATGTTGCTGTCAGCTTTAACCCCCCAGCAGGGAGACAGGAAGAGAATGGCAGACATTTTCAGACCGTCCTGCTCCATTTGTCCACCCCCCCCCCCTCTAACAGTAGGCCCGGAGCAGGGGGCTCGCCTGATGGCTGATGGGGGGAGAAGACTCAGACACAAGTGCCGAGGGGTTAAAAACATAGCCTGTCTTTATCTGCAACAGCTGCATCACAGCCCTGGTGAGATCAGGGTTAATACAACACGAGCGTGCCAAAAAATCAAGCATGACGTGACACGGAAAGAAAAAGAGGATGATAGAGAGACAACCATCCTTGAACGTCAATGCGTTTTCGCCGTCGGATAATGGAGGAGGAGGCACGCCGAAGACGCGCTCACGCCTGACGCCGCCGTAGTAAACAATCCCCCCACAGCTTGGGCTCTTTGTCCAAACACCTCCCGATCAACCCCACCCCCTCTTTTGTGATTCATTCTGACAACGCCACGGCACGCAGCCTAATTACGGCGTGCAGACGAACGTGTGACAGAAACACAGCCGTGCCTGCGATGAAAGAGAGAAGAAGATTAAGCTCTACCTTGGTTTATTCCGTGCGGATCCAGCTCCTAAAATCCAAGCAGACTTTGGGATCCTTCCGAGAGCCTTCCACAGACAAATGAGCATTCACTCCAGGGTCTTACCCAGCATGCTCTGGTCCACACAAAGAGAGGGGAGGTGTGACCAATCACATTGGGGCTGAGCTTGCACTGTGTTTTTTTTTTTTTTTTGGAGGGGGGGTTCCTTACAACACTTGCTCACTCCCAGGAATGCCCACTGACAAAGTCTAGTGGGCGGCTCTTTCGGAGAAGGTTGTTATGGTAACACATCCCTGTTGAACATACCTTGTTCATCCGCCAGCCATATTTTCTCTCTTTCTGATGCTCAGCTTCAGCTTCCTCAGATTTTTTCCCACATTATGCTGATTAATAATTAAAGGATTCAGGCTCAATGCAGTCATTCCTATGCGAAAATTGTACTGTGGGGAAGAGGGCTCCCATTTTTCTCCTCACAAACACACAGTTGAATGACATCATGCATCATAATCCTGAATCAAACGTCACTTCCATCCGAAGGCAAACGATGAGTGTGTATCGTCATGGTAGCTGCTAATGTGTGAGAGGTGTGAGAGGAGGAGCGGGACGGAGAGAGGGGGAAGGGGTTATCGCTGGGAGAGGGAGAGGGGGAGGGGTGTCTCTTAAAGGACACATGGGTGATCACAAAAGGCTCAGGCTTTATTCAGAAACACAGAGGATCTGCTGTCTCATGCTGGCGGCCCCTGAAATGAATTCAAGTTCCCAGGGCTGACTGACAGGATATCCTATAGAAGGAATCATTAATCACTCTGTGGATAAATACCTCATGACCTCAGTCATGGTTAAGCACTATTTAATGGAAAATGGAAAAAATAAATGTTATTTTTACAAACAAGCTTATTTGAAATTTTAATGGGAAGGAATAGACATTTTGTAAAAGCATTTTAATGTTTCTTTTTGAGGCACGTAGCGCTATTATTGCTTGTAGCTATTAAGTAATTCTAAATATCTGCAAAAATTTTAATAAAAATAAATGTAGCGTGCTACTGAATGTTGCGCGGTTACAATTAATATGCTTGGATCAGCAATCAGAAGACAGGATGGACTTAAGAGCAAAAGGTAAGTGGGGAGTGTAAGAGTAGTACTTGTACAGCGCTTTTCCACTGCGTAGTACAGCATGACACGGTTCAGTTCAGCTCACTTTTGGGGGGTTTTCCACTGGGAACAGTACCTGGTCCTTTTTTTAGTACCACGTCAGTCGAGGTTCCAAGCAAGCCGTACCGTTACCAAAACATGACGTGTAAACTCTGTTGGTCACTGATTTGCCGGAGAAAATCATCATTACTGCGTCACTGAACTTGCGACACGAGACACAACAGACCCGCTAGATTTAAAATTGCATCGCCAGCAAGGATCGGACGCAACTTTTTTGTTATAAAAACTTATAAAGAAAAAAAAAAAAACAATTTCTGAAATTAAATTTCAAATCCGAATTCGAATTTGAGTTCAAAGTCCCAACGTCCAGTTCAGTTTCAGATACCAAATCAAGAGTTCTCAATTTCCAGTTTAATAATAAAACAAAACACAAATAGAGTAATGAAATGTTCATCAAAAATGAAATTTTCTATCCACAAAGAATGGAAAAAAAGGAGGAAACAAATGTTTGATCCAGGGAAAATCCAGGCAGCAAAACTTGGAAAAACAAAACCGAATCAAATATAGTGTGATCCTTTGGAGAACCGAACACAATATTGAATCGGCCAGCTGCAATGTCAGCATCTGTTGTTTAATGTTTGCAAGCAAACACGGCTGATATCACCCTCCTCAGGTAGTTCACTTGATCTTCCATAATAAATAGGAGGGGATGCACAACTAGTAACTAGTAGTCGCATACTTTTAAGAATGCAAAGTTTAACTGATCTTAATAAATGCTTATTGTCACAACAGTATTGTCAGTTTTTTAAATCCAGTAAAATTCAATGATTTGATGACTTCGACATTCCTGAAGGGTTTCCAGTTAAGTGTACCATTATGCATCAGACGTTTAGCCAACGTTTCGTGAGCGTGATGTCTGAGGCTGAGACTACAACCTGACTTACTTCAGGGGGCTTATATCATATAAAAGTATTGAGGTCCGTATTTAATATTCCGTACATATAATCAGAAATATACTGGCACGTTTCTGGCATTCCAGATACAAATTTAGTCCTATAAATATATATTCAAATGCCATAACAAATGTCTGTGCTCACAATACATTTTCCTGTATGCACTAAAAAATAAAAGCAAAAATGCACTGTTGATTGAAAAACAGACAGTACACTACTGTAAACACACACACACAAAGCACATGACAGTTGTCAGTCTGGTATTGCGTGTCAGGATATCTAACAGGAGTGACCAGATGCCACAAGAAATCATCTTATAACTTGTGTCAGAGGGGTGGGACTAAACAGTGAGACAGTGGTTTTATTAAAAGGAGATTATCTTTAACCAAAAAAGTGTGCACATTTCCAGTAGACCTAATAAAACTTATACAACATTTCCTCTATTTATTTACACAAAGGTGTTTCAAATTCTCTTGAATCTCAGCTAAATGTGCTGAGATGATCATAAATAGGACATACACTGATTTCCTCAAAAGTGTAAACAATGTGACAGAAGCTCAATCACTCATACTTTTTGTAATCCAATTCACCTTAAATGGCTAATACCATCTGAACAGCTGTTATAGTTAACACTAGATGGTGGTAACAGAAAGGCATGCAAGATAGTGAAGTTGAAAGCAATTCCTGCCACAGATCTGAAAGAATTCCAATTTTTGGCTACTTCAGTCTTGCGTCTCGTCTCCAGGATGGATCAAAACATCCAAAAGCTGTCAGGCGGCATTTTTCTGCAACTCCGCTCATATTCGTGTGGCAGCATGTTCATGCCCCATGGATCTGCCTGACTTCAATCACGACACAACTTAAATGAATGAGATGTGAGTCTCTTAGAAAACAGAAGCTCAGACTGTTTGGCACGTTTTCCACAAAAAAAAAATGGAGACTAGGTTTCATGGCTCTGCCCAAGGGGAGACATCAAAGAAAACGAATTCTAGCTCAAAATATGACTGCCCTCCACATACCCTCTACAGATCACTACAGTACTACATCTGTGATGCAATTGAAGCTGAAAACATCGAAATCGGCCCTAAGATTTAAATGTAGTACAGAAATCGGGGTGACCAAATGAGCCGATTGGCAAGGGGAGGTTTTGATGTGAATGATTATAGCTCTGTTGCCCATATCCCACAGTGCAGAAGGAGCTTCATTTAGCTGCTTTGTCATTCAAATCAAACCCATTCACAGAACGACTACTATGGCAACATTAAACAAACAAACTCGACCAAAACAGATACACTGGTTTGATATTAAGGACCCCATGAAAATTGGTATTAAGTCTATGTCTGTTTGCTTCCGATTCTCTAAAAAATTGAAAACTAATAATGCAGGATATTTCTCATCTGGGAAAAGACTATTTTTTTAATGACTCATCTTACATTATCCAGCTCTTTGATAATGTCCCTTCCCTAATATAACCTGCAGAATTTTACATGCAAAACTGAAAAAAAAGCTGTGTAGTCTATGGTTTCTATATATGAAATTATACAATTAAATGAAGGGAAAAGTAACTAAAAAATAAAATACAATTAAACACATTTCAAAATTGCATTTAAACAATATAAAATATTTAAAAATATATATTAATAATATTACATTATTAAAAAATACATTCAATAAAAGTAAAATATTATAGTATTATTATAATAATATATAGAGTAAAAAAAACTATTAACATACTGACAGATAACTCGAGAACTACTGATATAACATTTTTTTATTTAAACTTGAAAATGAAAATGCATTTGTAGTATACTAAGCATGACATACATGTAATTCAAATACATTTAAGTATGCTTATTTTTCACTATAGGCTATATACAGCAGGTTTTATATACTCTTCTTCATAGACCCTTTTTCAAGCTAAAACCCTCCGCTTAACTGGAGTGATATCACTATAGTGTTGCATGACCCTGAGGATATGACACTTGACTCCACCAATGTTGTGTAAACACTTAGAAAAGGTGTGTATGATTGTGTGAGAAGTGTTTACATTGTCCTCTCACCATTAAAACAGAATGGATCACTGCTTACCATAAAAGACACTTTGATATGTCGTAACCAAAAAAGAAAACCAACAACAAGCATTAATACAGTTTCTCTAAACCACACCATTTCTTTTAAAGAATAGATAACTGCAATGTTTCAAACCTGAAAGTTTAAGAAATGTGATTTTAAATCAACTTTACTTTAAATGCTTGAAAAGCGGGAATAAACTGCAGGTCAGTGATTTCAGTGATGTGATGCTTGGTTGTGCAAAAGTCTCTTGATTCTAAACCGATTCTGTCAAAAGGTTAACTCCTTAAAGTAAACACTGTGAATCATACTAATAAGATACTAGTAAAACTTGTCCCTGAGCTGTAATGCGTAGCTCAGATAATAACAGCAAGATCAGATTCAGCTCTGATGCCGGACAGAACTGAGGATTTGACTCCTGCCGCTCTACATGGAGTTCCGGATTATAAAACACACTAATCTCTGCGCTAGTGCTCCATATTTCTGATGATGATTTGGGTCTTCGGTTCACTCTAGTTATTCTACATATCAAAGAAATACAAAGTAAAACAAGTGAAGTTGTTCCTATTGTGGATTTTTAAAAATCAATTGAAAATCCTGCAAAAATTTAAATCTATATTTTCACTGTATATAAAGTTATTGTCTCTCAAAAGAAAGTCAACTACTGTATAGAAATGAGTCGCCTTGCATGCATGTCAACCTGATGTTGGGGACTCCCAAAATCAAAATATGAACCTTTCATTACCCATAATAGGGGCACTTTAATGCATGCACATGTATTCAGACACTGGTATCTCACAGACAGATCACACGTGAGATACTAGCAAGGCGTTAAGCTGCTTGCTCTGCAGTTATAAATGCTCAAATGCATCTCACACACACAGCTGCTGCAGGTTTCCATCCATCATTTAACAAATGTTCTCCAGTGTGCTGGAGGGTTAAAAATATATGCTGTTAGGCACAGGACAAATCACGTACATGCAACAGTGTCTCGAACACGCCACTTAAAATAGGTCAAAACACCAGCAGATACACTCTGTGTGCTTTCCACTTGATTTAAATATGCATCTGACAGTTCTGATAATGAAATTTTTTTTGTTGTTGCGAAGAATATGCTGGGCTGGGGTTGCCAAGATCCAAAATGATAAAAAAGCGTCATAACATCAGCTCATATGCCATTTATTTTAATCCCAGTCTTATTAAGTTATAACAGCTATGCATGAGAAACACAAACTATCTATCTATAATCTATAGTCTTTTCTATATGTTCATTTTTGGCTAAACTATTAATTAAAGCAAATGGATAACCACATCTTTGTGAAACAAAAGTATTGATCTCGTTTTAATCAACGTTTCGTATTGCATCTCATGACTGAAAAACACTAAAATAAACCCCATTAACTAATCATATGAGCTGAGCACAAATTGGTCTCCTCTGCCTGGGTGCATATGAAAGATTTATTGAGATATTCAAAAACAGACATTAAAAAGTGAGTGTGTGTTGGGGTACGTGTGTGTGTTTCTCCACAGGGGGCATTCTTGCATCAGGCAGCCGAGGGGCCGCGGTGGGTTAACGGGTTCATTCTGTATCCCAGCATGCATTGCTGCATCCTTTATGCCGCAGTGTATGTGTGGGAGCTGACATGTCAGTAGAAGATGATGTGCGTATAGGTAAAAGTATGTGTGTATACGTGCACATGTCAAGTGCAGTCAAAAACAATACTGGATTATTTTTTTGCTTATGTTGAACATCCGAGGGTTTCTGGTAAATCCATTTTGCAAATGCATCATAACAATGGTGGGGAAATCATAAAAATATGCTGTTAACAGTGTTAAATCTGATAAACCCAATATTGACAGAATTGCCAATAATGGTCGCTCAGGCATCGCTCACGACCCGAGGCACCAATGGATGTCATGCCACATCAGTCATGGGTCACAATGGTCAACTAATCAACTGTGTGTCAGAAAATTGACTGGTCAATTAGCGAGCTCAACTAGTTCATCTAGATTTCTTCCTGCATCCATATATATATTATATTATACAAACACAACCATCCACCGTGCGTTTTGAACTTGAGCTCCAACACTCTGATGTCTGTCAGCGTGAACACATTAGCTGAGCAACTTTGCAATATTCTCACAAAATGCAGGTTTTGCCTGCCTACTGAAGTAACAAATCTTAAAGATCAAACCAAGTCACTGTCTGCGGATGATGCCAAAACATCAGTAGAAACATCTGGAATAAAAGACTTTCAGTGTAAGAGGAAGGCAGAGCTTCAGTAAATAAATCTTCATTTAGATTAATCTGACATCATATGAATTATGACTTCATTACACAACGCATAAACAACAAACTTCACATTTATCAGGACCAAATGTACTGCAAGATCTGAAATACTGCGGTAGGGCATCCTATGAATGTCAGGGAAATGCAAAATGAAAAATCTTGGGCGAAGCCTAGCAACATGAAACATTGGGCCGAAGGCTGAATAACGAAAAAAAATGAAAAAAATTACATGCGGAAAAAATTCAAAAATCTGCATTTTTTCCCCATGTATTTTTTTTTCTTTTCTTTTCATTGCATAAATTAAATAAGCCGAAATGTGTTGCTTTTCAACCAATAATAATACAAATTAAAACAATTATAATAGAATATAATAGAATAATCTTTTTTTTTTTTTTACATTTTAGCAAATATTAAACTCCCAATTAACAGTCAAAACTTGGTCTCTCAGCAGAACATGTACTGAACTGCAGCATTCATTCAGTCCTATGGCAAGAACCCTTGAAGTGCAATAATCCTGACGTACTCCAAAATGAATGCTGTTCTTTACAGAGCAATAAGATGAGAAAACCACAAGGAGTTCTGGATACGTTTGAAGTTTAACGTTCTCTCATTGAAAATGTTGGATGACACGGCACAGCCCTTCTCAGAAAGAAGGTGATGACAACCTTGTCTGTGTTAAAACGGCTTTCTATCCCTCTATTCTTGTCGCACAATCTGCAATTTACAGCCTGAACAGTTTCAAAGTAGTCTGGATGAACGAAAAGATTAAATGAATGCCCAAGACATAAAGAAAGGAAAACAAAGTGAATAAATAAAAGAAAGTACATCTTTACATCTTTGAAAACTTCAAGGTTAACAGCTTCAGTCACGTCTGCAATAACTGGAAGAGCAAAAGAAGAAGAAATAAAAAACGTGATTATAAAATGCCAAAGGGCTGGCTGCAAAGTTACTGGAGAACTAACAGAGGCTCCTAAGTTGGGGGCCCACTGACATTTTACAGTTTACTGAGACTGTGTGATGTCTAGGATAGGGATAGGAAAGAATGGAAAAAATAAGTGAAAGACCAATATGGAGATATCTGAGAGAGGGAGAGACAGCTCTGGACTGTGTAAAAGTCTACAGCATTTTCCTGGATTTAAGGCTTTTAACAAAGTTGATTCTGATTATGAGAATCCACAGTATAGGGTTATCAGAGCACACCTGCAACGCAAATGCTCATGCACAATATGTGCTTTATAAGTGCTAATAAACAGAAAATATATGTTAATAATAGACATGCTAATAAGCAACTAGTTAATAGTGAGAATTTGTCCTATATACTAAACTGTTAACATAGTCGTTGCCCAAGTAAAAGCAAATGATAAATATTATCTGGAAAATATTTACTTTGGAAAGGCGCTATACAAATGAAACTCATTATTATAAAATTAAATTATACATAAAAATCCCAAAGCTAAAACTGACAGTGGCAAGAAGAAAGTGTTAGACTACATTATCTTAATACAGTACGTCAAGTATGCTAGCCATAAAAACAGTTTGTTTTCTCTCAAACTTTCCAGTTTGAAAACCCCTCCTTTAACACTTCATTGAACTTCATATCCTGGATCTGAACTGCCGTTACTAGACACGAAGCCGCTCGCACTATTAGAAAAACTGAAGAAAGCCAAAAAGGGAGACTGTTGAGAACTTCACGACATCTTCAGAATCCAAATAAATCATGGACAATGAAAACATGGTGTGCAACTGTGTGTGTGTTCCAGTGTGTGTGTGTGTGTGTGTGGTGGGTACATGGCAATTCTGAGTGCCTTGCCAATACTTCAGTGTTCCCATCCAATCAAATGGCTAGAGGAGCGCTCCTTTTCAAGGCATCCAAAGCAGCTCTCTAAGAGTCTGGAAGGAAATGCATGGAGCACCAGAAAACAAACAAAAAGCATTCAAAATGACAATCAAGCTCAAACAGTCTCCAACAATCAAAACAGCTTGTGGTAAATAACAGTGTCTCAAAAGCCAATCTGATGAATGACTGAAAATGACACATCTTCCCAATAAACATACATAAATTAAGAACATACATTATAACTCAAGACATACCAATGCTTTTTTTTGCAAGATAGTAATGGGACACACATGACAAAGAGACTTTGAACAGTGCTTAAGATGTAAAAATATGGAAATGTTTATCTTTTGTTTAACAAAACAGCTTGTTAGGTTTGTTGCACAAAAAGCCTTAAACATAGTCCTTAGTGGAGTCAAGTTTTATGGTAAAACAATGACATCATTTTTATTTATGTACTTTTTTTAAGCACAATGCTTTCAGAAAAGGCTTCTGTGATCAATACTGAATGTCTATTGATCTGCGATGATTCAACGTTCCTCATGCCCCGACATGCTCTAGAAAAACAAAATAGCTACCATACTTTTCACTCTATTAAAACATTTCACTCATATCAGTGCTTGGACTTTCAGAAGAAAACACCGCCCTAATTTTGCTAATTATGATGTGCATTGAAGCTTAAACTGATTATATCCCAGCACAAGTAGTTCCTGAAGAAGCATTTTTCACAGTGTGTAAAAAAAGAGAGCTGTAGAGGTTGATAAGGGTAATTGGTCAAATCCAGTCACATGGTTCACTGACATCTAAGCTTGTCTCATCGAAAATCAACCAACTATTACTCGGTATGCTCTGAACTGCAGGACCAGCTGTTATTTATTTTAGAGCTGTTACGTGACACAATGGCCAGCCTGATACCAGTGGGGTCAGATTAGAAATAATGACCATATACCAAAAGTCAAAGACAAGACTGATTGCAGATTTAAGATGCTTTCAAGATGAAAAAACGTCTGAACTGGGCAATTAGCTATTTAGAATAAATAGCCTAAAAATCATTAATCTCCTAATACTGTAATGGTAAGGAATCTAGTTCCATATGTGCTACAAACTCAGTGTGTTATTTTTTAATTTAAAAGCAGTGCAAAGGTCTCTTAATTCAGAAAATTGCAAGTTGCCAAAGACCATTCAGGAAATGCAGGTGGAAGTCTATCCCACAACAGATGTCCCATTTGAAGTATCTACTGAAACAAAGTCTGGGATTTTGTCACCATTTAAGTGAATCCCTCCAAAGCTGACACAGAGCTCTGGCATTTGTCTTGCGACTGAGAGAACGTGTGTATACGTGTGTGTATGTGGATCTGAAAATCTCAAGATGTGTAGCTGTTTGAATCACGTTAGAAGTTTCCATTTTAGGCTACAAGATATGATAGGTTTTCCTAAATTAGCAACGCACAAATCTTTCCCTTTTACTGAAGCATAATTTTTCTCTCAGAGGCTGCAACCAAAACGTATTACTTATTGCCTCAAATTAATTACACATTTGAAACCAATGCAGACTTCCCTAACATTACTTTCCTAATGACTCTGGGAACTCCTCCAGAAAACCCCCTATAGTCAGTCAGTGTAATTTTGCGCTGAGCGATAGCCAGGTAAGATAACAGTAAATCTCTCTCCCAGCTCACCCATGACAGCATAAAATTCCCTATAATTGTTTTAAAACTCCTTGTCCGAGAAAAACACAAAACTGGGGAACAAAGATTTTAGACACCGGAAAATATGATTGGACTAAACAGAGGAGCCAGTCAAAACAAATCAATAAGAAAATCTGAAACCCCACAAACGTGTCCACCTTCAGCTGTAAGTTATCAACCTTGTCCGTCGACCCCATTTGCATGTTGATATTGCATACCATGACTCCCCCGCTGACCTGCATGAATTAGCACTCGATGCTAGGCATGTGTTACTGGAAAAGCAGAAGAGTAATGAAAGGCACAGGGTCAAGTTCAGCATCAACAATAAAGCCGAAGCTTGCAACTTTATTTCTGAACAATGCAGATGATTATGCAACCTTTACTTCATAGTTTTTACCTTCCCGCCCCCCAACTAACACTACAGAATGCAAGCAGAAGTCAGGCGGTTTGTACAATCCGCAAACTCACTCGACCGGCAGCACACCGCCACCACACTAAAAATAACGCATAAGCCATGTAAAGAATTCAGAGTCATTTGGTTTTCTGTGGGCTTTAACCAATATTGCAGAGCAAATGCGTCCAACATTTGTCTGAAGGAGTACAATAGGATGGTGGTATTTCAGTAGTTCATGGACATTTATTTCCTGTATGAATAAAGAAATAAAACACTAAGTTTAAAAAGACTGTTTGGGTGAAAAAAGGAATTTATTTAAAATAGATTTATTTAATTATAAGTACAATAACATATGTACTGATATATCCCTCTAGACTTTATAATTTAACTGCACAATGGATATTTCTTTATATTAATCCTAAAATGTGTTTTAATACCATTATTAATGAAATATGACCTTGGAATAATATCAGTCTTTAAATGCAAGAAAGTATACTTCCAATAGTTTCAGTTTAGCACATTAACATAAACTTCAGTATATTTATTTGGACTTGAACACTACTTCTGTGCAAAATTAGTTATTCCATATAAAATATACCAGTTTAGTATATCAGAAACTGTATGTAAATGCAGTTTTATATTTATTTATTTTTCATCAAGATTTTCTATGAATAACAACATATTAAATTTTTTTTTTTTTTTTTTAATTTACATTTTTCATGCATTAGATATCAAGAACTAACAAAGTATTGTTCGTCATAGTCATAGCCATGACTAATTTACATCTTCTGCTCTGTATTGTAGTGTTCCTTTAAAATTGTTATTCTATATATGATCAAATGCAGACAATTAACGTAGTTATGATTTAAATGCAACCCTTCCATTTGATTCTGGAGTAGTTAAAATATGATTCGCCTTTAATCTAAGATTGAAGGCCACAGCTGTTTCTACGATTCCTTCTGATTGCAGGAATCATTAACAACAGAAACTGCCTCTTCAACAAACCAACAGCAGACTTCCCAACCAAAACTAAACGCTAGTGCTTTGATATCAGTCACGAGAACTCTGTAAATAATGACTAGTTTACCTCCCTTCAATGGAGATGGACTGTTTTGAGGAACTGTACATTACAATCAAGTTGAGATTCAAAAGGTCTATATATCAAGAGAGAGCCTTGTAATCATTTAAACCAACTATCAAAACAGAACCTCCCACTTCCACAGCCCTCACTAGTGCCTAATGCCCCAAATGACACTCATACTCCACAATGACCACATTATTTAACCTTTGACACCCAATGTTACTAGGAAACATGAAGGATCCTCAAACCAATGTGGTTTATCTATTACCATTCAGCTTTAAGTCGAGACTCTTTAAAGTGAAGCAAAATGAAACATCCATTTTACGCAGGGCAGCGTATATTCGAGCTGTGCACCTTTATGTACGTCAACCAAAATTCACGTCCCGATGACACCAAATGTGGATGGCACAAACATTTTAGGGGACCATCAAGTGGTGCATTTCACATCAGGCTCAAGTTTCCTCCAAATGTTGGCTTACAAGACGTCTATTCCTGGACTTTGTTGGTGAGACTGCTGGACGTAGACTGATCAAACTGGGATGGGGTAATCCTTGGTCATCGTCTCTTAATCCTCTCGTTAGTGTAAAGGAGAGCAGCTGTAACGAGGGGTTCTGGCACAGCGGCAATAAGAGTATTTATTTTTATGGGAGCACTCTGTTGTTTCAGGCTTTGAGCTTGGGTCTGGGTTCTCTCTGCAGTGATTTGGTATAATAACATCCAACAGGAAACCTTAATTAGCCGATCAAAATATGAGATGCAGTTTATCCTGTTATATTTTGCCCTCTGGGTCTGAACAAGTCGGGTAAAGTATCACAAAACCAGCACATGCGTAATCAACTTAGCTTAAATACAATTTTGTGACAACAGGTCTCAGCACATCGAGCTTATCTGATTTTAGCACATCATTTAATAAATGCAAATCTAGATTTGAAATACAGATGAGAAAAATTACGCATGTTCATAGTCGACTGGTCGGTGAGTTGTCTGTATGACTGTAAGACTGACTAAGAGGCTTCCCACGTCTTTTTGACATTAAGATTGAGTATCAGTTTTCATTTTTTCAGTTATATGTGAATACTGGATAAGTATTTTTATTATTATTATCGTTTTACATAATTTAAATTACTGACAAAATATTTTAGAGCTGTGTTACTACAGCTAAAGGAATTTATATTCAAATCCTAAAGTCCATTTCATCTTTTTTCCTGACTTCTCTAAGCCTGGAAATCAAAATACTCGAATTCCCTGTGGAAGTACTGATTGTATAATTAGGTTGATTTAGGGTCACATCCACAAGACCTCGATCCGAGGCATTTCTTAAGGCACGCTTTCTTGTCCAGAAGCAGTTGGGAAAAGTGCAAAAGAAAGTCACAGAATGTAATAGTCTTAAAATGTACATACAATTTTTTTTTAGCTGATGTATCTGTACATGGACCAACATTAAAATAATTACCAATTTTGAAAATATCTGACAGATATTCAACATGTAGGCTATAAACTTTTATTGCACAAAACTACTAGAAGTCTGACAATAATTATCTTGAAATTATTGATGGCGACAGTTGTTCTGCTTCAAGAGAATTAATTTGTGGATGCGACATCTCAGAGAGCTTCCCATGCTGAGATTCTAACAGCACAATAAAACCAGCATGCCAAAACATTGCATCTCTAAATTAATTCCCTCTTTGCTGCTAAAAATAATAAAGCTGAAGCAAAAGCATGAATAAAACTAAATGTAGATTTACTTGTCAACCTCATTAAAACACCTCTAGAAACTTATAATATATATACACACACACATACATATAAACTAAATTAAATTTAAACCAAAAGCAAATCAAAACTAGTGTTCCTAAAACGTGGAGCAGCCGCTCGACACAAGCTCCAGATGCAACAAAACTCGGCTAACACTCGCACACACAATAATAGCATGTTCAGACAGTGTGGAGCAAACGCTAAAAATAGCTGACCTGCATCTGTAACGCAACAGACATAATCATCTCATGGCCCTAAATCTGGTGAAAGTCAACTGTTCAAAGCAAACACAAAACGCAGGATGGCTTTAAAATCAAATGCACAAATGAACAAAGCGTTGTTTCTGCCATTGAAGTGTAAAGGACAACTGACCTGCTATCACGAATCCTCGAGGGCAGTGAGAAATGAAGTGCTTAGGGTAATGTTTGTGGAGCCGGTAGTCTTTCTCGCTCCGTGACCGCGTGCGATCAGAGGCTCGGTCCGAGAATTCCGAACTGGGCCAGGCCCTGCGCAAAGTGGTGCTGCGTGTTTTTTTCATGATGAGTCCGGATAAACGCAGCGTGCCAGCACCAGCTCTGAAATCACACCACTGCGATCACACTCCGGACATGGTGGGATACCGTCGTTCTCCAGCTCTCTCCTCTTCTGTCAGTCCGATGTAAGTGCATGCAGTGAAACGCACGCACACACACTCACTCACAGATGCTCGGCTTGCTGAATCCGTTAGGAATGGTTTGGGGTCCTCCCGGTCCTGAATCGGTCAACTGCAGATGCATCCAGCAACGCATCACCCTCCGCACACCTAATCCTGGCTTACTCTTACTCTCCAAACAGAAGCACGCATGCACAGTACTCTCACATGCTCGCCGATCGCAGCGGCATGTGGATGGAAGACGAGGAGGTGTGTGGGAGTGGAGGGAGGAAGGGTGCGAGGGGACTCATGTGGGAGAGATGGAAGGAGGGGATTTTAGAGGGGTCGGAGTGGGGGGCTGCGGGGTTTTCGCACCGTGAGAAGAACTCTAGATTCAGACAAAAGATCAATTCAGTCGCGCTTCACTCCACTAGTGCAGAGCCTAGGAGACAAAGGAGACCCCCAAAAACAAATTAGACTTTTAAGACCAGCGGAGACAAAGTCTTCGTGTGCAGGGCAAGGGTCCTTCAATGATGCAGAAATAACAAAAAGTGTACATGTGGGAGACACGAGATCCAAGTCCTCCTCCTTCTCTGATTCAAATCCAATTCTGGAAAGAACTCGATCTGTTTAAGAAAAATAAGAATAATAATCTCAGGCGCACTGGAAGACTTGTAGATTTATGACGCATCCAGAACATAAACACTGATGCACTGAGTGAAGATTTGTCCGTGTTCTAGTCTTTCTCCGGGCTGTGTTGTCTGACTTGTCTCTCTTGCACCAAGCACTCGTAAAAGCAAGGTTGGCGCACGCAGCTCCTGCCTTCGCCTGACTGTCCTTCTTCAGACTTGTTGATCCAGTCAGGCTGCGCTTCTCGCCACAAAGACGGTGAGAGAAAGCCCTGAAGGTTCTCACTTTCTGGCAGTCCGCCCAGCCTATAGAAACCCTGAGCTTTATTTACATACGCTGCCTCGCGAGCTCTCCAGACAGGCGAACCGTCGCAGTAAAGAGCGTGTGAGAAATGAGGACGAGGAGTCCCTTAACTGCAAGAGATGGATGACAAAAGAGTTGAGGCTTGCAGTGCCTTCTCGGCTTTTTTCCCTGAAAATCCCTTCTTCCTCCAGGCAGAGTCATTCACAATTCCCACTCGCTCCCGTCAGTTGAAGCACCAGCTGCAGGAGAAATTCCTCTGGAATGCAATTAAAGAGATCCCTCCACGGCAGAGCGAGCGGGAAAAAGGGGGTTCGGGGAGCAGCGTGGAATGGTGAATGGAGATCTCTTCTGCCCTCCCTTTCTCTCTCTCGCTCTGTCACGCTGTCATCCCTCCCTGCCTCTCCTGACAGGAGCACGATCGCGCAGCTGTTTGAGAACACAGCCAATCACTCAGTGGCAGCAGACGGAGACAGAATGCGACACGATCGCTCTCTTTCATGCACGGGATACACACAAGAAGCAAAATGCTGGACATTTTAGAGTATAAACCTATATATATATATACCTTCATTTAATTTTGTCTTTATCTGTCTGTCTGTCTATCCATAATCCATCCATCCATCCATCTATGGTGAACAGAAAATTATTGCATATCATTTCCAAACAAGCTGTATTTTTGTATTTTTATGTACTATAAAAGTTATATAATCATATATATATATATATATATATATATATTAGTGCTGTCAACGGATTAATCATGATTAATCACATCAAAATAAAAGTT
>JAUCNO010000152.1:5762679-5773388 GCA_032353835.1 Enteromius viviparus
TCCAGGCAGCTCTCTTGACCGCATTACAGTTCCATATCACTTCGCATAGTTAACTGTAGTAATCACACGTCCTTGCACACACACACTACGGTTACACACTCACACAAAAACGTGTTGTCAGCGTTAGTCTGCATTAGTCTGCTATCAACAGCTCAAGCCTCCATTGCCAACTTTAAAATGACGTTTTGGAACAAGCAAAAGAGTCGTTGGATGAGATGCGGAAGTAATAATCCTACTCACAATGATGTAAGTAGAAAAACCAGACGAATCCCTTTAAAGATATCATCTGATCGATGTCTTGAGGTGTGGCAACGGTAGTATAAGCGGAATAATTCCTTACATCAAAGGCGTGTATAATGTGTACAAACGGTGAGATTATTTACACTTTTGTCAAATCGCGGAGCACCTCTTTGAGAGACACGAGCCACAGCTTCATGACAAGGACACAAAACAAAGTTTATTCGACCGCTAATTTCATGTCAGTTTAATGATTTACCAGTTATTTGTTTTAGTTACAAGGTTATTTTCATTAACATTTTGGAGAATAGGAGTACTGTTGATGAAATCTGTTATTTAAAAACCAAATCTTACACAAGCATCAGTTTTCCAGTATTATTTAACAAGCAACAATCTAGATGCAACAAAATCAACCGAAATCCCTAATATTTGATTCACAAGTTCAAATCATTAAGCTGTAAACACGTGTTCTCAGAGGAATGTTCAGCCTTCATCCTGGAACAGTATCCATGACAACGCTTCCGAGTTGGGAGATGTGCTCCTCTCTTCCTCACGCTGCTTCTATGGAAGTGTCTCCATTTCTGCCCTGAGGCTGAGAAATCAGAACAGACACGACACAGCGACCATTACACACAAAAATTTTGCTTCATCCATTACATTTAGGCAGAATTTGAAGAATGGCTCCCGTTCAATTCATGAGTTTAATTTGAATGGAACTTGTCAGACTCGTAGGATGCTCAGCTAGATTCCATTTTTATCAAGATTCCTTTGATGGATTTTATTCTTTGAGGTGTGTTTAAAATTTTACCTTCACAAAGATGCGTGAAGGCAGGAAGCGACGTAGCAGTTGATTGGAGATGTTTGGAAAGCGCATCAGGTTGATGTTGAGCTGAGGAAGGACTTGATATCCAGCCATCAGAGGATAGAAATTATACAACATCTCCTGTTCTGCACCGGGCAAAATCCTCATTCGCACCTGCACACAGACACAGAATGAGAACAAGACCTCCTGGGTGAATGAGCGGCAGAAGTTTGAGGCTCGTAGAAAGCAAAATGTTTTTTTTTTTTTGATAATGAGAAAATTTAGCTTCAATCTTTATATAGCTTTCAGAAACAATTACATTAATTGTAAGTTAATTGGATCATCCGGGCACATTAAAAGTTTCTCTATTATTGAAATAAATTTAAAGCATGTCATAAGTAGCATGGTTATATTGGTAGCAACAGCCAAAAATACAAATGTCATTTTGTCAAGCTTTTTTGTCAATGTCAAGATATTTTTTAAATACATCAAAATGTAGTATTTGATTAGCAATATGCATTGCTAAGGACTTCAAAGGTGATTTACTCAACGTTTAAATTTTGCACCCTCAGATTCCAGATTCTCCAATATTGTTCGATTCCAACAAACCACACATCCAAGCTTAATTATTCAGCTTTTAGATGATGCATAAAATCTCAATTTGAAAATAAAAGACAATTATAACTGATTTTGTGGTCCAGGGTCAAATATAAATATCCGTTTAGTTTAGTATTCATCCAACAAAACAGAATGTGAAGGAAACACGAAGCCACCCTCTGAACTGACCTGTTTGAGTCCACTAAACATAAATGCATCGCTGGGCTCCACGCTGATCTCGACATCCTGAACCAGCCCGGTTCGATTCTCCAGATGGTATCGAACAGGTAAAGACTCGCGCACACGACCAAACGATGGCAGCTCTAAAACATGAGTGAGTAAATGTCTGTTCACACCAAGAATAACAACAATTATAACTATATTTGCATTGTCACCAACCAACACCATCTGTCTGTTTATTCTAAGCTTTGTGTGCTGCATTTTCAAAGTAATGAAAGTGAATGTAGGTGACCTGCTGCTGATTTTCATTTGGTTTTTGGAGACAAAAGGAATTGGAAGAATCTGTCACTGTGCTTAAAAGGTTTAGCTTTTGAAGATACATTTTATTCATACTTCCATGAGTTACCATCAATTTCAGCTTCTTGTTTCAGCTTTAACCAGCAGATGTCCTCAGCATGCTATTATCTGAGTGCATCTAAACAGTGAAACTAGCTAGTGTAATCTGATCTAACAGACAATTTAGCTAACACAGCCAATGTAGTGGAAAAAAAGAAAAACAACAGTCTTTTTCATTGCAACAAAGGAGGCAAGACAATGTTGTCGAAACTAGCACTGGAAAAGTGAGGTAATTTTATTACACAATGTGTGCTATGTAGAGCTTCACTACAACGACTTCTGCTGTTTTAAATGTGGAAGCAGTTAACTGTTGTTAATCAGCTTTATTTAAAATTATTTTAGTATTCCTCATCATCATTCTCTTGAATTCTCTTGAATTTAGGATGATTTTAGAACTTGTTATCATTCTTAGTATGAATGGACCTTAAGTGAGGATGGACGGAATTAAAAGATTAAGAAAGCACATACGTCTCAGATGATTCAGTGTGTACTAGTGATTTTAATATAAAAACAGACTGACCTGCATGGACATAAAGTGGAATATTCTCAACCATCACATGTGGCAGAATAATGACCGTTCGCACCACTGACGTCTCAGCAAATGCTGACTTTCTGGATTAAAAAAGTAATACAGAAAACTAAATTAAAAAAACTGTGCTTTTATAATTTGTTGCAGAGTATTTATTTAAGCAAGTTATGAATTTACACACTTGAAAATGGCTCAATAGAATGAGAAAAGAAAAGTCACTGCTTGAATGTATTATACAGGATAAAAGTAAGAGTACTCAGAAGTGTCCTCACCTCTTCCAGGAAATGATGTAGTGTCCAGATGCCACAGTACTGGTGCCGTTCTGAACAGGAGGACATTTGAGCAAGAAACACTCACTGGCACATTCGCTGGTTTGAAGCGTGACTGGAGACAAAGCAGAAATAAATCACAGTCAGGCTCTAAATATATGTATTTCTAAAAAAAAAAAAAAAAAAGAATGATCAGAAATAAAATGCTCCCACCTCCTTCGACTTGACTCTGGGGCTGATCGATGGCAGTCATACTGGAGGCCAGCTGCACTTCACTGTTCACCAGCTCGATCGGCCACGGAGACGCGCTCAAAATATCCATCATCAACAAGAAAGGGATGTCCACGTACACCCGCTCCAAATGCTCAAACTGACACACACACACACACACAAATATAAAACTTACAAAATATGTGTTTTAAAAACTGTGGACACACAAAAAAATCCTCATTTATTCATCTTCATGTACAAAACATCTTTTGTGTTCCATGGATGAAAAAGTAGCTCATGTTAAATAATAAGATAATGAATAAGACAACGACAGTATTTTCATGACTTAAGTATTGATGTATTACTCAAGTTTATAGGGAGGGAAGCTTTTACCTTACTGGACACAAACTTCATAGCCACTTCAAAAGGAACAACAGTTTCTAATGTAACAGTTTCATCCTGCGGGTGAAGAACAAACATCATATAACTGTGTGAATGAAACTGAGCACTGTTATATAGATTATGCCTCAAGAAACTAGGCTGGGGTGAGGTTTATGTCTGGCTCTGACATAATATTTACAAAATCTATCCATAGCAATTTCATAGGTTTTAATGACAGGGTGTTAGGATTGAGCATACTTTGTGACACTTGCAGGTGATGTCCTTGCCCTCGACCGTGGCACTCACAGAATAAGCCACGTGAAACAGCAATATTCTGGGTCCAGTGCTCACGCAGCGAATATACAGAGGCTTTACAATCTGACACACAAGAAAACATGTACACAACATTACACTAAAGTAAATTTTATTCGATTTATTCTGTAAAACTCAGTGAGAAGAAGCTGCACCTTCTGTCCAGGATGCAGATCTCCGAGAGGAATGTCAGGAAGCAGGGCAGGATGAGAATCATCACACACCTCAGTGCCGTTTAGAGTGATTTGGGTTGACTGTGTGAGATTGGCATCCTGACCTAATTGAAACAATAGAAATAAAAACAAATGCATTTTATTAAAAAATTTTTTAAATAAATTAATACTTTTATTGAACAAGGACAAATCCAATTTTTGTTCCAGATAACATGGTATGTACTGTACCTGGTTTGAGGCCTGCAGTAAGTTTGATGTCTTTGGCCACAGTGTCCTCTTCGGATTGGATCGTAACTATCATACAGTACATCTCATTGGTCAGTGCTGGAGGCTCGTGAGTCAGCTGCACAGAGATTTTAGGCACTCTGGATATGATCCTAAAAAGGCATGATGAGACGGTTAATAATTTCGAAACTGTATCAAAATTAAATGTTTCTTGGAATATGCATTAAAAATTTTAATTGTATGCTGACTAAATATTTCTGTACTGACAATGACATAAAATTTACTGATTTTTAACACATACATATATATATACACATATACATGTATACATACATACACATACACACATATATACATATACATATACATATACATATACATATATACATATACATATATACATATATATAAACTTTTTTTTTTTACTTACATAGTGCTGGACTGTATAGTAACTGTGTCCCAATCCACCTGCTGCTCTGGGAAGCGTGTCCTCCTCTTAAAGGAGCGGGACGCCTGCAAAGTCTCATGGGAAGAGGCAGCATCCCCCCAGCCACCCCGCCAGTTCAGATAGACGTATCGGGCTGTGTCTCTGCCTAACATGAGTCCCACACTCGTGATCTGAAAGACAAATACAGACAGGTATAAAACATACTATGTGATTAGTTGTGGCACTAATAAATCTATTCAAATTAAATAAATGAAAATATATATATATATATTTCACCTCAATCTTCTTTCCAACGTCTTCTGTTTTGGCTACAAATTTGAAGCAGTATTTGCGGGTTTTCCCGGGGACGAGACACATGTTCTCCTGGGAGGAAGGTTCTAGAATATCCTTCCCTTTAGAGGCATCCTCCAGCAAACAGTACTGGTTATATTCCTACAATTTAAACACAGTCTCTGTTTAATTGAGTTGTGCATGTGTGTGTGTGTGTGTGTGTGTGTGCGTGCATTAGGGGTGCTGTACCTGGTTGCTTAGGCTGACACATAGTTTTGAGAAGCGCACAGGATGTGGGCAGTCGGCTCTCACATAGACTTGTAGCTGGACAGGCTCATCGATGTGGAAACTAGGGGACAGGAACTTGGCTTTGCACTGAACTGGAAAGACAACATGAAAATAAACATGAATACATAATGTTTTGTTCCATTAAGCCAGTGTTTTCCAATCCCAGTCCTTGGATTTCAGTTTAATATCCCCTCATAAATGACTGTTTGACTGCATTTTGGGAGAGGGACTATATATTTGAATGCAGGGCAGGAGTTGTCAGAAATGCAGTTATCCAGGTCTCAAATTGATGATTAGGATTAATCAGCTTAAAATACGGAAAAGTGAGTATTATTTGAGTGCTTACCAAAGGGCACATAGTCCTGGACCTCAATGTTGAACTCATTGTTGCCGGCCAGAGAAATGCGATCACTCCACAGGGATTGGGCCGTCTTCACAGACACCGGGTCGCAGTCTGGTTCAGGCTCTGGGACTTCATTCTGACAATCATAAAATCAAATGTCAGATTTATAAATCACCATCTATAGCAGAACTTTCAAAATATTAAGATACTATATTTCACACATAAATATGATCATTTTTTGAGCTGTATCACTCATTCCTATGAGCTAGGCTATATTCCCAAACATACCATGAGCACTTTAATCAGATTCTTCTCAATCCTGGACTTCTGCTCTTCAGGGAGAATAGAGGCTAAAAACACACATATACACCTGTTAATGCAGTAACTTTTGATTGAGAAGAGTTGAGAATGAATACATGGTGTCAATGTACCTCTGCCCACAAGCTCCATGGAATAGGTGATGTAGTCTTTCACTTGACCCATGAGATAGGAGCACTTCAAAGCCGTGCACAATATAGATGTCAGCAGAGACCACCAGCGCTCTGTACGGTAGTCACACATCACATAATCCAACAGTCTGGGGAGTCAGAATACAGCAGTTATATATATATATATATATATATATATATATTACACAAGCAGAGTTCAATATATGTAAGTCAAACTTCCAGTATAACAAGTTTAACTCACTTTAAAGCTTTGGTGTAGTCTTTTGCATGATAATATTCCTCTCCCATCTGAACCACTGCAGAGCGAAACCGAAAAATAGAGAAAAAAAATTATTTACTATGTAACACAAAACAGAAACTCTGGCTGATGGATGTGCGTGTCTTTGAACTAACTGAGATGGCTCTTCATTCGTGGACACTTGTACTTCTTGAACTGAGCGACAGCATTGCTAAGGAGAGCAATAATCAGCTCCTGCCAAAAACACACACATACAACCATTAGAAGACAAATACTGCTGGTTCTTTTTATGCTTTCTCCCTGTAAGAAACACAATATTTTGGTCCCTTAACAAGACTCTTAGCTTTATTTATTATCCTTTACTCCTTATGAACGACTCATCACTTTCAGAGTTCAGAACTTAATACTTTCTTACTCTTCACATTTGCATTTTAAAACATGAGACTAAATTCATAAATAAACATAAACGTATAACTTAAATATAATAAAATAACAGGCATTAAAGAAAATCCCACCGAATGAGGGACGTCTCTCTCTTTAACTTGAAGAGCGAGGATGCCTTGTTTCTCCTTCTCAGAATCCGGAGGATCAATGCCTGAGGGTTAAAGTGAACTGGGTCAGAAATAAGACTTCATAACACCTGGATAACGCAAGATTTATAACAGCTTTTTACTGTATTTTTAATGTCATCAACTATTCTATACTTATATACTAAACTATAATTTTGTGTAAAGGGGTTCTAAAATGACATTATTTTGTTTTCTACCATGATATTGAAAGGACTTTTTTCCATTACGGTAATGTGAATTCGATTTTTTTGTATCCTCATTACAATAACAAGTCAATTTGCTTAACACTCATTAAAAATATTAGTAAAAATACAATAGTAATAAAATACAACACAACAATGTACTAAAATGTGTGCTTCTTTGGATGTTAGGATGAATCATTCATAGGATTCATATAGGGTTATAACGCTTCTTAAGCCATTACTCACTCTGATGCCCCTGTCTCCAAGATCTCTGTCCGTAAAAGTCTAGAGCTCCAGAGGTGGTCTCTGATGGGTCAGGTGCAGAGTTGCCGACGCCTGGCTGGAATAGTAAGAGGGGGAGATTGTGCATCACAAGCTGAAATAAACTCAGGTAGCATTAATGATGTAATGCATTATGGGTAGCAGTACCTCATGACTACAGAGCTGCCCCGCTTGCTGCTTGCGCTCCTGTGCATAATAAGCAGCCTGTTGATAGTAGAACCCTGGGTTCTGGGTCTGAATAGCAGTGAGGCCCAGTTTAATGGCCTCATCGAAGAGATCACCAAACGACTGGAACCTACAGAGACAGTACAAGCAAATGAGCGCATGCGTCAAATCATGCCCAGAGGTCAGCAATCAGTGGAATCACTTAATAACTTTTTATAATTTAACAATTAATAACTTTTTATAATTCTAAACTTAGCATGTTTTCTTGTATCAGGTTCGTTGAGCAACAAGCCCAGAAAACATTGTGCAATTAGTCAGTTGGGTGCAATGGTAATGTTATGTAGTCATAATGTCTGTTGTATTTTAGATCTTCATGATATTAATTACTCAACATGCACATTTCCTGAAGAAAACTTCTGTGGTGCTTGCCATGGCAAATGGGTGTACAAGACAGAGCGGACATATGTCTTGCTCATGTTAATATATGGTTGCTGGGGTGCTATAAATGGTTGCTAGGGCATGGCTAGATACCCGCAAGTGTGATTTTTAAAGAATTTGCATTCTGAGTAAAAATAGCCAACTTCCTTGGATGTTCTAATCCAAAGATCTATCATTATTTTAAGCTTTATTTACTATTGCTACTACTACTGACTGAATGAAAAATATATATATAATTTTAATGCATAACATTCAATCAAAAAATATAAAAGTAAGTTATGTTTAGAGAGTGGTAGGACATCAGCTAACCAAAACCACATGCTTAGCTTGAGACCAACAACAACAGCATTTTAATAACTACCAATTAGACATTCAAACTCTGACTAAAAGATGGACATTTTTAGATCTGCATTCAAACCCTTTAAAAACCCTTGAAACAGTTCAAATCCTGTTATGTCCAAAAACATGAAATAAAGATGTATGCATATGGCAGGTTTGAATCTTACTGTTTGGACATCCAGGCTGTGTGTTCAAACGCCAGCTCAGCGCTGCCGATCTTCTTCTTGCACAGGTCGATGTGTTTGCGGAACTGAGCGATGGCATCCAGGGGGGTGTTGTGCTGAAAGCAGAGCCTGCAGATCTGTGAGAGAAGACCACCGGCAGACACTCAATAGAGAGATACAGTCTGAACAACACGCAACTGAACGTGACGTTGCTATTTAGAAAAGAATGAGAACAGGAAATAAGCTCTGATCAGTTTCCTGTGTGGCATTTACAGCTGTTTAGATGACACCTCATACCGCCAGGGTCAACACTTGTCATTTAAGTTTAGTTTAACTAAATAAAAAGTATATAGATAAAAAAAACAGTAAAAATGACAAAATATTAACAGGACCGAAACAAATCAAACATTATATATAATGATAATATATACCAACTTCATTAATATAATACTGCTTAAAACAATATACAAGCACCATTCACTAGTTCACCTTGTAGTTGATGAAGCCAGCCATGGTTTTGATCTCAAGCATGTTGGTTTCATGAGCTCTGAGTTCATGGACGAGGCTATAAGCAGTCCTGTAATATCTGTAAGACAGTGCATGTACGAGTTATTATAAATGAATATGGCAGTGTCAAAATTGCTGTTAACAGCACTTACTTGAGAGCGTTCTGAGTGTCCTGCTTAAGTTCACTGAAGAAGCCCATTTTAAACTGGTGCCTGACAAACAGCAACTACAATTCACAGCATTCATAGGTTATTTTGGTGCTACAGTAGTTCGGCTTTTTCACACTTAACAGATGACTAATATGCCAAGTACCACAATATCTATAACAAATGTTAATTGCTAATTTAGAAACAGGCAAATGTATGCAATCATTTTTGTGTAGGCTATGCATTTAAAAGAAGCGGAGAACTGTGTTCCTGAATTGATTTCTTGCTTTTTAAACTTGTTGTAATGCCTCCTGAATGTTAGGAACTTCATTACAAAGGCTGTTTTAGAGAAATCAGGTTTTATATTTACAGTTGGGCTGCTAGTTACCTGGTGCGTAGTTTTATTGAGGAACTCCTTGTGAGATTTCACTCTCCTGATCTCATTATAATAGTAGGTCTGTGCATGTTCATAGAATGCATTTTCCAACCTGCAGACATGCATATTTGTTATTAGACACCCAAATAAAAAAATAATCAGCATTGACTTAAAAAAAACAGGTGATCCCTTCTAGCAACCCAGCAAGTGGTTTTTTGAACTTATCACACACAAAGACTGATCTTATTGGGTCCTTATTGGCATAACAATAACTCTCTAAATCTAGAGAGACTCTAACCTAATAATGTATCCCACCAGGTGATCAGTATGGGGAAGGACAAACAGGGACTTCCCAGACAGGTCACAGGCACCACATAGAGAAGAAGCCCTCTCAGACGCCACTAGATCTTCACCTGAGACACAAGCACATAGTAACCCATCAGCATCTTTTCAAGACATATACTGAAGGTCCTAAAACATTCATTTTAGTTTTGTGATACCTGGTGGGAGAGGAGTTTTCTTCTGAATCAAAACAACAGCGACCTTTGTGTTTCTTCCTTGTAAACTTGTCCTGTGGGAAACAGATATATCTCAGACCAGCAAAAAACAAAAAAAAAACCAAACAATAAAATATTTGGATTCAATGTATTCATCCAAGGGTTTTGGATTCTGTTAGAAAATTAAACAATGCATTTTTATCTTACTGTGCTGTATTATCATTTACATTTTCTCTCTCTCTCTCTCTCTCTCTCTCTCTGAGTTTCCTTCTAATTTGGATATGCTAGGCTAGCGCACCGAAACAGTAGTAAAGACTGGTCAGAGCGGCAATATTTAGATTAAGATGTTTACATGTCTGTATATTTCGATTAAAATCGGCATACGTTAATACAATTATGCTTTCTACGATTATGAGCATAATCGCATTATTTAAATCTAAATATTGCATTTAAATTAGTTCAAGTGCAATACTGTCAAAATCTCATTATAAATCGCAGGTCCATGTAAACACACTTGATTATCAATTTCACATGCTGAATAGACAACAAGTGGAAATTATAGAAATTTAGCAAGACACCTTCAATAAAGGAGTGACCACAGACCACTTCTCAGTTCCTAAGCTTTCTGGCTGATGTTTTGGTCACTTTTGAATGCTGGCGGTGCTTTCACTCTAGTGGTAGCATGAGACGGAGTCTA
>JAUCNO010000152.1:5796777-5811401 GCA_032353835.1 Enteromius viviparus
TTCATACAGTTGTATCTCGGTCAAATATTGCCCTATCCATCCAAATCATACATCAATGGGAAGCTTATTTATTCAGCTTTCATATCATGTATAAATCTTAATTTCTGAAAATTATCACTTACGACTGGTTTTGTTTTCCAGGGTCACAAATGGTTTATTTTAAAGGGAGTTATAAGGAGTCTGTTGAAAAAAAGACCAATACTTTTAGTTTTACTGTGAAAAGAACTTATATATTATATAATCCTATCAAAGTTTGGGATAAAAAAGACCACAAAACATTAGACATTGTCTGCAATATTGGTGATGAAAATAAATGTTTCTTGAGTAGAAAATCTGCATGTTATAATGATTTCTGAAGGATTATATCACTGGAGTAATGATGAAATTTTTTTATGTTTTTAAAGAATTCTCTTAAGCTCATCAATACTGCATGATCCAAAATACAGCAAAAGTAGTTTTCATTAGCAGTAGTATTCAGATTTTTTTTTTACCTTTCAAAAACCTGCTTTCTATTTGAATATGTTTATATTAATTTATTCCTTTGATCAAAATTTTCAGAATAATTTATTACTCATGTCATTCAGTCACATAAATATTTTGATTTAATAAAATACATTTAAATAAAAAATGGTTATTTTAAATAGTAATTTTTTTTTTTTAATATTGTTATTGCTGTATGTCGTATCAAATAAATGCAAGCTTGTTGAGCAGAAGAGACTTAAAAAAAATACAAAATCTCACTACACCAGTATTTTTAAACTGTTATAATATTTTACCATATTACAATTTACTGTATTTTTGAACAAATAAAAGCAGGCTTGGTAAGCATAAGAGACATCTTTCAAAAACCAAAATCTTTTGAGGGCTGCAAATATAGTATATATGTGCACATGCACTTAAATATATATCATATTATTGAAGTTAAATTGCTAATGCAGTTTCATGTTTTTTTTAAGACTCCCTGGAATATTCCCTGACTGAACCGCACATGTCCAGCAATTCCCAAACCAGTGAATGCTATGATGAAAGGTGCAGGTTTAAAGAAAGCGAATAAGAAAGTAAAAGAGGGAGTAGGTAACTCCAGAAGAAAGTCACGCATAAAGAATTCAGTTAAATCAATTTCAAAATGACTGCCTTTGTTCTGTCGGTCATAAACAGTGAACTTACAGATCTCAGCGGATGCCGTTTGTTATGTTCTTTCAGGACATGCCAAAACGCTTTAATGAGAGTGTTGAGTGAGCTACCAGAGAATTTAGATTTAGGCAGTAATAGCATTTAATGAGTGCTCAGTAATGTGTATGAAATGGCAAGGAGGCATAAAACCCAGTCAGACACTAAACAAACGACTGGCTCCCTGTCAGTGCTATCGTGATTAATCTCGCTATTCCCTCATCTGTTCATTATGCTCGGCGGGACGGACGCATACATGGAACCGGAATATGCAGCGTCTGGTTCCGTCTCGCGCTCGTGTGTTTGCTCATGAGCAGAAGAGATTACGGAGATGCCGGTGAATGACGTCCGGGGGATCGTCAAAGCACGACTGCAAAATTAATTGATGCGGAGTCCATATTCCCACCCAATATGGCTTATTAATATTAAACCTTATGAAACAGGAAGATGGGTTCCCACAGCGACTCATCAAGAGCTGTTGTATATGCTGACTAATCCCAGGCTTCTCCAGCAGCAAACTCGTCATGTATCTGAGGGGCTGCAGGGGCCAGAAGGGCTCAGGCCTGATCGTCAGTCTCAGAAATAAGTGCTTTTAAAACACATCAACTGTAAATGTCAAGTGTTCTTCTCCTGCGTGCTGCAAATGAAAACCGTCAGCGGCGGAATACGCAAGGCACGTAATTGTGAGTGTAGCACACTTGATGTGGCACCTCCGTAGATTGAAACGTTGCGTGCGAACAAGATAACAGGAGAGATTCTGCCTGTTTGCATTTGTTTGAAGAGTCCGTGTGTGCGTAGGTTTTGATATCCAAAATTTCTGAAAATGTCCCCAAAAGAATATCACGACATGACACAAAAACTCTTTCTGGTGCTGTTGAAACAAAAAGTAAGAGGTGTGTGATATGACAAAATGTGCATTTTGAAATATAGGGAAAGAGTGTAGTAACTATAATATGAGTGTTGTTTGCTGACTAATGTGTAATATTTTAAAAAGGCATGTGAAGTTGGATTCAAGCCTTTGCTAAATCTCAATTTTCAGATCTGTACAGTTAGTGTAGGTGAAGCGAGGCAGGTTTATTTATATATTGTAGCACATTTCATACACAGTGGTAATTTATGCAAAGGCATAGTGTTATATAAAAAGAGAAAGATAAACAACAGATTAAACTAAATTGAACACCATTTAAGAATGAGAAAGGACGAAAGGAATAAAAGTTTCATTTACAAATGAAAAAAATATATAAAGAAAAAAAAAGGAAAAATAATACCTCAATATAATAATAATAATAAAGACATATATTTATAAAAATTTACATTCTATAAATCTAAAATAAAATAATAAAAATAATAAAAACAATACCTAAATGAAATAATACATTTAATAAAAAAAAAAAGTCAAATAAATAAAAACAAAAACTGATATCTAAATAGTGAATTGAAGAAGAGCATTCAGTAAAGTGTTTAATAAATAATATAAAAAAAATAATAATAATTATTTACCCCTTCAGTGTAAGTCAATCATTTCTAGTTACTATATCTGTAATGTTTTGCAAAAATAGTATAGGAAAAGATGCATACCAAAGGTTAATATTTTAAATAATTATACATTATTATTATATTTTTTAAACAAATAAAAACAGAAAGTCGCCACAAAAGAAAACACTACAATGCAAACTTTTATATGTGTGTGTGTGTTTGTGTGTGTGAGGTTTCATACTCACTCATCTTGGCATGCGGTGTCCCCAGGGTTGTGTGATACAAATAGACTGGTCCCTATTTTAACTTGTGTCTTGATCCAGACCCTTCATTCTGTTAAGTGACAGTTCAACTAATACATAGTATATCTCAAATACTGACTTCTTATTCAAATCTGTAAGACATGTGCATCATACTGTAAATAAATAAATACGGTAACAATTGTTAAATAATAACTATGAATTTTCATTTAATACATAGTTAATAGTTAGTAAGGTAGTTGTAAAGTTTAGGTATTGCATAGGATTAGGGAGGGTCATGTAGAATAAAGAAGTAATATGTGCTTAATTAGCACACAAAAAGGCTAAAATTACAGTAATATGCATGCTAATAAGCAGCTAATAGGTGTAAAATAAAGTGTTACCAGAAATACAATATGAAATTTGATCATGTGCTGTGCTGTTAATTAGGCGTAGAGATAAGGTAATGGTGCCATTTAAAGGGCTTAATTAGTCTCAAACGGTTATGTGTGTGTTTGTATTGCAGGTTATGATGACATTGAGACGTCCCCATATGAAGACATTGAACTGGAACTTGTGAGAAATAGTGAAACATCAAAACTAGCCTCAATAGTTTCAGGTACTGCCGTCACATCAGTGATACGACCAAACAAAATGTGTTTTCCTCCACAGCTGAATGCACTGTGATGATGTACGCCAGTGTATCACTCCATGTTTGTATGTTTGTGCTTAATATGTTTTCCTTGTCTTGCAGTTGTATTTCTACACTAAAAAAAGTTGGTGTAGGTTTTACTTTGAAACAGTTTTCACTCAGAAAGTGCTAGTAGCTTTCACAAATAGTTACAAAGAAATGGCAAGTAACCTGTTTTATTAAAGGAGCAGTTTATCCGAAAGGGAAGAATTGTTGAATTCTCACCTTCTCTCCATCCAAGATGAGTTTGTTTGTTCATCTGAACAGATTTGAAGAAATTGAGCATTACATCACTTGCTCACCAATGCTTTGAATCTGCTGTGAATGGGTGCTGCTGTTGAGTCCAAACAATTGATAAAAACATCACCATTATCCACAAATAATCCATGACTTCAGTCCATCAATTAACATCTCGTGAAGCAAAAAGACACGTTTTTGTAATAAATAAAACGTCATTTTTTTTAACCAACCAAAAAAGGGGTTTCATCTGAATCATGAGAGAAATATGTACAAATAAAACACAGTTTATAAATGAAAACAGTATATAAAACTGTTCTAAACATATATATATATTGTGATATCACTGGAGGAAGCGTTATTATGCATTATCCGTTATAATTTTAGCCAGAAGTGACAGTTTAAAGTTAAAACACCTTATGATGTATTAGCTTTTTACATCTGCTTTTCACTTCAAAATATATTAAATGTTGGACTGGAGTTGGGGTTACTTCTGGTGTTTTTATCAGCTGTCTGAACCCTCATTCTGACAGCACCCATTCACTGCAGAGGATTCACTGATGAACAAGTGTAATGCTAAATTTCTTGGATGGCCTGAAGGTGAGTTCGTTTTCGGCAGGTTTTCATTTTTGGGTAAACTGTGCCTTTTAATTGCAAAAGTATAAAGAATAAAATAATATTTTTGGGGAAAAAAATTGCTCCAGTAATCTATATGTTACTTACAACTTCTATTTTTGATTTTACAGCGCGTGTGTGTAAAATATAAACGACATACTGCTTTTTACAGACCAAAAAAGAAAGAATTTGGACGCTTAACTGAAAAAGTCTTTTCCTCTTTCTCAGTGTCCTCCCTTCCTCTGACGGATCAGAACCAGTGTCTGAAAGCAGCTCAGGACTGTGGGTTGTATGAGAAATGCGGTTCCCTGCGCTCTGAGTATGCATTAGCTTGCACTAAGATCATACCTGGCACGAACCACTGTAACCGGCATAAATGTCACCGGGCCCTGCGGAGGTTCCTGGAGCGTGTTCCAGAGGAGTACAGCTTTGGTGTCTTATTTTGTCCTTGTTCGGATACTCTGTGTGGGGAGAGAAGGAGAAAAACCATCGTGCCCTCCTGTTCCTACGAGGAGAGAGACAGACAGCCCAACTGCCTCAATCTGGAGAGTTACTGCCTCAAAGACAACCTGTGCAGGTGAGATGCATGTCTGTTAGCGGCTGGATATAATAAAAATGTCTGGTTTGTGAATCAGTAATGCTTTTGAATCTGTAAATTTTTTAAAAATAAATAATATTTAAGTTTAAAGCTTATGGCTGCAACAAATTGAACAAAAACCTGTTATGTAAAAAACATGATGTAAA
Source organism: Enteromius viviparus (assembly GCA_032353835.1). Classification (NCBI taxonomy): domain Eukaryota; kingdom Metazoa; phylum Chordata; class Actinopteri; order Cypriniformes; family Cyprinidae; genus Enteromius; species Enteromius viviparus. The sequence continues at coordinate 5,801,950 of JAUCNO010000152.1, forward strand.
GATCTGCTGAATCAATATTTTAAATGGGTTCTTTGAAATGAACTGTATGAAAGATCCGATTTGTGTAACTGATTGTGACAAATTACGCTCTCATCAGATGTTTTTCCCCTCGTTCAAACCTAACCTCAGCTTTGATAACAGCACAGCATGATCATTTCCACCTTTCTTCTTGAAATACACGACTTCTCTTTTATCTTCCTCTAGAAACAGATGTCTCTGGCAGTAATGCTTATCTAAGCATCATTAATAGCACAGAACATGCTGAGTTGGATGAAAGAAAGGACAACAGGTCGCATATTATATGATTAGACGCATCTTGTATTTAAACAAGGATAAAAATGAGAAATGTTTGAAGAGAGCAGACTATACTTCAGCATGGACACATTTTGTCAGAGAAAGGCATTTTCTCAAAAGTCATAAAACATGTATTACAAAATTAATTGTAATAATAACATATTATTTACTAAACTGCTAAATCTCTAGTAATTACCAAAGAAAATCACTATTTTTGAGTTATTTATGACAAATTGTTCAAATATAACTAAAATAAAATATCCAAATATAAGACAAAACAGTGTAGAAAACTTAATATGTACTAAAATGACTAAAAGCTCAAACTGAAATAAAATTGAAATAGAAATTACATGTTAAAATATTAAAATGGAAATATTAAAATTAGTGCTGTCAAATGATTAAATGTGATTACTTGTTTGACAGCAGTAAGATAAAAATATAAATAAATAAAAAAAGATTAAAACACATAAAATCCTAAAATAATCTGGACAATGAATAGTATGAAAAATATAAAGAGCAAAATAAAAAATATATACTGAAACTAATTCAAAATATAAATAAATTCATAAAAATAGAAATAAAAGTGTTCTAAAGTAACACTATACCACAGCAGCACCAACACCCCCAGAGATTTGAGATACGATTTGAGCAACTGATCATGCATTCTGTGCATAGATTTCACAGATTGTCTGAATCTGACATACATTTATGTTCTAATCATCCTGTGTCCGTATTCAAATTTGTCTGGTCTGTCAGGTCAAGACTGGCTGATTTCCAGCAGAACTGTCAGCCGTCTTCTCTCTCTCCCTCCGGCTGTCTCCGGGAAAGTGGAGCCGTGTGCCTCAAGGCCTACGCTGGGCTCATCGGTGAGAAACCACCTCAGACGACCTTGAAAAATAATACACAAGTTTAATGAAGAGTACCAAACGCGCAAATCGATACGTCACTGCACAGCCTGTACTTAAATAATATTACATTTTTAATGACGAGCACTTCTGCATCCCGCTGGAGCGAGTTCATCGAAATGGGAAGCGGTGTCGGGAATGACTGGTCAGAACAGTTTGGGTTCAACTTCATGTTGTGGGTTTACTTTAAACCAGTGTGCCACTTATATTGAATTAGCAGGACAACCTGAGGCAACATAATTAAACCGGAGGGGGGTGGATAGACTACACTGCTTGGAGAATCTCCCAGATGGGCTTCGGGCTAATTGGCATGGGATCTTTTCCTTTGGCTGTCTCTCAGCCCCTCTTTTCTTCTCCCTTCTTCTGCAGGTACCATCATGACACCAAACTACGTGAGTAACAGCAGTACAGAGGTGTCGCAGTGGTGTAATTGTGAAGGCAGCGGGAATCAGTGGCAGGACTGTCTGCGTATCCTGCACATGTTCAACAGCAACACCTGCCTGCGTGAGTATCCCAGAATATCATTTACACATCTTAATGTTTGCCAAGTGGAGTGTAAATATTGAGCTGTTCTGACAGATTTGCTGTTTCATACAGACCCCTTTAAAAGGTTTAACGTTCACACTTTTCTTTTGTGCATGACATTTTTTATTGAAAAAGGAAGTTGAAGTAGGCCCTTGTGGGAGGTGCTTTATTCAGCGTTAATTTCAAGCAAGGATGCATTAAAGTTATCAAAAGTGACAGTAAAGACATTTATAATGTCAACTACATGTATAATTTCAAATATTTTGAACAGCTTCCACAAAAATAACAAGCGGCAACTGTTTTTAACATTGATAGCAATAAGTTTCTTGAGCAGTAAATGGGCATATTAAAATAGTCATGTGACACTGAAAACTAGAGTAATGAAAATTCAGCCTTGCATCAAAGTTCAGGTCTTTGATTCTAATTGGTTGAGCTAAGTTTAAAGCAGTTTCAATATATTTGCAGCAATTTCTAGTGATTATTAACACATCGTGTGCACTGCATTGATTGTGCACTGATGACTACACTGACTACTTTTTACAGTCGTGTTTTAATCTGGCGAGTGATTAAGAGACAGCATTAATATATTTTAAATTCCAGCGCAAAGTGGCAAATTAAAGGCATTTGTTGGCCAGAAAAATAATATTCCTATGTAATGCCATGGTTTAACCACTACATGCCTGGTATGGCTGTAAAATAAATATCATCTACATAATATTGGTCATAATGGCTTATTTATTTATTTATGTTTTACTGTAAGACATTATCAAACAATCAATGTTTTAAGTTTTGCTTTTTCAAAAATGTTGAACAATAAAATAACGTAAAAAAATAAATAAAACACAAGGACACAAACTGCATACAGTGAAACTCTTGCTTGTGTAGGCAGTCTTTACTAAAACTCATTCAACTTCCTACAAGGAAAGAATGATTGCAGAAAGACTAAAAACGTAAAAATATGATAACTAGCATCTGGTTATGATCGCTATTGAGGAGTATCTCACAATAACTCCAAATATAGCATAACTGCTTATTATCCTTAAATAAACATTAACTATAATGTGTTTCATAAAATACAACTACTGGCCAGATTTCAGAGAGGTAAACTAATGTGTGAAAATTTTTTTAGATATGTGAAGAATTGCCTTAATTTTCAAAAATTTCTGCCAAGTGTGCTTGAGAAGCACTGAAATGAATGGACTTCAATGCTGGAGCTATTGGTTGAACTATTGAACTATTAGTCGCTCCATGACATGCTTTACTTCCACATTACTGAGTTCCTATGGAAGCATATGGGAGTGTCGCAACTCTGATTATCAATGGCTTTGGTTGGAACCATAGACATGGACACCCCACTGGACTGCTCCAGGCATAGATATATATATACTTAGATGCCTCATTGGTGACTGTTTCAATGAGATGCTATACGTAAGCAATCCGCCATGTTGTGGTGTCTTGACTTGACGTCATTCACTATAGTAATCACTCAAAATTCGAAAGACGCCACAATCCTCATAGAACAGGTGCAAACCCACAGTATGGTGAATGGCGTCAAGTTCCCCGTTCAAACATGGTGGCCGCATCTACATCCCTAAAGTGGTCCAATGGGGCCTCTACTGTGTGTCAGTGTCTATGTGGTGAATGACATCAGGTTCACCGTTCCAACATATCAGCCGCATCTATGTGTCTGGAGTGGTCCAATGGTATGTCTATACATGTCTATGGCTCCAGGCATGTAGATGCGGCCACCACCTTGAAGCGGTAAACTTGATGTTATTAAAGACTGTAGAATACCCAAGACATGTCACTCATATAGTTGTGAACGAGGAAAATGGCCTATCAAATGTAGGAAGCCCCGTCTTCTGAATAAAACAGCCAATCGCTGATCTGTAAAGTGAGCGTGTCACTGCATCTGCCGTAAGAAGTTCCAGTTGCTATAGAAACAGTCATCATTCTGAGAAATGCCCCTGGGACTCCGCATATGCACTGGCTGATGTCGCCTGAGAAATAAGCTTTTTTTAACGCTATTTGAGCAAAAAAACAACAACAATTATTAAAAAGATGTTTTTAGATTTCATTGGTGATTTTAAATCTTAAATGTAATCATGAGCTTAGTGAACAGTTTGGGAGAATTTGATGATTCCTTATTCAAAGAGATACTGTAGGAGCTGCACTTAAATGCCCGAGAGGCATTTCAAAGATGGCTGCCAAGTGGCACGACTTGTCTTAATTAAAGAAACTTTATTCACCATACTGTAAGTTGAGCCATTGAGCCGTTCTGTTCAGGATTGTGGCATATTTAGAATATTCAGTGATTACTACGGTGAATTTAGTCAAGTCAAGACCGCTACAATATGGAAGACGCCTTACATATTGTGGCCCAAAAAACTGTACCTAATGAGGCATCTACGTATACCTACGTATGGTTACTGCTAATGTTTTTACTTTGCTTTTGAGCATAAAAGGCTTCTTAAAAATGTTACTGGCCCCAAACCTTTAAACAACAGAGTGTGTCTGCTCTAAAATATCAAAATAGATGTCAACAATGTTCTTAAATCTGTTTCTGTGCAGTCAAGATTTCAATATGAAGTGTAGCATTTCTCATCAAATGCAACAAAATGATCTGAGCTATGCATTTATATGCACCCCTAAACAGAAGATTATATCAATATTTAATTTGTTTTATCAGATGACTGTAAATGTTAAAAATGGGTATGGACTTTAAGTATATTTTGTCAACTTTTCGGAGTAGACAAGCATACAGACATGAACCCCACAAAACACTAATTTCTTACATAAAGTGGTTTTAAATTTTTTTTATATTTTAGTTGATTATCATTTTTGATTTTGCAAATAGAACGTAAGCAAATGAAGCCTGAAGCTCACCAGGTCTCTTTACCTAACAGGTAATGCCATTGATAACATGGGAAGCTCCACCCCTCGTCCAGTAGAAGGCACGCCCCTTCCTCCTCCTCGCCCCTCCCCTCAGGTCCAGCGAGAAGATCTGAACATCAATACTCTCCCTGAACCCAGTGCAGTAAGTAGTGCACACATTTTAACAACCACCACACAATCAAACTCCTCCAGCTGCAATGCTAACTCAACATAATTTACACAGTAGGACCGTTTATAAAGCTCCGCCCACGTGTAATCGAGTTCTGTATAATCAGGATAAACCTGATTCTTATTCTTGTCATAGCTTTGTGTTGAATTCTGGCCTTTGATACATGAGATTTGCAAAAACGCTGGGTCCGAAAAACCCGCAGTCCTAGCACTTTGAGCATACTGATGGATCCAAGTAGCGAACTGAGACGTTTATGCGCGGCTGATCGTGTCACTGCAGAAACACACGGTCACATGCCGTCACCCTGCAGCCGCTACAGTAAGCACAAAAACACATGTTCAGAAAACCCACCTTCTGCTTTTCATTTGGTTTCTTCTGTATATCTTGGGATGCTTCTTAGCATTCCCTGTTAATTTACTCTATTGATTCAACTGTGGCACATTTTTTTTTGGAACAAGAGTAATAAATGTGAGCTTTTGTTTTTCTGTCTCTTTACCATCTTTTAAAAAAAAGAGACCCAATTCTTAGACCTAATCAATAGGTTGTGATGCTTTGAATGAAAGGTCCGACCTCTGACCTCTATGCACATGACCTTGTAAAAATGTTTACTTTAAAATGCTAATTTCACGGATATGTTCACTTGGTTTTCATCTATACACAAAGAGGGTAAACAAATGCCACATGCACCTTAAGGGATCAGTGTGGGGTCGGAATCTAACTGCTTGAACTGCCACCTTCAATTCAATCAGAAATAATCACACAACCCACAGGCCCTCAAGAACACAATCATGGTTAGGAATTAAATCTCTATCGATTTGCTCTTCCCTTTAGTCAGATTATATTGTGCTTTGGAATGAGGGTGTCAGCTTTATTTTTCTTTCATTATGGCCGGCCGCCAAACTTTAAATGACTCAATGAGACTTAGTAGTTAGCGTCACTGAATCAGATCTTTAATTTTCCTCAATCTTGCGGTTGTCTTGGTTTTATGCTGTATCTAAAAGTGACCGTATACTTTGCACAGCTTGAGCCACAATTTTTGAAACAGCTATCAGTGAAAATAGTTATTAGCAAAGACAGTGATAGCCAGGGACCCCATCCCAACTAGACCTGCATCAGAGCTGTAGTCAAGTCCAGCTTTGTCGAGTCCAAGACAAGTCCAAGACCAGACTAGTCGAGTCCGAGTTAAGAGTCCAAACAGGTTTGAGTCCAAGTCAATTCCAACTCCAAAAGTTTCGATTTTAATTCAAGACAGAGTCCAAATAACAAAGAAAACAGTATCCTCTTCAAGACCACATACTTAACTATTGATAATGTATGTGATGCGGGAGACAGCATATTTCCTGTTCTAAAATAAATCATTTTATTATTTGTAATGATCAAAAAGCAGGGGTCTCTAGATCCTGGAGTCCTTTTTTATTTTTATGGTCAAATTTCATATCCATAATTGTAAATTCTCAGGAAATTCTCTGCGTCAGACTGTACAACAATTTCATTAATGCAGATGTTATTAAAACACAGGTAGAAAATTAAATTAGAAACACCTAACATTTGAGAACAGCAAGTGTCCGTGTCTTTATGGAGAGCGTGGGTCATGGTCGCTTAGCCACGGCAGACGCCATGGGAGCGCAAGCATAGAGCGCAGGCTAGTACAGTACTAGTTGCTTTGCAAAGATATAGAAAGCGCCGTGCCCAGCGTTTTCCCACACATTTTTAGTTGCGACATGCAAGTGTGGTTTTCTTTTGCAGGAAAAAAATTATTTGCTGGACTCGACCGAGTCCAATGAGAACATTTGGCGAGTCCAATGCCCATTAATTTGTGCCATGTGTTTAATGTGTTTGAACGCATTCCAAAATAATACATGGTAATAATAATACTTAATAATCGTTCAGTTAAATAAGATTTAGCCTGTAGAAGCTAACTGTTAATATTAGCCAACCACGACCCAATGACAAGCTAGAAGCTTTTGCATAATATTTGGCCATTTGTCATTTCTTGATAATCTACTAAAGCTACAGGGAGTGACATTATCCAAATAAAACATTGAATTTTTTTTTGCAAAAAGCAACTTTTTGGCTATGGATGTCAATAGAGAAACATGCTTTTTCACAGCATAATGGTGTTATACTAAAGCTAACCGGCTGAACCCTGACCCCCCGGCCATGTTATTAGCATTAGCCGTAGCATAATATCCAGCTAAAGTAATTTCTTGATAGCCGATCAGCTTTCAGCGCTTCAGGGAATGACACCGTTTGTGATAGCAACACTTACTTGATTTGTATTGTAAAATGGATTGTATATTTGCTGCCCACATAAAAGGGAAGCAAATAATCCCTTGGCGTCCATAGGCGTACAGACTTTATCAAGAAACGCTGCTCTGATCTGTGTGTCTTTGTGGTTGTGTGTCCTCGCTTTGGACCGCGTTCACATCCTCTGTTCTCAGAACACACAGACCACAGCATTCAGCTTAGAGATAATCTGGGCCTGCAGACAAAAAGGATTCAATTCAGTTTCTGCTGTCATTTATTTCTTTCCTAGACTCTCTCGCTCACTTGTGTTCTCCAGCAAATCTCTCCTCTCCAATGTCCCTGTCTTTCCTGATCTGTCTCTCTTGATGTGCTTCTCACTTTCTTGGCCTGTCTCTCTCTCTGAACGGATTAGCTAAAGGTGTTTGCAAGCAGTGGTGCATCAGTCAAACTTCATTAATATTAATGCATTCGTACCCATCTGTCTGTCTTTCGAGCTAACTCTATTTTTCTCTTTCTCCTTCTTTTATCGTTTATTCCTAATCCCCCTCCCTCACAATCTCTCCATTCCTATCCCTGACGCTCACCATCACATTGCTCCTACCTTTCTAAAACTGTAATTCCTAGGTATTTTTTTCTCATATGATTCATTTCTCACATCGCCATTCAACTAATTTTGTCTCAGATGTTTCTCATAAAATTCTATGAATTAAATATGACATTATGTTTTATGTTTCTGTATATCTGACATTGGTTGGACCACAGATATATCCACCCCCAAACTCATGCCATAGAGAAAAACAAATAACAGCTTTCTGAAAATGTGTGATATTAAATGTTTAAGTACACAGTCAATTTTCAAATTTTTTTTTTTTTCTTCAAATAAAAGGTGTAATTCACCCTTGGGTTGGTTTTGTTTATATTGAACTTATAAATTATGTTGTTGTTTTTCTTAATACCCATGTGAAAAACATCAGTTTTTAATATTTATTAGTAAATTCTACTGCTGCTGCTACTACTACTAATAATAACAATAACACTTTTTAATATTTTGAATTAGATATATTTAGATATTAAAATTTTTGTTCTTCTAGTATTTTCTATATAAAGAGTTTATTTGCAAAAACAGATTTTACATTTTTTTAATGATGTTTTTAGTATGTCATCAAGTTTTTATTGTGTTAGTTGTTAACTGTTTTTGTTTTAAGTTATTTTAGCCCAAATAACTCGACTGCAGTTTGACTAAGTTTCATTGGAATCAACAATGAAAAAAAAAGATTTTTAAGAATTGTTAAAAATCTGTTTTTGCTAATTAATTCATATATTTCTATACTTTTTATTTCAGTTTTAGTTTTAGTTAAACTAAACTCCTCAATATAAACTAGAATACGTCTTGCCAACTAGTTGCAATAAAAAATATTATTGAATTATTTAATTATTTTATTTTTTACATTTTTTTTAAATTTTTTTAAGTGAATGTTTCGCCAGTCTTAGTACAAAATGCGACTACAGAAGAGTCAAGTTTTAAATAAGTTTTAATAAATTTGAAAATATCGAAACTCTTTAGTCATTTTATAGCGCGACGCTAGCTGGTCTAATCGGATTCAATGATTTATGCTAAGCTATGCTAATTCGGGACCACCAGACCCGGCTATCGGCTGAATGGATTCGAAAATGGTAAAACACATCTGTATTACTCTAAGGATGTTGGAAAATAAACCTATTTCCAAAAAAAGTGGAGTGTTCCTTTGAGTCACACCTTTACTGGTCAACAAGTAAAAGTAATTATAAGTAATTTTATGCAACTGCTGTAATGTCCGCCCTATCCATATACTGTACCCACTTTTTTAATCTACAAATTATACTAAACATTCTATTATTTTTGGAAAGAATGTTAAATACTACTATTGTAAACATACATATCTGACATGTAGATAAAATATCCTTAGATCCTTTTTTTTCGACCTTATTTATTTATTTGCCTTTTAAGTTTAAAACATCTTTTGTATAAAAATATAACAATATTTTTATTATGCATTTTAATAGTTTAAGAACAAGGGTTATATCGCTGAAGTAAATCATGACTGCCTCATAAAAAATAAAAAAAACTGATTCAACCTTTTTTTTTTAACTAGCCTATTAGTAATCCAGCATGAAACATCTTATATTTTTATAGCAATGAAAAATCTGAGAGGAAAAATATTTGTTTATTTTATGTATAGTTTGCTTTTGGTTTATTTTTTGCTGTGCATACAGTTTCCAAGTGTCATAACTCAAATGATCAGCACAGCTAATTTGTCAAAATAATCTTTACAAAGAATAAAAACTAATTCAGCCTCAAAACTTAATTGATTTTAGTGAATCACAATACAATTGTTACACAAGACAAGAGGAAACAGGTCTATGCCGATCCCAAATTA
>JAUCNO010000152.1:5826354-5848353 GCA_032353835.1 Enteromius viviparus
GAGTTAAGACCAAAAAGTTCTACTTTGGTCTCATCTGACCACAGGACTTTCTCCCATAACTCCTCTGGATCATCCAGGTGGTCCCTGGTAGACTTTAGATGGGCCTGGAGATGGGCTGAGCAGAGAAACCTTCTGTTCGATGCAAGATTTTAAACCATGACGTCTCAGTGTATTAATGATAGGAGCTTTGGAAACGATGGTCCCAGCTTTCTTTAAAGCATTGACCAGCTCCACCCGTGTAGTTCTAGGTTGATTCTTCACCATTCTTAGCATCATTGATACCCCATGAGGAGAAATCTTCTGTGGGACATTGACAGTCATCATTAGCTGCTTCCACTTTCTGACAATTGCTCCAGCAGTTGTTCTTTTTTTACCAAGCTGCTTGGCAATTGCCCCGTAACCCTTTCCAGCTTTGTGAAGGTCTACAATTTTGTCCCTTGTGTCTTTTGACAGCTCTTTGGTTTTGTTCATGTTGCTACTTAGACTTTGTCTGATTGTGGGGTGCACAGGTGTCTTTATGACAGCTAACAACCTCAAACAGCTGCTACTAATTTAGAATCATGAGCAGAGTGTAGCTGGAATATTTAGAAGCAAAATAACAGGTCTTTGAGGGTCAGAAATCTGGCTGATAAGCAAGTGATCAAATACTTACTTGACACAGTAACTCCCAAATAAAATGTTAAAAATCATACAATGTGATTTCCGGTCTCTCAGTGGAAATGCACCTATGCTGAAAATGTTGGTAATTTTGTAGATCTCAAGCTCCTTATGCATTGTTATTATATTGTATAAAACAACAGCTAAGAAAAGTAATTTTGTGTGTAAATAATGACAAAACAATAATTCTGGGGGTGAAATTTGTTTTTTCCCAGAACAAAAAAACAAAACAAAACTGACATATTAAATAGATCTCATTTGTGAACAACTGGGGAAATTTGCCTGCTAATGCAGATATGAGACATCGATTTGTTCGGATGTTAGAAAACATTGTTTCCAAACAGTGTGACAATGTCCTACAATCTGATTTCTCTCCTTTTCTCCTCAGCTTCTTGCACTCTTTCAGTGTGTGTGTGAGTGTGTTTTCAAACGGGTAGTTTGCTCTCTAATGGGGCCTGTGTTTTTAATGAGCACTAAGCTCTAGCCGTTTGCACACTCTCATATTCGGTCCCCTTCATTACTTCTTTATCACCCCTCTCTCTCTCCATCTCCATCCCTTCATCACCTGAACAGCACTTCTCCCTCCACTTCTTTCTTTTCTGTAGTTTAATTACTCTTGTTCTCTCTCTGTGCATTAGTATGGGTGTAGGGTGGTAACTGAAGTCTTTCTATACTTCACTGCTCTTGTGCTGCACTAATAACAGCCGCTGCAGTAATTTATAGTCTGTTGTCTGTTTTAAAGGCATCAGCATGTTTAATACACCTGCTCCACACAGTCACGCTCGTCTGGTCACTCTCTTCTTTTTCAGAGCGTCTCATCTCTCTCTTTCCCTATGATTCTCGCTCATGCCATCACCTCAGGCGCTAAAATTCTGTCTTGCCGTTTCCCCCCCTTTTTCTCACCCTTTTTTAATTTTTCCCCCCACTTCTTTCCGTTCTCTTCCCTTCCCACCCCCACTGTCCATCTGCAGAATCTTGTGCATATCTGAGCTTTTTATCTATCTGTCGCTCCATCCATCACTCTGTTTGTGCACTGCTTCCTTCCATTTTTCCTACTCTTCCTTGTCATTAATTCAAGATGACATCAGATCTATCGCTCTCACTTCATCTTGCTTTTCTCCTCTTTATTTTTTCCGTCAGTGGGGGTCACCTCTCTCTCTGAGTGCATTCCAATCGCCCGATATCATGCCCTGTCAAGTGTTCTTTTCAGGGTGTTTAAATGAAGTACAGTATGAAAGGGCATTTTGTCTATTCAGTTGGCAGAAAAATCAAACGGGTTTCCATCTGCCATGAAAAGGGTTGATTTATGCACATATGCTATCAACTTCATATAAATTTTAAGGCTTAAGGGAAGGTACGCTGAATGCCGAAACACATTTAAGATATTTACAAGGTTTACCTTTTTATTAGGGCTATATCATTTTTCATGCACTTTATTTTTTATTTAATTCAAAATAAATAATTAATTGATCTACTTTTGGCACTAGGCCAAACGCAAATGCAGGGATTTTACATAATTTTTTCATTTGAAATATTATTTAAAATAAACATTTATTAAAAATTAATTTTACATATATTTGCAAAAACGTATAATGTATAACTTATAACAGTTTTCAGAAATCATGTTTTTTTTATTGTATATTCCAATTAATCTTAATCAAACTAGTTGATTAAAAAAAAAAAGTAAATTAAATTAAAATTTCTAAAAGATCGAGGAATCATTGAATTTTATTCTAACTTAAATTAGTACAAAAATTTTACCTAGGATAGTGGCAAATAAAAAAAAAAGTTATGTTTTGGGGGTAAAAGTAATTTATCTTTTAATGTGTCATAAAAATTTATTTTTGTCGTAAATATGGCTGACAAGATTGTTACACTAAATGACATTAAGTAAATTTAGTTTAATTTTAATTTAGTTTAATTTAGTAAATCAGGGACAAATGTGGGATAGCCTATTTATTTTTGGCTCAGGAAAATAAAAACAAAACTGTTATTAATTTAAACAGAAAACAACAATTATATATACATATATATATACAAATAAAAAAGATTAATTGAAGATTAAAAATAATTAATACAATTTATTAATAAATTAATAAATAATAAATTAATATTAATGAATAATTAATAAATAAATGATCAATTAAAAGCAATATATATGTAAAAATTGGGTAACTTTGCAATATATTCTTTTCATACATGTTGTATTTTGTCTATAGTAAACTTCCAGATATATCCCAGTATGCAGGGAGCAGCGAACACTTCAGAAAGCAGTTCCTCTCTCTATCACACATCTACACCTGGCCCTGTGACTACTGCTGTGTCTGGCTTGTTCTGTGGATGCAGTAATGGAGTCCTTGAACTCGTTAGCTGTGAACAGTCTAATCCCACATGCTTTCAACCCCCAACAGGTGCTGAGTGCAACCCGACACTCGTTTGTGCAGGATGGAGGGAAAGAATGCTGCTGAGAAAAGAGAACAATCTGGAGGGCTGACAGGAAGAAAGAGGGAGGCCAGTTCTCATGGGGAAAGAGCAGAGAGAGAAACTTCAAAACCTCCCCTGTACAATGAGAAGTTCTCACACATACACGCACACACACAAAAACTTCTGTCACGACTTTGTCGCCTTTTTTCTCTCTCTTTTTTTTTATTTTCTTTTTTCTTGTAGGCATTTGTTTGGATCATTACATGTGAGCTTTCATTCGCGGCTGCGTCATTTTGCCACAGCTGGTGGTCGCATGCGAGCCGCAAGTCTAACTTATTTAAATTAGATTAGATTAGATAATGTATCACAGTAATTGTTCACTACTGTGCAAATTTGTCTTTGGCTTTTCACATAAATCATGGTTGCCAGGTCTGTGCAATAAAAACACCCCAATGACCAATTGAAACCAACCCAAAACCAACCAAATGACCAATTAAACCAGTCAAAAACCAACCAAATGATTAACAAAACTAGACCAACACTGTTCCCAATTACCTTTGATTTGTAGACCTGCTGTATAATGAAAGTAACAGCATGACATATTTAGAACGTTTTTTATAACAAAGTCTGACAAAGCCAGGGTCACTGACAGAGTTTTATTGTTTACATATAAGCAATAAAACACAGTACCTTACTACTGAAGAAGGACAGTCTGTAGGGATTTGATAATTTATATGTGCACACAGAACTGTGCTGCTTTTACTTCATATGTAGGCACTTTACCCATAGTTACCTTATTTCTGCTGACGGATGCTTTTTCATCTGTACATTCAACGTATTTAAATCATACCCGCAGCAGTCTGTCAGTTTCTATTAAATATAGTATCCATCTGAACTGTTTTGCAGAAGCAGTTTGTTGGTCAAAATCCTTACAAATCTATTTTTAGCAATGCATCAAATGCATTTGGAGATTTTACATATTTTAATTTATTTATGAGATATTATTTTAAATACACACACATATATACATATATATACATATGTAGTGTAACTCATTTTAAAGTGAGAAAAAAAACTAAAATAATAAATAAAAACACATAAAAATGTAGACACATAGAAAAGAATAAAAAACAGACTGACAAAAAACCCTGTTTAACTCTAACATGTCAGATGCAATTGGAAATGTCACAATTTCATTAAATAAATAAGAAATTTGAGTTTAAAAAGGTGAAATCATTTCGTCTATTTGCAGATCATTTCACTGAACACTTCAAGCAATTCCAGTAACGTAGATCATATAACGCAGGTGTGTAAGGTATGTAATATTCTTTGCTAGAATATAATAAAATCTGGAATATTTTGAGCTATTCTAAGAAAAGCACATTGCAAGCTGCAGCCAATTATTTTTCCAGCCATTTTTACACTATCCGGGACAGTTTGAAATTTTCGATGTAATCTTTTAAAGGAGTGAATGCAATCGGAAGCACTGTGTTCAACAACCTGAGGATGACTCACATAATTCCCGGATGGGGTGATGAGCTTTTCGGAGAACATGCTTTTCACTCTGACACAACAGGAGTCAATCTCTAAGTTTAAGTGAAAAGATGGAAGCAGAGAGAGAAATGGAGGAACACGGCTCTCCTTAGATACCTCTACCAAGAAACAATCAGGACGGAAACATTCACTGTTCTCAAGTACTTTAAGAGGTAAATGGACTGTCAATCATGGGCTTCTGAATAAAACACATTATCCATCTCTCATGTTCGGAAATTCTCCATCAGTTTCTTTCTCTGTCCCTTCCTTTGTCGTCATTTTTGCTCATATAAGCCTGATCATTGAGGAGATGAGATTTTATATAACCATACAATTTGTGGGCACATCCCACAGGCACAGAGAAGAGTCTGGATGAATCTCACAAACCCTGTCAAGAAAATGTCCAGCTCATATTTCACCCTACATTTCATCATTGTTTAGAATTTTGTCAATATTTCTTCTTTTGCATTAGTGTTATATATAACTATTAAATCACTAAAAAAGTAATATATTTAAAATACATTTATTTCATACTAAGTATATCTACTGACATCTTTTATATCAAGACTTACTGATGTAACAATTACAGTATAATTAAACTTTATTTGGAGTATTGGTTTGTGCACAATGCACATTTCTTAATATTAAGCTTAAAATGAAAAGCGCTGAATAACATTGGTCTTTAAATGCATAAAATGTATAAGTGTACTTGCAATATTTCCACTCAGATCAGTATATCTTTACTTGGACTTGAGTTGTTCCAATTGCAAGTCATATTTATCAAGTACATAAATATGTAAATTTAACATAAAATAAATGTATTTCAAATACCTTTTCCTATTTTTATTTTTCACTAAAGGGATATTATAATTATTTAATTTGTATTTTATTTACCATTATTTATTTATTTTAACTTTTTTATTATCGGAATAATATTTTGGATTTTATTTAGTGTACACTAATACACAAATGTGGTCTTAAAGACCCATTCAAGTAAGAATGTCTTTATATTTCACACATTAAACAATAAACCTTGACGTTCTTTGAATCTATAGAAGAAAATTACCATATAAAATATTCTCATCAGCGTAAAGCATAATTATTTAATATTATTAATTTTCTTTTGAAATATATGTTGATGATTGATTTTTATTTATTTCATTATTTTAAAAAATATTTATAAAGTGTCTAAATGTGTCTCATTTTTCTTACATTAATAAAAATCTAAAAATAAATATAAGAAAAATGGGAGTTACAAAAAAAAAAAGTCAAAGGTACAATATCAGTAAATATATAGTAACTGTAACAAGAATTAGATACTTAACTGTCAAATTATGCCACTACACTATAAAATATACTAAATGAAGTTTGCAAACTAATTTCGGTAAAGCAGCTGCCTCCAGTCGTCCTTTTACCAGATCATCCTATCAGAGCCAAGAAGCTTCGCTTTAAATACCACCAACTCAAGGTTTCTACCAAGGTTTTTTGTCCCACACTGAGTTTTGGTACTTTGCCACTGTGGCCTTCGGCTTGCTTAGCCGGGGACACCTAATTTCCAGTAATCATTGTTACCAGGTTCAGAGTCCAGCTCTGCTTTAACCTTTCTCCTATTAAAGCCCCAATATGGCTTGCATTGCCAGAAGTCTTATTTTAAGCAATCTACGGCCCCTTCATCACACGATTAGGCCGGACTCCGAGCTCTGCCCAGCCCTCCCCCCTAGGAGTTAAATCCCTAGGGCTGTGGTCTGCTCCTCGGACAGCACGCCAAACATGCTTTCAATATTTATAAATGAGGAAGTGGGAACTCTTGAAATGTAGTTAGTCACCTAAGTTTATTTAAATGTAGCTAAAATAAATTGATTGCTTAGTAAAGTAAGTGAATTTTTTTTCAATGTACAAAAAAGGTGAAACAGACTTTGAGCATCACCTCATCACATTATTTTCATAAGCTCTAGACAAACCCTTTTTCATGGACACAAGCACAGACATGTGTTCCTATAGTACACATGCACCCATGACACACACACACAGGCTGAGTGCATGGCTGTTTACCCGTAAGTTGTCCTGACGCACACCTCAGGGGTTAGAGGTCGATACTGAGAGCCGCTAACATACAGCAAATCTCTCTGTGTTTTTACTGAGGTGAATAATTGATGCAGCTCTCTCTCTCTCAAGGTCATGATTCTACTTCATCACTCTCTCTTCTACACTTTAAACTCTGATCTGAACACAAATGCTGGAGATTCTTGCCCTTCCTCTTCGTTCTACCATAAACAAATCCGTTTGATCCCTTTTGCCTTACTTTGATTTCTCCTTACTGAGATAAAAAAAATCTTTTGATATCTCTGTGGCTTCTCTTTGTTAGATTAGGAGAACACATGAGGACATTTGTCCTGAGAAAAAGGTCCCAATAATCTCTCTTAGTCTCTTTTAGAGATTGCCCTCAGATTTGCTATACACCAGAAATCTACCATCAGAACATCTCAGTCTGAACTCAAATATTACTCAGTTTATAGCTCTATATTTTTCTGCATGACAGTAATTATTTAATATAAGGCAAATTGACATTTTATAAACAATTTATCACCAACATAATTTGTGAAGAAACTCATTTTTGGTTCCACAAAGATTCTTTACAGAACCATCGCTTTCTTGCCTTTTTATAATCTAAAGAAGCAGAAAGATTTTTTCAGATGTTAAAGGTTCTTAATGGAAGCATTTAGACAAAAAGGTTCTTCTATGTCATCGTGAAGCACCTTTATTTTTTAGAGAGTACAGTAATAATTTTAAGAAATACTTTCATTATTTCAACATCTGATCTTTCCCTCTGGGTTGTGTAGAAAACTGGAGGAGTGAACTCTAGCAGAAACAGATGATAGGATAATGTTCAGCATGTCAAGCAACACCAGCAATGCTGACCTTATCTGACTATGTTATCTTCCTCCTGCTCCTTCTTCACTTTTTATATGACATACAAGAACCTAAAGAGTTTTGGTGTTGATGTTCAACCACAATACATTTTTATGCAAAATATATATATATAAAAAAAGTTTTAATATTTATTTGTTTAAATTATGATTATTAGTAGGCCTATTTTAATTATTTAATCATCTACAGCATATGCAAATTATGCAAACACATGACACCACGTTTACACTTAATTCACACAAAAATATTTTCTTAATCTTACGTAAAAAATATTTTATGTTGTATGAGAACCAATAATATTTTGGTGTTGATTTCAAACCATTTAATTAAATAATAATATTATTTAAATGCAAATGTACATTTTATTTAATACATGTCATCCCCAGTATTAAAATTGTAGAAATAAGAAATATCTGCAACCAGATGTAAAGATCACAGAAATATTAATATTATTTTGCTAATATTTTAATATTTGTCATGGTAACCATTTTTATGTGAATTTCAGGCTGATCATGACACATGTCCATGTGATATATTCAACCAAATTTATTTCTGAAATTATTAATTAGATTGAAAACTAAAATGTATTTACATATTATATATTTTAATATATATTTATATATTATTAAATTTTTAGCTGTTTTATTTATTCATCAGTATTGAAATTCTACATGTGTCTTATATGTTTTATTTTTGAAGAAACAGGGACCAAATTGATAATAAACATTATTTCATCATCAAATCTTTTATGTGAAGCACTACTTCTAATAATGTTTTGCCGTTGATGTCAGATCTGTACAGAAATGAGATTTAAGCTCTGGTGAACAATTTTCAGCAAACAGCAAATGTAGTTCATAACTGAGCTATTCGTGAGAAAATAAACCTCAGGGCAACTGAATTTTCCACTGGGTTATGTCGAAAAACTGGAGGAATGAACTCTAGCAAAAACAGCTGATAGGATAATGTTGAGATACCAGACACCTACAATGTCAAGCAACACCAGCAATGCTGACCTTTAGCATGCTATCTGACTATGTTATCTTCCTCCTTCTTCACCTGTCTCCCTCTCTCCATCAGATGGTGTGGTGTGTTTGAGCTGACAGCTCGAGATGGAGGTGTAGCTGCTGTCAGACCTGCAGCACTGAGGATTGATAAACAGCAGCCGATGGTTCAAGAAAGGCTTTTGTGTGTGTGTGTGTGTGTGTGTGTGTGTGAGATGTCCTTGGACCAAACCACACCGCCGTATAGATTTTTTTCAGTGATTTCAGGAGGGTTTGCATACGTGTTGCTTTGGATTATCCCTGCGGCAGAGTTTTCGAGTGAGACCTGTGGATGAAATATGAAACACAGTGAAAACTAAATGAGAGAGACAGATACTGTAGAATGAGAAAACAACACCAGCGAGAAGAACAGTGACAGTTTAAAAGAACTACACGACAGAGGGAAAAACAATAGAGTTTATTCTAATCAGCAAACAGAGATTATATTTGTGCAGCATCACACTGGAAAGCGTCATCCATGGTCAAATGTCATTGGTCTAAAATCACAGTGCACATAACTGTATATAAAACAAAAATCTTTTGTCAAAATACAATATACAATATATAACTCTTTAAAAAAGAAAAACATTCTAATATTTATATATATATATTTTTAAATGTTCAGATATACACTTACTTAATGCAATACTTATTGCCAAACGTGTGTGTGTGTACGGTATATATTAGTGCTGTCAAAGATAACACGTTAACACGTGATAAATCAAAAAAACATGTAATGCGTTTAACGCAAATTAACGTCTGATAAGATTTGACCCCAACTTCCTGCCGTCATTACAGTGAAGAAGGTTATCTGTGTGATAAGGGTAGAGTGAGCCAGTGTTGCCAGGGTCATGGTTTTCCCGCACAGTTTGGCTATTTGGAAAATGCTGTCATGGGAAAATTTACAGAGCTGTGCATGGGTTGTGTTTTATAAACAAATTTAAATTGAAATAGATCATTTTACTAATGTGTAGTATACTTGTATTGTATACCTGGCAACTTATATACGGAGAGGAGGCAGACGTAACATTACAAGCAACGAGTTTCAGTCATTACGGCTTTACAGCAGCCACTAGATTATAATAAACACATGATTACGACATGATATGGCTTGTATGATATTTTCATAATAATGACCGTTACATCAGACATTCATTTGTAAAGCAGTATAAAAAAGAAAGTAATTTAAAAAAGTTAGTAAAATGGCTATGGCAATGGCAATGGCATCGTCCGCACTGATACACAATGCCGAGCTGCAGACATGCCCTTTTGGAGTGCTGTAGTACAGCTTGAGACAACCTCCCAGCGCTTCTAGTCACATATTCACAGATAACACTCATTACTCATGCAGAGATTCTGAATCAGCCTGTGGGGAATATGTGCTAAACTAATTCTGACTCACAAAGCTCAAAGAGAACATGTCATAAATAAGTAAATGTCTGTTCTATCTCTTTCTACAGACAGCGGGACCTACCTGTACTCTTCCTCTGTGAAGATGGGAATCCTGGAGGGCTGCAGCACAGTGATTTCCACTGTAGTCCTGTTCATCTTCACCGGCTCTCCATCGTCATAGGCGATGACCACCAGCTACGAGAAGAGATCATGAAAAATACATTAAACTGCAGTTCATACAGGCAATGACTTGTGTCTGAATTCGAATTAATTTATTTATTGTGGGGTATAAGGCGAATAGGACATAGTGGAGCTTCGATATTTTAACTTAAAAAAAAAATCTAAGTTGTACAGCAAAGATTTTCTTTTTAAATCACATATTTTGTCTTATCATGACACGGTTAGTTCAGGTTTTGTTTTTTTTTACATGTAAATGCGAGGAAACTTACTGATACTATGGTATTTGAAATACATATTTTTCTTTGAAAACTTGTTTGAAAAAGTTTCATACATTGTTTTTTATTCAGGGTAATAGGAAAATATGTAATTACTTTCTGCTTGATGGTTGCATAATAACATTTCTAAAATACATTTGATCCATTTTATGTCTCCAACCAAAGCTATAACCATTAAAAAAACAAACAAAAAAACAACAACATGAATTCAAAATTAAATAATCTCGGACATCATGTCATTGAACTAGTTTTTTTTTACAGACAGACAGACACATTGCAGCATTTGTCCCTTTTTAAATCTTAAAAAGAAATCCTAAGAAGAGAATGTTATTGATTAAATGACATGTCAGCCCTTATTCTCAAATCACAGTCCTATTAGCACAGAAAAAAACTTGCTCAAAGGTAAATTGATTTGTGCTCACTTAACATTAGGCTAATTAATTTAGCTTAGGAGACGCTTTTTAATAAGTTACAGACTCAGAAGTAAACCTTTAGGATTAGTTTTAGCTTTTAAAAATGCCAGCTTTAATTTGTTTTGAGCTTCTCTATCAAGTAGTAGCACAATATGCTGTTTTGGTTAACAACCGTTTTTCTCTTATTAATAAACCTATTAATAGAACCTTATGAAATCTACAGCTACATCGGTTGCTTACCAGGCATGCATATGAATAATTAGGCACACTACATGAGAAGCATGCTCGTTATTTTTTGATGGCCATCTAACAAGCCATTTCCATTTCTGATCATTTTAAAGCCAATTCACACTGCACGAAATACACAGACCAATGCCAACGCCAACCGATTAGTCTGTCCACTTCCCAGACATTTCAAGAAGTGACAACAGGCAATTCAACATGTTCAATCAGTGAAAACAAATGCACAACAGAAACAGATGCCGACAGGGTTAACACACTGATCCGACAAAACTCAAACCTGCTGTTAGCTTGCATCTGTCAGAGTAGTGTGAATTGGCCTTAAAAACACCAGAAGGAGAAATCTTAACCTGACTTCAGCTTGATGTTAGCTTTCAATATCAAAATGAATGCAGTGAACTTCACAGAAAGTTTAAACTATTTTTTGTAAGGTAAATGCTAACCTTTTTGTAAATTCAAAATGAATAATACTTTCACAAGATTCATCAATTTAGGTTAATGTAAGTTTAAAAATATCTTGTTGCTCATTGCTAACTTGAGATCATTCATAATGCATTAAATAATGTTAATTTATACATGAAATCTATAATGTATTTTGAATGAATATGAATTAACAATTAACAATAGTATATTGTTGCTGGAAAAGTAGGTCACTGGTCATTTCTAGTTCTTGATTTCAAATAAAAACCTAATGAATCTTAAAGCATAAGAATACAAGTCCACAGGTTTTACTTATTAGTTACTTTAGCATGTCCAAACATCAGATTTATGAAGTGTCTACATTCAGGACACAGTTGTAAATTAAAATAAACTTTAATTTTAAACAAACTTTGCTGGGTTTGAATTTAAGCACAATATATGTTCAGCTCAGACTCACCCTGAAGACAGTGGTGGGCTGCTCGTTCAGGTTCACTTTGGTGATAACTCGTCCTGTGTCCATCTCCACATCAAAGATACTTCCGCTGTACGGAGACAGATCCTGATCCACTCTGTAGCGCACTTTACTGGCAGGTGTACCCTGAGGGAGGAACACATTTAGTATCAACACATCCCAAGAGCACATCTACTTTGTTTAAAGGACCCAAGTTGGTTATATATTATTTCCATGCCATCAAATAGTCATTTGCCACAATCAAGCTGCTATTTTCCACACAACAAAAGTATATATATTTATACTTATTGATAGAAATATTTATAGAAATTAGTGGCTCTCTAGCTCCAAAAAAGGCAAATAAAAGCCCTTATTTGCCTTTTTTTTTTTTTTTTTTAAGGTATTTAGCCTTTTCAATGTGTCAGAGGAACACACTAAAATGACTCATTATCCATATTTATAATTACAATATTTTGCAATCAGTAAGCTTTCTTTTTTTGGAGAAATATATTATTTTTATTCAGCAAGGACACATTCAATTAATCGAAAATGACAGTAAAACTTCATATTAATTAAATAATCTTGATAAAATGTAACAAAATATGAAACAGTACACCTGTTGACAACACTGACATACTGTAATGATATATAAAACACAAATATATAAAATAAATTACATTTAAAATAAATTTAAACAGAAACTAATCCAAATATTTTACAATATTACAGTTTTTACTGTATTTTTGATTAAACAAATGCAGCCTTGGTGAGAAAAACAGACATACATTTCAACAACCTCAAACTGTGTTGCTCAAAATGTATGTTTCAGACCGATTTATGGTGGTATTCTTCGGAGCTTGACAGCCTACGGTTGAAAACAGTTAAAAAGCACAGCTTGGACATTTTGCAAAACATCTCCTTCATAGGTTTAGAATGATATGAGGGTGAATCAATGATGACGGGACTTTTCTTTTTGAGTGAACTATTCTTTTAAAGGATTGACTTTTCTTTGAATAGCTGGTTTGAGCTTCCTCAAAGGTCTCTCGGGCATCGTGTTTTGTAGAGCTACAGAGAGCTCCGTCTGCTGCACCTCATTCTACTGATACTTTACAGCTCTTCCGTCTGGCTGCGTCATAAATGTTTGATGCTTTGCGCTGTGGTAAACATACAAAGTCATTTATACTGCAGTAGAAAGAGACAGAAGCAACATCACATTTACATCTCTGACAGCCAAGAAATTAGTTTTAATTTTTTTTTTTTTAAGTCCATGTCAAAATTCTTCTATGGCTTATTATTTGTGTCATATTTCTTTGGCACCCCCCATGTTTTCAAAGCATTATTTAAAGAAGAAATGCATAATTTAACAGCTTCTGTGGCAGGCCACGAAAATAAACAGCACTGTAGTCTGTTTGACGGCAGACAGCATAAAAAGGGAAAGTAAAACAGACAGATTTACCTCAACCGACCACCTAATCTCTGCTAAGACGATTACACCACTACGTTTAGGGAAAGTTAAAGTTAAATCCGATGACCTGACATTACTGTATCACTCACTGCTGTCCTGGTTCTCGTCTGGAAAATCCAGTCATGATGCCAAATAAGAACATCAAATGCAGGCAAAAACTGCTATAATGAATGCAGCAGAGAAGATATCTAATTCTTAGTCATTAAAACACAACACCGCACAAGCTTGGAAGCACAGATAACCTGAATTTATGCTAATAGTCATAATAGCATCTTTATATGAAAAGATACGGTAGTCATGATGCAGTATTATGATAAAAAGAACCATTAAATGCACTGTAAAAGGAGCTGTATTATAAATACAATCATGGCTAAAGGTCATCTTGATGACAATATTCATAGAGCACAGCTCTGAGGGATTCATTCAAAAATTCTACAGTCATTAATTTTTTTGTATCTACACACACACACACACACACAATATATATATTTTAGATCAAATCTCAACTTTCCTATTTCTTCTAAAAACATTAAAAAGTCAAGTAAAAAACACAAAAACAAAAATTATATACAAAAGCACTATGTAGTCTAAAGTGTGGAATAATTAAGACATCTCTTATGTTGTGTTCACAATATTTAATACAGTATACATTGTAAAATTGTGAAATATTACTATTACAATATTACATGTCTTCTATTTTAAAATTTAAATTCTAATATTAATTTAAGAAACATTGCTAATTTATAATTTTTTTGTGGAAATGGCATCACTCCAAATTTCTGTTAAGACTAAAAATAATAATAATAAATTAGAAATTAATTATATAATTTTTTTTAATATATTACATATATATATATATATATTTTAATAAATAAATGCAGCTTTGAGTAAGACTTGAGTAAGAAAAACAGGCTTAACTGTTGAAAAAAAATTGTTTCAATAATTTCATTCATTTATTCATTCCTTAATTGTTTTAAACTTTTGTCCAGTATTCCTTAAAAAAACCCATTGATGATATCCATAATATTGATTAGTAAATATTGTAGAAGCTAAGCCCAACTGAGTACAGTTATCCTTAAAAAATAAGGATTCATATTCAATGAGTCATATTCAGCGGGCGTCACTGTCAACACTCAAATGCGAGTCAGTCACATTAGCAGGACACATTAAGTTTCTGTCTTGTGATTGTATTCATGCTCTGCTGGTATGATTAATGGCAGCTGGTTCTTCTGCTCTGTAGTGACACTTCAAGGATGGAAGTCCATTACTCATCCCTTTAAATCTTTTCAAATAAAAGGAAGTCAACGCTCAGGACATGAGGTTCAACCAGCAGAAAGGCAAAGGAGGAGCTTTCATTACCCAGTGACCTTTGCAGCCGTGCATATAAGTACAGTCTCATTATCTCATTCGCCGGCGTGGGCTGGAAACGCAGCGCCGCTTATACTGTAATCATCAGTGTTGAGCGAGACCCTAATAAGGACGGTCACTTCCTGTCCTTGTTCTGCAGCACACTTTCCCTTTCAAGGCCGCTTCCGAGAAGTGGATTTTAAAAGTGAGAATTATACGACTTTAATTCCAGTCATGCCTGAGTGAGACAGAGATTGAGCCGCTCTCACGTCTCCATGGTGATTCAAAACAGGAATGATGAATCTGGTATTTCAGTGGGGTTTCCAGGGTCATATAAAAAAAAAAACTTTCTTCCCACATTTCAAAACAAAAACGAACTTGCCACACAAACACACACATGCACAAAACACAGCCTCAAGAACTCCAAAAACACATGCCACTCATAATAATGAGGCTGGCCTCTAATAATTTTATATATTGGCTGCGATCTGTAGATATCTGTAGATGCATAACCTTGCAAGAATAAAATATGAGCATGCTCCAGGCTCAACAATAAAGATTTTGGTCAGGTCAACGGATCAGAAGGGCCCAGTGAAGGCAAACATAAAAAATGTGTCTATTTTTTAGCAATATTTTGAAAGCTAACCCAAATTCAAGCCTTAAATGTAAAAAATATTTTACACTTCTTGGATTTAAATTCTGGTGGAAAACACTACATACTGAACAGTTTCAACAGGACACTGATGCAACACAGAGTTTCAGCTCCCTCCAAAGATTTTCAATTGAATTTAGGTCTGAAGGCTGGCTAGGCCACTCCAGAACCTTGATATGCCTTTTACAGAGCCACTGCTTGGTTTTCCTGGCTGTGTGCTTGTGTTCATGGTCATGTTGGAAGACCCAGCCACGACCCATCTTTAATGCTCTGACTGAGGAAGGAGGTTTTTGCCCAACATGTCACAATACATGGCCCCATTCATTCTCTTCTTAATACAGTGCAGTCGTCCTGTGTCCTGTGAAGAAAACACCCCTAGAGCATGATGCTTCCAGCCCATGCTTCACTGTAGGTATGGTATTATTGGGATGATACTTATTCTTCTTCCTCCAAACATGGTGAATGTAGTTCTACTTTGGTCCCATCTGACCACATGACTTTCTCCCATAACTCCTCTGGATCATCCAGGTGGTCCCTGGCAAACTTCAGACGGGCCTGGACATGGGCTGACTTAAGCAGGGGAACCTTCCGTGTGATGCAAGATTTTAAACCATGATGTCTTAGTGTATTACTGCTAGTATCCTTGGAAACAATGGTCCCAGTTCTCTTCACAGCATTAACCAGCTCGTCCCGTGTAGTTCTGGGATGATTGTTCACCATTCTTAGCATTATTGATACCCCACGAGGAGAGATCTTCATGGGGTCGCAGTCCAAGGGGTATTGACAGTCATCATTAGCCTCTTCCATTTTCTGACAATTGCTCCAACAGTTGTTCTTTTTTCACCAAGCTGTTTGGTAATTGCCCTGTAGCCCTTTCCAGCTTTGTGAAGGTCTACAATTTTGTCTCTTGTGTCTTTTAACAGCTCTTTGGTTTTGCCCATGTTGCTAATTAGACTTTGGCTGATTGAGGGGTGCACAGGTGTCTTTATGACAGCTAACAACCTCAAACAGGTGCTACTTATTCAAAATCATGAGCAGAGTGTAGCTGGACTATTTAAAAGCAAAATAAGAGTGTCATAAATCTGGCTGATAAGCAAGTGATCAAATACTTATTTGACACAGTAATTCCCCAAAAAATAGTTTAAAAATCATACAATGTGATTTCCAGACTTTTCTTTTCAGAGTCTGTCTCTTACAGTGGAAATGCACCTATGCTGAAAATTGTAGACCTCTCCATGATATCTAAGTAAGAGAACTTGCAAAATCACAGGGTGATCAAATACTTTTTGACCTCACTGTATAACTTTGATCTATGCGGCCAGTTATTAAACCCATTGTGGCGTTCTGTACAGAAACCTCTCTGTCTGCTCCAGATGTTGTTATATTAAATACTGTTGCAGTTTACAGAAATCAACCTACTTTGCCGAAGCTCTCACATGAGATTTTAATTTACTGCTTTTACACAATCTCATACATGATACAACTCTCTTATATACAAAATATCTCATCCCACAGGTGAGGGCGGTTCTACGTCACATCTCATGACGTTACGTTGCTTTTCAAATCGGGGAAAAAAATTAAAAAATAAATAAAAATTCCACTTATTGATAACATTTATGAGCGCTTAGTGTTTTCACCTAAATGCAGTCTGTACATATCTGTTCACATTTTAAAGAATGTGTTCTGGGGTTTCATGACTCTTTTCATGTAAGACATTGTGGCTGATCCATGTGCAGCTCTTCAGTGTAACCTATACACTACATCTCTGGGGCCCATCATACAGGCACATGGCTTCTCTTACCACTACTATGGCGATGACACTCAGGTTTATCTTTCATTTCAACCAGATGACCCAACGATAGCATCTACAATGGTAACTGCTTGATGTTTTCCCCACCTGTAAGCCGCTTTGGATAAAAGCGTCTGCTAAATGAATAAATGTAAAATTTAATGTAACCTTCATAGGACCCTCAATCACTCAGGGTGCAAGATATGGCAAAGAGATCACAGGGGGAGGGAGATGTTGATGTCTGTCTGTCATTTCAAGGCTAGAAGAACCACCACGCATCCAACTGGCAGTTTAACCTAAGAAAACAAGGATCATACTGCACTCAATTTCCTCACTGCTGCTGCTCAATTCTCCACTCAGCAGACAATATAATTTCATCTCTGCTTAGAAAGCAATAGTCTACGGAGAAAGAATTAATGTGTGAGTCATTTGTCTCGCTGATACAAATGTGAGCTCTACTGAGGAAGGTTGCACGTGTAAATACTGTATATGGTGTGTGTGAGGATTCAGTGGAGGTATTCGTCAGTTTAGAGTTACAGCTTTCATTTCCTTAAAACCCATGAAGCAGAGCTTTGATGATGAATGCCACCGTTGTTCAGTGACAGTGATCAATAGAAGAGATTTTTTAAATTATTCCACCGGTTTTAGAGATTGACAGACCACAGCAAAATAAAACAGTTTTTGATCTATAGAGCTCAAAGCAGGACAGGCCCCTGCTGCAGTTTTGGGTCATTTGAAAAAGTCGAACTACGTTGTTGTTAAGACAGTTTTGTTATATGATGTTTGTGTATTTACACCTGACTGCATACAGTATGTGTGAAAGTACGTCAGCATCAGTCTGTCTGCGCATGTAAGAATCAGTGAGGGTTTATGGCAGCCTGCCCATCCATGATGTCTTTCCCACAAAACATTTAATGGCTGGAGAAAAAGCTGACTAAAAAGACTAGACAAAACAGAGACCTGTAATGTTTTAAAGTTGACTTTATGACTAGATAGCAAGGGTGTGCAATATTTATTATCTATTGTGTAGTGTAATGTACTGTACTGTAATGGTTTTAACAATGTGCAAGTGTTTAAAAAAGAAAAAGAAAAGATGATTTAATGATCCACTCATGAAGACTCATTTCTGAATGAATCAGCCATTTTGAACATATCAGTTTAAACAAATGGTTCAGTGATTTATTCAATAAGACAAGGACTTACCGCTACCTACAGTACAGGTGGTTTTTATATCTATTCATATGTATATATTCACGATACATGTCTAAATCAATCAAGGCACCACCACAAAAACAAACTCAGCCAAATGTTGTTTAAGTATCATTATCAAAAAAATATTCCCCATATTCCCCAAAATACTCTACTAAGATTTTGTCAGTAATCAGTCAGTATTTTTGTCACATGCCTATAATAGATAAATATGGTTGTTGAGGTCAACATTGTTCATAAGAGTGTTGTTCCCCAGCACACATATTCTTCATTGTAGGTTATGTATGGAATCTGTTTACATCTTAGGTTTGACTAGATCCATTAATATTGTTGAATCCCTATTTTTTTCCTGAAGGTCTTCTTGTTTGTAATTTCTTTTGCATCAACAGAAATAACTGACCATGCAGCAATACATTATGCTTCAACCCAGGTGTCTTAATGCTCTGTACCAAACCACAAACCACCGTTTGAATTATGCTGTATATCAACACAGAGTCTTCTTTTCGGCTCTTTACTCAAAAAAAACCTACAGTGTGCATGATTAACAGCCAGTATGTACACCACTACAAGATCCAGGGGAAAAAAAAACTCTACAGGATATTTCATACAGCTCATTCAACTTTCTATGACACTAGCACAAATAATACACTGCCACAAATAACACAATGCTCTCTGCCTCTGAAACACACTTGGTAGAACTGAACAAACGTCAAGGACGGCTGTAAGAGTTATTGAATGTGGCAGGAGCAATTTGGATGAGAGCAAATATGTCACACTCACAATCTAGCTAGACTTTATCAGCAATCGACGTTTGTTGTGCAATGTGCAGTCCCAAAGAGCATTTAGACAGTTAAGCCATAATTAAATAAGTAGGCATATACTACAGAATTGTAGACCCTATGTTGCCATCTGTGTTTTAACATAGTAATAGAGTTATATTATTTATATTATATTTACAGACATTTTCTGCTTTGAATAAAAAATATTATAGGCTAAATACAAAGCAAGAACCTGGGTTTGAATTAGTGTTGACAAAAGACCCGGTACTTTGGTACCAAGATAGTACAAAAAAATTGTAAATGTTACGGTACCAGGTTTTCTAAAGTAACGGTAGTACCGAGCAACGGGTCAACCCGGTTCTTGCTGCGCTACCCAAAAGGTGCGCACTGCGCAGTTGCGTCTTCTTCATAACCCGCGGTGCTATTCATGAATCTGCTCGTTGAAAAGAAAGGAGGAAAGAGCCACATGTGGAAGTATTTTGTTTTTGAGGCTGATGACAGTCACTGATCACCAAAAACCCATCTGCAAGCGGTGTCATTGAAGTTTTATGTCAAAAGGAGGAAATACATCAAACCTTATAAAACACCTCAAACATTGCAATTTGCTTAGTTAATCGTTACTGTGCGTTCACACCGCCGCCAGCGAGAGCGTCAAAATTTGTCCTGGCCGCCCTGCCAACAACGCTGTACAGAGATTTTTGGACGCTCTTGACGTAGATTGAATGCTTGTCTTGTATTTGAAGGGGCCGCAAATAAAACGACCTTGTGCGGACTGACCACACAGAGGGTATAAGTTAACCTTGTGAAATATATTGATTGTAAAAGTAAGAAATTGATCGATGGAAAGAACTTTTATGTAGTACATGTTTTTTTTCAATTAAAAGCCATTTGCTGCAGCTCTCTACAACACATATTTTCTGTTTAATCCAATATGTTTTGATATGTCAGAATATTCTGCAGCAGTAACAGCTTTGCATGCTCTGGCACTAAATTCAACAGGCTTATTTTTAGAAAATACATCAAGTTAATGCACAATATCAGAATAAAGTTTCTTTATTAACTATTTAATGCTCCTATAGCGTTTAAAACAGGACATTATAGTGTACTATTTTTACACAATAGAGGCTTTTAAATGACCTGTGTAGCCAAAATATGTGTGTTAGAGAACAAATGTATGGTTAATGTTTGTATCTTTTGCTTAAGTACCGAAATTGGTACAGAGAACGTCTCGGTTACCTATTGTAACGTTATGTCGTGACAACAGACTGGGGTCATTACTTGGGAGCCCTGATTCGCTCTGATAGAGAGAAAATGCCAATTAGAATCTTTCTGAATTTGCATGCCAGGCCACTTCTTGCAGAGCGGGTATAAATAGGTAGCAGCTGCATCCACTCTAAGGAGCTGAGAGCCAGGTCCCTGGGCCCCCAGCGATTGGTTCGAGGTGGTGGCAGGGGGACATAACGTCTCCGTTCCCTCCATCAGAGAACGGGGATTTCAAGAGGTAACCGAGATTTTCCCTGTCAGTCACTATGACGTTATGTCGTGATGACAGACTGGGGTCCATATTGAAAGCGCCACAGCCAAGAACCCCGCCACAACCAACAAAACTGCAAATCGTTCTGGACAGGCCCCAGTGTGCCGACGATTGCTGCGCAAGGTCGTAAACCAACACTCCCGTGCAAATTCGCTGACCATGGTACCCGCAGGGACCATATGGCAATACCTTGCTCTTGGAGGGAGCCAAACTGCTTGTTCCTGAACTAGAGAGTATTTCAAACTCTAGAGAAGGGATTTTGACCTTCACGAGGACTGCTTCAGATCCTCCTTTTTGTTGTTACGGAACGAGGGGGAAGCGTTCATTCCGTGGAAGGGCGCTATGGAGAACCGCACCCTGCCTGCTGCGAGGTAATGTGCGGTAACACGTATGGACTAACCCACAGGGTAATGTCACATACGATCATGCCTAAGGGGCTAGTTCCGCCCGCAGGGGGAAAAGACTAGTCTGCATAGACAGGCCGAGGGAAGACACGAGTTTACCATCTGGGAAACTTTCTCGTGGCACACCTTCGCAAGAGATTACCTATGGGGAATCATGCATGCGGCCACCTATTCCAGTACAGGGGCTGACCTTTCGGGCTTAGCATCACCTGGATACTGAGCCTAGCGTCAGACTGCTCCACCTCAGTCTGAGGCCCCGTGTGCCAAAGCATGGGAGGACACTACACCGCGCACACCCATGGGACACGGCTCATCTTGGGCCTGGTACGCCAAGACGATGGCATCCACTATCCAGTGGACCAACCTCTGCTTGGAGACATCCTTCCCTTTCTGCTGACCTCCGTAACAGATATAGAGCTGCTCAGAGCTTCTGAAGCTCTGGGTGCGGTCCACGTACAGGCGCAATGCCCTGACGGGACACAGCAACGCCAAGGCTGGATCCACCTCTTCCAAGGGCGG
This sequence comes from Enteromius viviparus, assembly GCA_032353835.1. NCBI lineage: Eukaryota > Metazoa > Chordata > Actinopteri > Cypriniformes > Cyprinidae > Enteromius > Enteromius viviparus. The sequence continues at coordinate 5,848,006 of JAUCNO010000152.1, forward strand.
TGCTTGCAGATTCACCACCTGGTCCCTAATGGGAGTGGTGGGAACCTTTGGCACGTATCCAGGCAAGGGTCTCAAGAGCATGTGAGAGTCAGTCAGCCCGAATACAAGGCACTCTTCACTTACCGAAAATGCTTGATGAAAGTGAGCGAGGTCAAGAGCGCTGTCTTAAGAGAGAGGTTTTTAAGCTCGACTGATTCCATCGGCTCAAAACGACCCCTCTGTAGTCCTGCTAGCACAACAGAAAGGTCCCAGGAGGGTATCAGGGGCGATTTTGGAGGGTTTAACCTCCTTGCGCCCCTCAGGAACCTCACGACGAGATCATGCTTTCCAATGGACCGGCCATTCACT
>JAUCNO010000152.1:5860038-5895864 GCA_032353835.1 Enteromius viviparus
TTATATAACTTTTTAAAAGAATTATATATATATATATATATATATATATATATATATATATACATATTATTATTATTATTATTTTTTTTTTTTTTATGAAAACTGAAGTTTACAAATAAACAGAGCAACATGCAAGCAAGTTCCAGGTTGCCTTGTACTTGCTGCATAATTTGGCCCAATATTTTGTGATTATATATGAATTGTTATTTTAATTTAATAAATTAATATTGTAATATGTCAATGACAAATACAATATTTATGGCACTTAATACTATAATAATTATTTTATTTTACATTACTGTAAAACTTTATTTATTTTTACATTTATTCTTGTGGAAGCCCTCTTTTTTTGACAACAGCTGGTGCACTGGGGCATGAATTTTAGATCATGATTTTTGCTTTATTGCAATGAATTGTGCAACCATATCATAATTTGTAAACAAGTAAACAATGTCAGAATTGTACTATTCCTTTAAAGCAAGTTACAACATGAAAAGTAATGATGGATGACAGACTAGGAGTGAGTTTGATTTTAGCTGGAGGTCCTGCCCAGGGCACAGATGACAGCATTTTGTTTTCCATCCTCTGTGAAACCTGAGAGAGACACAGATTGCGGTGTGTGAAGGTGGTCAAGCGTGTGAGTGTTCTCCATTACACACATCTGTATGTATCAGTGTGTGTGTGTGTGCTCAAGTTAACGTCTCTAGTGACCCGTAACATATGTGTGTGTCTGTGTGTGTTTGTGCATCTGTGTGGGAGGAAACATCATTTCATCATTTTCCTGCAGTCCTGTATCACAGCATTTGATGCGAGATAGCCTCTCTCTCACTCTCTCTCTCTCCATTGCATCATCCAGGTGGGCGATGAAGTTGATTAGCTCAGTATCTGGTTAGATGGGCAGCACTTTAGTCCTTAATAAAAGCATTCTCACAGGCTTGAAAGCAGAACAAAATTGTTTCGGAATAGCATTCTACATACTTAATATTTCTGCACTGCTGCAGCATGCAAATTTTCTGTATGCATGAACTACCTAGATGGATGACCTACGACATTTGCCAAAATGTGCATTATACAAAACAGTACTGCAGTAAGCAATGCACTGAGTACTTAGTGCAGTGTACTTGACCTTCTGTGTGACAAATCAGGCGAATATTATCAGCTGCAATGCTTTACATCTTTTTCTGGCCTCGTCACTTAAACAGACTGCCAAAAGTTAAGATAAAATAATAGAAAACTGAATAAAAAAATGCAAAAAAAAAACTCAATTTGACTCCATTTACTGTAATATGCTAATACAGCATACATAAACCATTACATTTCATAATTATCAGCAAGAGAGTCTGACTTTTCAAGTTGTTCTCTGTGGCAGAAGAAGAATGTTAAATACTCTGACAATGTATCAGCTATATGCGTAATGTGCATTTTTCTTTCCTTAAATGTTTTTTGTCAATAGCATGAAAAAAATGTACAAATATTTTGAAATTGGCCAATGCATTGATTCTTTCCCCCAAAACAATATCAATTAAACTAACACAATTACATCATAAATTAGATTTTCAAACTCATAAGCAGGAACATCCCAAGAGGATCAAACATGCATGTAATGAGGTCATGTGACAAAGTTAATGAATAGGAGAAACCGCAATGCGCAATATGACGGCTCTAGTCCTGCCTTCTAAATAAAAGAGTCACTGCCATTAGAAGCTCTGGTTCCCATAGAAACCTGAGACTCGCATACACTTATGACTGCACATGCGCACTGGTGGGACCAATCTGAAAAATATACTTTATGCTATTTATAACTGTCTAAGGTTTTTGTTCATGTTTCATGTTTTCAGTTCAGGTGTATCAAGCTATATCTTTTAGTTTGGTATCAGTTATGTTTCCTGATTCATGTCATGTGACCTCCCATTCCAGTTTGTTTCTCATATCCACTGGCTTTTCTCATTATTATGTTGGCTGACATATTGTTATACTATTTAAATTTCTTTTTAATGCATAATTTTTTTTCTGGGACACAAATTTTTAAAATGCTACTCCTCCCAGGGCTTTAATGTCCCTAACTGATGTCCAGACGTGTGCTATATCTTTTCAGACTGATCAGACTTTTTTTAAAAATGAAAAATGTCCCATAGACTAACATTGGATGAGAAAAAATGTGCAATACCACCAGCAGGACCAGCTCGTTTGAATTGGTTTAAATAGGTTAAAAATGCAAACAAATACATGAATACATTTTATTCACACAGACAAACCACTATATTTGATTATTACTGGGGTCAGGGTTCATTAAAATGCCAGAGAACAGTGTACAGTCACAAAACCACAGCATTCATACTTGTTCTAGACACTTTTTAACTCAAATGTTCCTGCATTGCTTGCAGTCCACCCTTTAGAACACAACAAGAGCTAAATTCAGGTGTTGTACTTAATATTTAATACTTAATGTAACTTAATGTACATTAAACTGAAAAAGAGACGCATGTTATTTATCGATTTTCATAAGGAGGTGCTCATTGTGTAACTGCATTGTCTACACAAACCGTTATGCTTACACTTTTAAATAGAAAACATGGAAAACATTTCATAGCCTAGTCTTTTTTAAAACGGAAAATAGCAAAGGTCCACAGACAAACGTGAAAAGTATTACTGTTGTACGTTTTTTGCAGTGGTGCTGCTCAAGAATGCCGGACACACAAGTGCTCTGGCTCTTTTGCCCCAAGGATGCCGAGTTTGGCTTGCCAGCCAACACCAAAGTTTGTAATCAAACCTTAGCCTCTAGTAAGTTCTGTTCTCTTAATGGTTCATGTCCATTTGTTATCTTGTTCAGCAGTTCTGTTCTGTTATTAATTATGTCATGTGATTAAATCAGTCTTGCATTGAAGCCTTCATGCTTAAAATTTTTCCTTGTTGTGTATTGAAGCACTTGTCAGGTCATTGTTTTGTCTAGTCAAGCTATAGTTTTTCATCTAGGATTAAGTTCAGAGTTTATGATTTGGATAAAATCCACACAATTTCCCACACTGGACCATAGTGTCACGTTTCGACCGTGACAAAGACATTTAAAGACAAGAACTCAAGAACTAAAGTGATGACAGGTGTAAAAAAACAGGTGATACGAATTGACAAATGAGGGTTAAACCAAAATGCACACAGACACGGAGGCAAAGACAGGACCAGACAGACACATAATGTTACACATAGCATTACTAGGGTTTCTATAATGTTTACTATAAATAATAAAAAAAAACATCATGGTGTTATCATGCCTTTTCAGGCATATTGTTTTGGTATTATCATGTTTTTTCTGAGCATGGTACTATAGTACAATGTGGTTTTAGACATGTTACTATGGTAAAACTATACTATCTTAGTGAAACATCTAAGTTACTCTGCAGAGTATGCTATCTTCTCAACATCGGAGAGTAACAACACAGCATTGCTTTAGTTTCTAATAAATATAAAGTATTTAAATTCCATGGTTGCTATTAAGTTTCTTGTATTAAAGTGTAAATAATTATGAAAACCACTATGCTTTTTCTATGTATGTTTTAATTTTCTTTTTTTTCAGGACACAACACTATACTGAACGTTTATTATTGTGGACACAGTACCAACAAACATCTACATAATTGTGTCAAGGCATCCTGCTGTAGACTTGCATTACATTTAATTGTTTATTGTTTTAATGCATTTTTTCAGCATTTATCAGACAAGCCGGCCTTTATTGTTTTATTATTTCTTTGAAATGTGCCATTTAAATTAGTCTGGCCAGAGATTTTAGTATTTCTCCTTTCTGCTATAAGTGCTTGTCTTGCACTCTTCAAGTAGCTGCATTGTAAATATGTTCAGCAAGTAAACTATTGTTCCTTAAAAAGTACTTTTATTTATATATATTTTGCAACATTAGTTTGGCTAGTTAGCATAGTTAGCTACACCATTCAAACAGTCATTCAAAAGTATCCATGGCATTATATAGGTTAGGTTATTCTTATCCAAATCCACTATGAAATGCTTTGAAAATAAATGGGATGTTAAAAGATAGTTTTCTCCAAGTATTATAAACACCCTAAGTTTGATTAGAATTGCATAATGTCCACATACAATTTTTTGAACCCAGCTAGCAATATCCAGTTTATACTGTGCATTATGCAGTACTCTAGAATCCAATTCCAAACACTGCCTGAGCGTTTGCCCCTGTGTGCGAGAGAAAGAGATTGCTGGGACTCAAGCGCATGCACATCCATCCATCTATCTGCTGTCAAGTGCCTAATTCCCCGTCTCTCCCACTTCCCATCCTCCGCACTTTTCACACATTCCCCCTCTCTTTTCTTTCACCTGCTCTCGTTTCATTTATCGCCAGGCTCATGTCAACACTCTCTCTTAGTTTCAGTGTTGGGCTTTAACATCCCGTTCATGTTGCGTGTCGGCGCTCGGCAGGAGGCATGCATGAATTAACACAGACAAGAAATCTGGAGAAAAATGTCGGTCTTCAAAGGCCGTTTCGATAATGCCTTGAAAGTGTGTGTTAATGACTGCATGCAAATAATATATTCCTGTTTCAAAACCTCTCCATTCCTAGGGGCCATGAACACCTATTAGTACCAATCATAAAAAATACACTATGATGCAATTAGAACAATCTAGTCATTATTGTCGCATTACTACATTCCTTGAGGAGACAGATGGCAGTGAGGCGCAATCTGTCTCACGGAAAACGCAGCACATAATAACTTGTGGAAATGAGCAAAATCATCTCAAGCAATCTACTCGCTTACTCACTTTGTGTTTGTCTTAAGCATGCCATCTTCTATGCACCTTTTTTACTCTCTGTTACTCCCTAGAATAATTAGCAGTACAAAAAGTACAACAGTATTACCACAGACATGGTACAACAGTGATACTTTGGTTTTTTGGACACGGTGCCATGAAAAGATAACTTGGAGCAACATCTGAATAATTATGGAATCTAATTCAATCTTCCCAACAATGGCCATTGGCTCCATAGTAATACCACTCTTTCTAGACTAGAACAAATAAACAAGCATTATAATAATACCATGGTATTCTTTCAAGTTGTATTATATGTATATTCATCCCAAGCACACATCTTTTAGACTAAAAAACTCCATGGTAAAACTCAGTGTTTTGGTATTACCATGATTTTTCATGAATATGACACTAATAATGTTGTTTTTGGCTTTCTAGATATTGTACAATTGTAATTCTATGATATCTTGGAGCAACATCTAAATAATTATCCGAAGCATTCCATCTTCCAAGCATTGAACATTGGTACCAAAATATTACAATACATTAAAGTATCATGGTAAAACCATAGTATTCTTTGAAGTTCATTAGAGTAACGTGTAAATTATAATGGAAAGCATACAATTTTCTAAGCTAAAACACCATGGTATAATGCTATCTAAAGTTCAATGTTATCATATTACAATGCTTTGTTTTTCTTGACACAGTATAACTCTTCTGGAGCTTTTTTAGGGTATGTTATACAAAGGGAAATCTAAATAGTCATGTCAAGAATACCATCCTCCAAATATTGAATATTGGTGGTACCACAGAATTTGTTTATAGACTAGATCATATAAATCTCATAAATCCAAACCTTACAAACAAGTTCTGTTATCAGATAATAGTACCATAGTGCTTTGAAATATGCCATGGTGCTGACATTTATATCCTGGTATCTAAATGGTATATGTCCAAAATATAGCAATTTTTGGTATATTTTAAGTGTAACAAAACTGTACCATGCCTTTCTAAACATGGTAGCACGTTTGTTGCATTTTTTAGATATGTATCTTGGTAATATGTATCAAAAGCACCATGGTGATTTTATTATCAAGGACAACCCACTGCACTTTTCTCCTAAACGTTTCCAGTTTTTCACTTCTGCTGTGTCCTCCTCATACCTTTATCACCTTCACACCGGCTGCTTTGCCTTCCTTGTACGCCAGCTATATCTGGACACGCTCTCACACAGACCTTCCCTAAAGCTTAGTACCCAAGATACCTAACAGTTAATGTTACATAAATGTGACACATATGCTGCACTATGATTATTTAATGCAGAATGGCATATGTTGCTAAATAATTACAGGCGGCCACACTCCAGGGTTGAAGGGATAGCCCTTACAGTACACAACACCTCTCTCTCTCTCTCTCTCTCTGCCCAAACCACTCTTGCTCACACACTATGGTGGTCCAAAATGTGCCACCCCTGTCCGCTTTTATTGTTTTCCATAATCCAAACAAATTGATCGCATATACACAGGGGATATATGCTTTTGGGTAGCTTTTCAGTATGCACAGGCATTGCTGAGGTCTAATTAACCCCTCTCTCCACCAACCGCCCACACTATACATCCACATCCACATATGCCATCATCCAGTGATGCTTTAGTGCCCACATCTTCACAACTAATGGTTATTCTAGCAAAAGATGGCTTTGCATTTTGCATGCATGCATTGGTATAGGCTAGTAAAGGTGGGTTTGCATAATGTCTTTACGGATGTATGCATCACATCACATGAAATATATAGTACTGCAATGCAACTTGTTTTTCTGCGATAACATTTCGCTTTAATGCCACTGGGATTTCTGGATGCAGAGCATCCTCTATGTGCAGCCTTGTTTACAGTGTGTAACGCTGTACCAACGAATCGATAAACTGCTTCGGAATGATAGACTAAAATACCCTCATAGGCCGTCTATGCAAGGATGTGCATGTCACTGCACGAACTGACATTGCGAGCATCTCACCGCATTTTCCCGCATGACAAGAGTGCACTCGTGCAGGGTCTCGAGGCATTTGCACATTTTACATCATTACACGCATAATCGATACGGTAACTCGCGAGATATCCTCGTTATCCGGACGCTGGTAGCTACCCGACAAGCGGGCGCACTGACATTGGAGTAAAAGATGCAAATGGGCGAGCGCAAGGAGATGCACGAAACAATGCAAGAATGCAATGCAAAAACCACGCTACCTTTAAGTCGTCCTTTCGCTGTCATCCTCAAACTGCCAAAAATATTTCATTGGATCGAGATGTTAATCTCTCTCTTTTGCTCTCCTCCCCCCTCTATCTCTCTCTCTCTCTCTCTCCCTCTCGGGTAACCTGGCACTGTAAAACAGTTCATCCATCAGCCAGCAGGCGCGCGCATCCGTCGATGCGCTCCACAGATGTGGCAAGCCGTTTCGCTATTTTTCTTTCAAACTGTTGCTTAGATTTATGTGACCACAATTTAGTTTTAATAGCTACATGTATACATGTTATATATCTTTTAGTACCTATATTAATACTGAGCCTTTATCCAACCTACAAAAAAGTGTAGAAACAATGTTCACTGAGAAATTGCAAGGGAATTCACAAATATTTACAAAGAAAAGCAAGTAACACGTTGCATTGATTTAAGTAAAAACAATGCCTAGAATTTTCTTTGAAAAATTAACTTTGTTTTGTTTACATCTTCGTCAAAAATATTTCAATGTATTTCAGTTTTATTGCACTAATTAGAGATACTAGTACAGGTTTAGCTACTACCTCAGTTGTTAGTAAAATTCATATTTCAATAGTTAACAAATAATTTCCCTTTATTTTTGAGATTGCTATTGCGATACTTTTAAGTGATTTTCACTCAGCAATTGGTACTAAATTTTACAATTGCATAGAAATGTTATTGAAAAACTGAATTTGTATTTTCTTGAAAAACTTAATATCCAATAAACAACTTTTAAATGTCGTTTTTATAGTTTAGAATGCAGCTAACAAGTACTTGTTACTAATTTTCATAAATAAATAAATGTAAGTTTTAAGTTACTAAATGTTACTAACATAAATAAATGTAAGTTTTAGGGAAAACATGTTAAAATGGCTTGCCATACCTCTCCTGCATCAGCATCGTTGAGCATACAGGGAACCTTAATGGGTTGCCAATCTCATATAATGGAAAGGGCTTTTTTGGATGCAAACACATCATTCTGAAACATCCTTTGATCACTGATTAATCATTGATGCGTGACGTACGAAGTTTTCAAAAAATCTTCGACAAAAAGACTTTCCTTAAGAGCGCATCATCACAGAAAAAGAATCATCGCGAAACATGCACAATCGCACATAAAGCTGCATGCTTAAAAATGCTGAGTACGTTTAAAAAGGTACACAACACAGTGCACTTACATTTGATCACGCGGTCAGTGGGGTTTAAACCCATGATGTCTGCGCTGGACATTCTCATGGGTTGTTGTAGATAACGGGGAAAGTGCGCCTACTCCTAACGGGTGAGCGTGCGGTCTTCGGTGCTGCGGGATGCGCGGGCTGCAGAAGCCGCATCACTTGGTGCGTCTCTCCTCCGTCCACCGTCGGTCAGGGGGGAAGATGTGTCGCAGTTGATCCGGGGAAACTGTTATGCTGGAGAAGCTGGACTCTGCCTGGTGCCGTGTGGGGGCGGATGGGTAGACAGATAGATGGATAAATGGAGCAGCAGCAGGAGGGGGGCAGGGAGACTTCTGCTCGGTTCAGGGTATCCTCAGCGCGTTGCAGCACCACCCCGACATGGCGAAGACAGGAACTCCCACGCTCTGGCTTGCAGGGACTGCCTCATACTGCCATCACGCGGAGGCTGATTCGGGGTTTCCCTGCGCACGAGATGAGAGAGAGAGCGCGCGCACCCATGCCTTGTAGCTGCTTTATTGACGTCAGTCTTTTTAATGCTTCATGGCGTAGAAAGTAGAAAGGCAGCATAAGAATCTTACTGTATTGTGAATGTTGCACGAATAACACATCAGCCTTCTTTTATGATATAATTTCACATCATATAGCCTACCATCTTTCCATCAAATAAAATACAACAAATACCATTTTGCAAGGCTGTTTAATTATCATAAGTACAAAAAAAATCTCGTTTTTCCTCAATTTTGGGCACTGCACCATGGTAATACCATGGACTTTTGAACATGTAGCCTACATGTTCAAAACCCTGGTAATACATTGTTATTTTAATTTCCACAGAGTTGCATGTAAATAATATATGACAATCATTCAATGGCAAGTTCTATATCAAAGTCACCATGGTACTACAATAGGACGGTCTATTTTGACATTTTATTGTTTTATCATTCTCTATTTGGCCCTATTTTGTTGTCATGTATTAATGACAAGCTTTTTTTTTGTGTGCTGTACCATAGACAATTTCCTTTTAACCCAGTGTGTCAGTAATTTTCTGTTCTATTCCACCACCCTTTTTTTGCAATGAATGTGATTGTCTGAATGGGGTAGAGGGCATAAACATGTGCAACGGGATAAAGATATCACAATGAAACAAGGTATTTTAGGAATATAGGCCGATAGTTTGATCTTTTTGGATTTGTGTAATCAGGATTATGTGAGGATCAGACAAAAGCAGCCTAAAAATATTTGCTGTTAATTGTTTGGACAATCAAATATTAGAAATTATAACAAAAGTAGGCAAGACGATAAATAATTACAATGCAATGTATCAGATTAATTATATATAAATATCATGCAGAATAAACAAAAAGAAAGCATACCTGTAAAATACATGCAAATTAAAAGAATAAAAATGTATGTGCAGCACTGGTCCTTAGTTAAACACACATTCCCTCATCTATGGGCGATACTCTCGTTTTTTGCCGCGATAAACCAATAATTTGTCAAATATCCCTCCGCACTGGTAAAACTTCCTCTGAACGAAGGTATATATGTGTTATTGCCGTTCGTGTTAAAATTGTATCTGTTTTGCTCATATGAATATGAGTCGCATGAACACCACTTATAATAAACATCTAGAAATATAATACGTATATCCCCCTAATTCTATCCATTCTATAACTGAGCTGATCATCAAGCTCGTTTGTCAGCTCGAAATGGAAGCGTTCAAACACAGGCTTTCATTTGGGCTCAATAAGCGTTGAAGGCGCTTAGCGCGATCCGCCATTTTGGCACCGCTATTGCATCAGTTTCATTATTCACTACCGCACTATCTAGCAACTGGCGTCGGCGCGCAATCTGTCCCCGGCGACTGCGTCCATTGGCGGAAGGATCTGTTTAGAGCGGCGCAGTGTGCGTGATGCGGTAGCTGCTCGCTGCCGCTGCTGCAGGAGGAAGACCGAACCGCTACCAGCACCACCTTTCAGTTTCGCCTTCAAATTACACCAACCGGCTCCGTCACACACAGAACACCGACTGAATTATAACCCCAAGGCGTCCCTTATTAAGACACCGGAGGGGTCGGTCGTGTCGAAATTGAAGAAGCGCTGTTTTAATCGAGTATAAGGCGGGTTTTGTGTTTTTGACAGCAGTAACAGCACAACAATGGCTCTGAAAAGAATCCACAAGGTAAGAGAAGGAAGTCACGGGCGCCATTGCCCTATTCCGCATTGAAAACGCACCATCCTTCCCTATTTACGCCAGAGAGGCGATTTAAGGGATGTTATTGAGAAGTTAAACGTGTAAAGTGTGACACTGGTGGGATGACAAGTGTAGTAAAGCACCACGGTTCGACGGTTCGGCCCGGGCTAACGGTTAGCATGATAGCTAGCGACCCTCCGTCGAACTGTGTGTGATTGATATAAAATGTGTGTTCGGTCATTGCTTTTGTATATCCCTTCCCGTTTTCATCTTAAACGGATATAAACAGTCTTTTGACATTGAAGTCTTGTTGAAATGGGTCGCTTGTGGGTTAATGTAAGATCATGATAACGTGTTAGCAATGCTAACCCCTCGTTGCCACCTATGCTAAAGGCCCATTTGGAAACCTTGAACAAAGATACGTTTATGTCTACCACAATTTTACCAATTTACTGTATTTTTACTATTGATATATTACTGAGCGGTATTATTATAGTTTAACTCTTTATTTCGTGTTGGTTCGGGTTGTTAACTGGCTAGCGTTAACCGCTCCGCATCTGGCCTCAGTTTGCCGTCGCGTTAGTGTTTTCAATCATTTTCAGTGTGTATTGGTGTTGTTTATATTGTATATCGGTTTCTCCTTCCCAACATATAAAGATTTGATCCTTTGGTGTATATGTTTAATTTTTATAGGCAGACTCGCATATTATGTATCTGGAGATTTGAGGTTAGCTCGTGGCGCAAGCAAATTGGCGTTATGAACGTGGTCCAAAGCATTCATATTCACTTTTCAGACCCCTTATAGTGCTTTTCTGACAGTTTTGAACGTTTCGATGTTCTTGGGTTCCAGTAGAACAGACTAACCCGGAAAAATCTGAGTTACATAAGCTGTGGTCACCTCTCATGTCATTACAGCAGCAATAACTCCATTACACAGACTGTTATGTGCTTGATTTGATATTGACCTCTTTATTCTCTAAATTATCCATCCATTGCGTTTGTTCTGCCTATTTTACTGTAACTTTATCAAATGCACAGATATTTGGAGTATTAAGTTTCGGTGTCAGTTTCTCAGTTTCATTTTGGTGCTTCGTTGTCAGCAGCGTACACTGCAGGTGTTTCAGGAAGGGATTGGGACATGTGATGCAGAGCTTTACTCACTGGTTTTAAAGTCATGATAGATGAACAGTTTTTAAACGGCAAATTTCTTTCTGGTGTGTTGCAGGAGCTGCATGATTTGGGCCGTGACCCACCTGCTCAGTGTTCAGCGGGCCCAGTAGGGGATGACAGTAAGTAACTTGTTTTGCTCACCAATGAATGTGGAACTGTTTATTTTTCAAATTTGAGTTACACTTATTTTGAAGATAAGTGATCATTTCAGCTTGTTTGTGTGCTAAAAAAAAAAATAAAAAAAAAATATATATATAGTGTAAATCTCTTATTACAACATTTAGGACTTTTTATTTTCATTTAGGACTTTTTATTTTCTTTAAATTAGCGCAGGTTTTCAATTTCTTTTTAATTGATTGGTTGCAGGCCACTTTGGTCTGGTCTGATCACATCAGTTTGAGTGTATATTGTCAAAATTGATCACAGATAATGTTGTTTTAATTTTTTTCGCCGTTTAAATTGACAACACTAATTACAGTTTTTGTACCTCAATGATCAATCAGTTTCAAAAGCACTATCTGTTATGATTGAAAGAAAGCAAGTTAATGAAAATATTGTGTCCCAGACTCCCAGGTAATTATAAAGCATAAATTTATAAGCAGTCTTCTATTTGCTGGAAATTGGACTGTGGAGCACCATGAGAAAGAACAGTTACAAAAAGAACAGTTGAGGGAGTAAAAAAAGTGTGTACGTTTTAGAACATGCAGCAACAATCTAGCATGTTGGAAAAAAGAACATTGTATAACAATAATAGATAGATAAAGCTGCAAGCAGCAATTAGTCGGGTTCAAGCATTAAGGCCTATAAGGTTATATAACGCAACCTATATGTATGGCTGAAGCACATCAAAAATAGCCAATAGGCTCACAGACACACAGAAATGAAATGGTTAATACTTAATAAGAATGCTTACGCACACACATACACAGAAACTAAATGGATAAACTATTACATTAATAAAAAAACACACAGACACATGCATACATTCACACACATTTGTTGCAATTTTGAAATAAATGATAGGTGACCGTTATTGCAAGTCTTCTTTTTTAAAGAGTTTATATTGTATTTTCAGGTTTCACTGTAAGTCAAGTCACTTTTATTTATACGACGCTTTTAACAATACAGATTGTAGCAAAGCACTGAACATTATCAATTAGGAGAACAGAGTGATGGTAATGTATAATGACAAGAATTAAAAATTTATTTAGCAAATGCAGAGACGGTCTCTGTAGTCAAGATGACGATAATCACTAGAAATCAGGTGTCCCCAACTAAGCAAGCCAGAGGCGACAGCGGCAAAGAACCAAAACCCTATCTACAAGAAAATGGGGAAAAAAACCTTAGGAGAACCAGGCCTTAGTTTGGGCCAGTTCTCCTCTGTCCGGACGCCCTGTAATGATTATCTGGTAAATTTGTAGAAAAGCGCATGAGCAAAATGGTAAATAAGTATCTATATAAATAAGTATCTTGTGTTTTGTGTGTTTACAAGAACTTGTTACTGTGCTTATTAATAGTATTTACACTATAATCTGGATTTTAACATCTAGTGCAGAGTTGATGTTATACTGCTCGTTCAGTGAGATCGACTCAAACAGCTCGATCCACCGTAAAACAGCTACAACTTGTTACTACTTTTCTGCAGAGATATTTAAGAGATGTTTAATAGAATCCGGTCTTTTATGTATACAGCACTTAGAGAAACTGAATATCATAGTAGCTTCATACACACAGTCAGAAGTGCTTTTTCCTGTCTGATCGTGTTTTCTATGTGTCCTGTGATAGATGGTGCTCATCAATATTTAGCGTGAAGCTCAGCCACAAGACAACAGATTATTTGAAACGACAAAAAATATATTATAGCTTCCCTCAAAAGAGGCACTACTTTATTAAACTGTGACTCATACAACCATCTGACCTACTTAGTGCCTCAGAGATTTGACTGAAATATGACAACATAATTGTACCCAAATTTGCTTCATCATATTTGATACTGCATTCCTCAGTGGGCTCTTTTTTTAATTCTGACAAGACTGCTTCTAAGTTGGCAAACAAGTTTTGTACAAAGAGTTGTAAAAAGAAACATGACATAGGGTTTCCCTAATTATAATTTTTTTGTCTTGTTTCAGTGTTTCATTGGCAGGCCACAATAATGGGTCCAGTAAGTGTTTCTTTTGTTTTCTATAGTACACTGCAACATTGCTGGAATCCCTTGGGAGCATGATATTGTTGTCTTAAAATATTGAGTAAATATAAATTTGAATTGGAATATTTTTGTTTTTATAATTCATGCTAATTAAACCTGTTTACTCTACAGAATGACAGTCCTTACCAGGGCGGAGTGTTCTTCTTGACCATACACTTTCCCACAGATTACCCCTTCAAACCGCCAAAGGTCAGTAACATCTACACCTGTTTGACTCGGGCACAGCTTCTTGGGTGTTTTGGTTAGTCTCAGGAGCTGCTTAATTATTTGTCACTTTGTATCCTCAGTTTACCAACCTGTCCTTTCTTTGTCATGACATAAGGAAATGTTTTTCCTTCCTCCCTTTTCAAATAATTTAACTTATGAATGCATGTCATATGCAGTTGTAGAATGAAGATAATCTTGTTGGTGAAGTCACTGAATGTGTTAAAGAATCCAGTGCCTGTGTTTGGATTACAGACTTCAGTAATTAGGAACTGTTTTAGAGTTGGCTGTAATTTTACTGTTTAGCCTGTAAAGGTTGTGATTTGCATGCTTATTTTTGTCACGCTTCTTTCTCAGGTTGCATTTACCACAAGAATCTATCACCCAAATATCAACAGCAATGGCAGCATTTGTCTGGATATTCTGAGGTCACAGTGGTCACCGGCACTTACCATCTCCAAAGGTTCACCAGTTAAAGATTTTTTTTATAGCTGTTTATTCCAGTTTTTTTTTTCCTTGGCCTCAGTTAATATCTTCCATGGTGTAGCATGATTGTGGTTTTATTAGAATTTTATTGCTAGACAAAATATTAGAATGTGATGTTTGAATGCTGTGAGAACTGCTTTAATGTAGCACAACGAATCCTATTTTGTGTTCAGATTTGTTCAAAGTTCAACCATTGTTTCTTATACCAATCTCAATCTTACAGTGATGTTGAAAAATATCTTTTGAGTCTTTGTATTTACTGCATGCAGCTAGAGCTGAATATGATTTAACTTGCTGCTATTCATGTTTTTGTGTAAAATATATAAGAAATGAGTGTGCTTTGTATAAGATGACAGCTGTTTAAACAACTATATTGTTCTTTTAAAGTGTTTATTCAATTAATTTTTTTATCTTGCCCCTTAGTTCTCCTGTCCATCTGCTCCCTGCTGTGTGACCCCAATCCGGACGACCCCTTAGTACCGGAGATCGCCCGCATTTACAAGACTGACAGGGAAAAGTGAGTGTCCTCTTCTGGTCTGGATTAGTACGGCACACAGTGTTTGCCCTAATGCTTTTCCCCATCGGTCCTGTCATGCAGTCATGTGCTTTATTAGCAACATTATTGCCTACACAGTTTCCTGTTTTGACACTTGTCACCTTTCTTCCCTGGGGATGTTATGTTCATACTCTTGACACTCTGAAGTTCTGTTTTGTGAATAATTTACTTTTATTGTTGCTGAGCTTTGAAGTTGATTTGAGGTAGAGACATGGCAAAAGTGAAAATGATTTCAGCTTGCTGTAATTCCAGAAAGTAGGCTTCAAATAGCTCAACAAGGTTTTATTTTATCTAAACCAGACTTAGCTGGGTGTAACAATTTGAACTGAAGGATGATTCTAATCAAGGTTGAATGTAGGGGAACAATTATTGTAAGAACTGTCATTTGTTTGACATGCCATTCCTTTTCTGACATGTGGTGGTAATGGTTTTATTTCTCTTCCTTCACAGGTACAACAGAATAGCTCGGGAATGGACACAAAAGTATGCAATGTAGTTTTGGAGTTAGAATCATGATGGGAGAAAATTACACCTCTCCATCTTAAGGTTAGGGGAGATTTTGAACGTTCAAAAGATAAAGAAAAAAGCTTAAGAAAAAAAAAACAGATCTCGTTGGTTTCCATTGGAGTGCTTTCTTTAAGCCACGCCTCCCCTCACCAGAGCACCTCCCCCCCACTCTTAGCCCTCTGGCAGCCATGGTGTACATACTCAAACTACAACTGTAGCCCCTTATCCTCCCCAAATGCAAACCTCCACTCCACAGCTCCTGCTTTACCTTCTCCGTTGCTATTGCGGCGTACCCGCTGCTTAGGATCAGTCCGTATCAATTTTGCTGTAGAAGATGTTTATGGCTCTAAAAGCATTCCTTGTTGTTTTTAAGAACTGGGAAGGGAGGGCTATATGATTATCATTGTGTTTTCTCCCTGCAATTTGTGATAGTCTGGACATAGAGGGATGTTTTTTACAGTTTACTTTTTCATTTCCATTTCCTGGGATTCCAACTATACATTGGACCAGGAAATTTGTTTTTGTTTTTTTCTTCATTGCAGAGAAGGGAGGGGTATGCTGGCTATCTTTTTTTGTATAAAATCTATAAGGAATTCTTTTAAAATCATAGCAATTAATAAAAGGAAAATGGACCTCCTGTCCTCTCCTCCGGAGTATTCTAATGGACTTGAAAACTATGAATATATATATTTTTTTTGTTTCCATTTGTCATTGCAAAGACTGTCTCTACCCCTTTCCTTAGCCATGACCAACTTCACAAACATTCACCACATGCAGGATTTCGGACCAGTTATTTAAAGCAGTCTCAATAACATTGTCTTGTTGTTTTTTTGTTGTTGTTTTTTTTTCTCTCTCTTTCTGTCTCTGTCCCCAAAACACCCTTGTGACTCTTAGGTTGCTTTTTTTTTTCTTCTTTTTTTTTCTTCTTTATCCTGCTCTTGTTGAATTAGATGCTAACATGGTTCAGCCAGACTCGATTGGGTCCCTGGGTGAGAGGACACAAACTCCTCAGAAAAACTTCTGTATATTTAATTTCCTGACAGGCTCGTTGAGCTTTGTGTGTTGACTAAAAACTGTGTAATAAAATGATTACTAAAGTCTGAAATGCTCTGTCTGCATGGTTTTTCCTGATGTGTTTGTTTGAATGGGTGATGCAGGTCTTGTTGTAAAAGCTGCATGTGAGGAACTTTGTCCTCTTGGGGTTTAAATCAAGTCTTTGGAAAGCTCTGTTGAAATGAAAAAAAATCCCCTGATCTCTTCTGCTTGTCCATTTGGTGGCCCTTTTGATAGAAATATGTGCAATGATTGCGTAATATGTGCCTCGTGACAGCCACTGTCATAGTTACTGTACTACAGTAAAAGTTGTACATAAACTAAAACAACTAACTGCACTGTGCAATTTTCTTTATTTATTAAAGGCAACGTTTTTGAATTGCACTTAATGGATAAGTTATAATCTTTTTGTTTTCTGAAAACAATCTGAAGTGACATCCAGAAATATTAATTATTGATATAAATGAAGAATAGTTTTGTGCAAGTGTGTATCATGAAATGCTTTGAGTTTAATACGTTGTTACAAAATAAATTATTCAATACTAGTTCATAGTTTAGGGACAAATCTTTTGTATTTAAGTCAGGTTTCAAGTGAACGTTTTTTAAAGGTTTTAAATATTTTAAAGTATGAATCATTTAATTACTGGGGCTAAAAAGTGTATAATAAACAACCCCTCGCTACCAAACTGCTAGCTGCACAGTAAAGTAGGATTTGAGCCCCATGTTTACAGTTACTAAACTATCAGTGCGTGTGAATCAGTCTCTTCAGTCATTGGTCAGAGACCCAGTGACGCAATCACGTAGAGTTTCCGCATTGAACGGCGCCACTCAGATTCGGCGTCTCTCAGACCTTGTGGTGCCCTTAAACTTGAAGTCCAAACAACTCTAAGGCTATGGCATCTCAAGTGCCAGGGCTTTCAGCTCTAACTAAACCGGGGTTAATACCGGGTTTTAAGGTTTCTAAAGGTAAGAGTAGTGTTTATTTTAATATAAAGCCATTGCAACCTTGATCGATTGCAGCAGTTCCATAAAGAATCAACACAGATTTGTCAACATGTAACGTTATGTTTTCCTGGATATTGTCAGAGTATACATTGTTGATGTTTGGTTACGCTTTACAGTACAGACGAGTTTTATGGCGCTTATTTCACGCACGCATTATCAGGTCATAGGTTTGCATGTATTTTTTGGATTGATAATGCATTTTAGATATTTAAACGAATGAATTATTGCACGGTTTTAGCAGGAAATAAAGCTGCACCACGGTGCCATGTCTATATGCAGCATTTGTTGTGTGGCAGATCATGAACCCGATTGTTTTGATATATCAGGAAACGTACAGCGACGAACGAATAGTTATATTGAGTCGAATCCTTTAAATGAATCATTTGAACCGAATCTGTTTGTACGATTCGTCCATTTCGTACTTGTTAAAATATGTGATCACATGACGTTAAAGAATTGCGAAATGTTTCTTTCAGAAGAAATGATTGGCGGAAATCAGTAGGCAGAGTCAGAGTGAATCCCTCTCACCTGACCGGGATTTACAGGCTGAGATGAAAGACTCTTTAGCTAGCAGGATTTGTGTTGACATAAGTTGTAGTGTTGGTTAAGTTTCATGGGCTTTGCTCACAAGTTTCTAAAGACCAGACATTTAAAGACGCCCTGTAATGTCAAACACATGCATGTATATATTTAATGAAAACATGTTATGTTTATATATTTAATATATTTAGATATAATATCAAATATAAGAAAATAATAAATGCATTTATATGTAATACTATCAAAATATATACTGTTCGTGTGTGTTTTAATATAATCATAATAAATAAACTTAGCATAAACATATATTATGTAAAGAAAAACTTTTATTTTGGATGCGATTAATCGCGATTAATCATTTGACAGCACTAATATATATTTATATATATATATATAATATAATATATAGGCTCAGGCTGTATAAAGTAGAAGTATAGAAATGAGGTTAAATGTCACTTTTTGAAATAAGTTAAGTTTTTCACAATATTTTTGAGATGTACCTGCATTGCTTAATATGATTGTAAAATGATTGCTTAATATAAGCTGCACAAGAGCCCCTGTCAAAACAACTTTACTATCAGTTATAGTTATAACATTATGTTTCTTTCTCTAGGTGTGTTGCAATTTTTTATAAAGGCACAGTTTCCAATAATTTTTTTACAAAATACATTTTAACATGTATTTTAATAAACAAAGCATCTGTTGTTGCAAATAACTTTTTTCATAAATGCTCTTCTCTGATCTTGAGAATAATCCTTAATGATTCACCCATTTTCAAGGTCCTATACTAAAAGCAATATTACTAAAAATGTAAATTTAAATACAGGAAGCATGGAAAAATAAATTTGTAAGAAAAAACAACAGGTTCCATAGGGCTGCAAACATGTCATTTTTGTTACATTTGTTAAAAATCGTTGATAAGTTTGTATATATTTCAGGTATACTATATTAACCATTAAAATACAATCCAGAAATATCCCAACGTTTAGAAAAAAAAGGGGGAGAGATTTATAGGGCCCCACTTAGGTGATCATGTCCAAAATCCAGTTTCAACATGGCTCGGATTGACCCAAAGTTTGAAAGTAATCTTTTCTAGAAAATATCAATGCTTGTAGAGTAGTGTGCAGGACTCTCCCGGCCCTCTCAAACCGAGCGCCTCCTCGTGTGTACGTTTACAGATCAGCTGACCACCATCGTTCCCGTTGCAGTGGCTGCGGCTCTGAGCACCTACCTGCTGACACGCTACTTCAGTTCACAGAGCAGCCCCAAGAGCAGGGTCAACATGGCAATCAACAAAGACAGCCCCAAAGTAGTGCACAGCTTCGACATGGAGGACATCGGCAACAAGGC
This sequence comes from Enteromius viviparus, assembly GCA_032353835.1. Lineage (NCBI taxonomy): Eukaryota > Metazoa > Chordata > Actinopteri > Cypriniformes > Cyprinidae > Enteromius > Enteromius viviparus. The sequence goes on from JAUCNO010000152.1 coordinate 5,879,511, forward strand.
TGTCTACTGCCGCTGCTGGAGGTCCAAGAAGGTGAGTGATACCTCCTTAGTGGGACACCTGTCACATGGATCTGATCTGATCATCATCAGTCTGTCTGGAATGACATGAAGTAACAGAACAAACTGAGACAGACTCAATCCAGAAGAACTGTGACAACGTCTCCAAGATGAAAAAAAAAACCTACCTGGAAAGCTGCAGTACTGTTCAAAGTTTTAGACACTGGTGTAAAAATGCTGTAAAATGAAGATGCTTTCAAAAATAATGTCATAAATATGTTTCATTTACCAATTAACTTCAATCAAATAAATATTTGGTATTACAGCTTTTGGTACACCGAGGTACACTTGCCCATAGTTTTCCAGGTAGGTTTTTTTAAGCATCTTGAAGACCACAGTTCTTCTGGATTGAGTCTGTCTCAGTTTGTTCTGTCACTTCTGTTCATTCCAGACAGATTGTGTGGAGCACTGGCTATTGTCTTTATTACAGTTAATAACAAAAATAATACTGATATTTTACTACCGCAAAAGACTTTTTTTTTGTTGGTGAAAATACTAGTGGCCTAAGACTTTTGCACAGTACTGTATATATAAACATCAATATAGCTTTTATATTATTAGAAATAACTCAAGAGGAATATTTAAAATAATGGTCCATACATAATCATGTTAAAATATGAATATTAAATATCAGGCTTTTAAGGAACTTTTATTTGTTAATCTCTTAATCATCATTTAATTGCGTTTGATTACATGTTTTACCCACTGATCTATGTATATATATATATATATAGATCAGTGGTTTTACCCCACAATTAAAAACTACTGTGTTTTTTTCTATGCAGTTAAACATTTAATCATCTTACTTCGGCATATTATTAGGAGTGACAAATAATATTTTTGAACATTTTATGTATGTAGTGTGTTAAACTTAAAAAAAAAGTAATTGTTTTACATAATAGTTCATGTTGCTTTTAGCCATATAAATAACATCTTCAAGTTTTTTTTTTTTCTAATAATTTTTTATTTAAAAAGATACAAAGATTTTATATCATCCAGCAAGATATAAAATTATAGAACTGACAAATTGATTAAAACAAGTAAATGTTCAAAAAACAATGTTTTTTTGCTTGTTTGTTTGTAATTTTGGTCGAAGATCAATATGAATATAATAATTTTTTTGTGGTTAGGGGTTCTGAATAACATGGAAATGTTGTTTTCTTCTTCCTCAAGTGTGAGCTCTGTATTCTCACTATATCATATTAGTCATAAAAATCATAAAAAAATATATATGTGTTTTATATAATTTATTTATATAATTTTTTTTTTTAGAGAAAATATATATATTTTTACATCAAATAAAATAGTTATATAAATATGTAATAGATATACACTGCAGACATTTTTCTCTAAAGGTTTAATAACATTGTTCCATTTTTCTGGCCATTATTCCCTACGTCAGACTTCATGTTAAACGTATAATCCCCCCAGAATTGTGATTTCTGTCACTTATGCACCCTCATGTCACCATTTGTCATATCCTGAAGCACTAAGTGAGATGAGCTTCCTGCAGACATACTAATGCAAAGTGTCGGCTTAAACATTAAATCCACAGGCAGTGTACAGATACGTCATCACACTCCCTGAATGATCATCATGTGTGATTGTGATCTGTATGTGTTTGTTTGTTCCCTGGACAGTTTCCATACTGTGACGGCGCACACACCAAACACAATGAGGAAACTGGTGATAATGTCGGACCTCTGATCATTAAGAAGAAAAACCCCTAAATACCCAGTGAGTGTGTTTGCATCAGTGTTTACCATCCACTGGCAATGAGAGGAATTAGATTTAATATTACAATTACTAAATGTGTCTCATTTACACAAGGACTTCCTGTAGCGTTGCAGACATGCATCAGCGAACATACTGTATTTCCTGTAAACATGTGGTTTTACACTTCTTCCTCTCTGCATCTAACACAAACCATATCATTGAAATGTGCTTTAAATGTACACTACAGCGCAGATGAATGTGGATGAGAGGAGGTCAGAACTACTACGCACAGTACATTTAGCTGATTATGACTTGAACAATTGTGCAGTTTTTACCTTATTAGGTGTAAAACTAAACAAGGTTTTATTTCAAAACGGCGTAGAAATCAAATTTCTGTATCGATGTGTAATTCAGGGGCCATGTGTATTTTGCTGTACGATGAAGATGTGCATTTTGAATAAAAATAATTTAAAATGTTCACCCTCTTTATCAGGGTTGGGATTTCATTCTCTATGTTCTAGTAAGCAGTGTTATAAGTGCCAGAGTTTTAAAACAGGATGTGAGCGACAATTTGCTCTACTTCCTTGTACTGCTGCAAAACACAGGAGATTAGGGCTCGCCCTGTTGTACTTCCGCTTATAGCCACCAGATGGAGCCACTGTATCAGTTCAGTGCTCTTGAGTTTTAGATCCACGCCAGTGTGATAAAACATTAAAACATTTAGGCCCAGTTTCACAAACAGGGCTTAGCTTAAGCCAGGATTAGGCAATAATTAAATTAAGATATTAAATTAACTTTTACAAAAATGCCTAATATAAGAAAATATTACAGGTTTGCATCTTAATACAGAACAATGACACGTTTTGGTAAAGGGCCTTCTGACTCATCCACACGAAGCCAGAGCTCTCCCTATCCAAACTTTTTTCTTTTTGAAAACAATTCTGTAAACATGGGGGCATGTCAAGAAATATATACAAAACTGCTGAAATTTAATCAAAATAATGTAGTATACATGCCAGACCAGTTTGACATGCTGTAATTCTATCACAGCGATGCACTAAAAACAGAGAAGACTTAGCGCATGTGCATAAAACTTGCAAGGCGTGGGTTACTGACATCATTGTTTCGCAATACAATTTATTTATTTTTTGTAAGTTATTGTTAATGTGGCAAGGATTTAAAGGGACAGTTTACCCAAAACTGAAAATTCTGTCATTAATTACACACACTCATGTTGTTCCAATTCAGTAAGACCTTGTTACTGGTTTATTCAATTAATCTTCAGAACGCAGATAAAGGGTAAGAGTGCTGAACTTTCAGACTCAAAACAAAGTAAGAACAGCATTAAAATAGTCCATGTGGTTTCTGTGGTACAACTGTAGTTTCATGAAGCTGCGATAATACTTGTTGTGTGCAAAGAAAACAAAAATAATCTGCAATTCTTCTGCTTGAATTTGCATTCCTCTGCTCGTAAACAAGCTGCAGCACATGCGTGTTCTTCCTCAGCAGGACTGAGAACGAAGGTCTTTTGGAAAGACGTGAGGGTTTGTAATTAATTACAGAATTTTCATATTTGGGTAAACTATTACTTTTGTATTGCTCTACAAATGCACTTTTTAAATTTCAACCTGATCTCATAAAAATATATAACGACGCAGTTTCAAAGAGAAATATCCACTGAGTGGTGCTAAAACCCAGGTTCTCACATTTTTATTACTTTGATTAAATGTATGTATTGCTGTGATTATATGTATGTATTACGTTGAGTTTTCGGCGACTGTTGCTAAAAGTTAATGCTCAATCGTGTTGGAAATATGCCCTACACCGAATCCAACTTTAAACTTACCTGATAGTGTTAGCAAATGCAAAACTGATATAAAAACGCATTTGTTAATGCAGCCGTGCCATTTCAACTTCCTTTTACCGCTGTGATATGTACTTATTGGTACATATTTTGTGTCTCGCTAAAAAGTGCACCAAGGTACGTTTGTTTTGAACATGTTAGAAGGATGTTTTTGACCACTGTGCATGACAGTGTTCTAAACATGACACAGCTCTTAATTTTTTACTTTTTAAGGTTAAAAGTGATCAGCTCTGAGATCAGTCCGAACAACCAGTTAGGAATAGAAAATAACACACAAATAAAAATACACTTTTTTTAATGTGATTGGCACCTAGATACTAGTATAAAAAAAAATTTATGCACAGTAAAGTCTAAAGTTCTGATATTGGATTGATTCAGTGTTGCTAGGGTGTTGCTAGGTGGTCAAAATAGCATTTAAGTCTTAAAGTTTGACGGTTAAATTGCCGTATTACAGTATTATTATTACTATTTGTATTGTTATTACTATTATTACCGTATTACAGAAATCTATAACTAATTGTTGTGGTAATGGTCTTTTACAGAGGTATCTATTTCAATGTAAATCTACAAACTTCTCACCATTTTTTCATCTGCTAGGTGAATACCCAATTGCTTAGAAAAATACATAGCTCTACTGAAATATGTGTGAAATATTAGCTATAATTCATCTACAAAGCACAACCGGCATGGGAAGAATAAAGTCTCTAAACAAATCTTTTAATAAGAAATTACTTAATTACTGAAAGAGAGACCAATAACAAGACCAATTAGAGTCTGTAGGTTATTCTTTGCTGAATAAATCTTTTAGGAATTGCATGTGGATGGTTGGGCTGAGGAGATATGTCATCGAATAACAGGAAGCTCTAACAACATGGTGCCCAAAACCACAGGTAACTCACAGGAGTAAGAAAAAGAAAGAGCAGAAGAAATGGGGAAAGTATCTCAAGGGGGAACCAGTCTACTGCATTTCTGCGTTCGAGAAGCAGGCCGACGGCATTCCTCAGCGTCTAAGAAAACCGGACGTTTGCTTCATCTCTTTCGCTCTCTTTTTTTTTTTTTTTCCTCCTCCTCTCCCTCGGTCTCTATGCCGTCGTCTTTCAAGTGGGTTTTATCCCCTCCTGTGGAGCGGGTCATGTGTCTGGCTGCCAGAGAGAACCATGTGACGTTAATCCAACGTCCTCATCCACCCCCCTCTTCCCACTCACCACCACACAATCCCCCCCAGCTCCGAGAGGAGGGGGGCAGAGATCTCAAAGTTCTCTGGGAATTGTGTGGCCACAAGGATAGGCAAGTGTTTGTTTATTTATCTGCCCATTTTAATGATCTATCATGTGGCTTCGTTTGGAGATGATCTGTTATCTGTCTCATAGCAGGGACGTCTCGTCGTGCTCCAGTGATATACCAGCTCAATACTACAGGAACGTCCTCCAGGGTGAACTCAGGGTGTGATGCAACCCAGAATCCAAAGGTCTGATCAATGAGCTCACAAACAAACCTGGTTCAAGTCAAGCATCCTGAAATAGTTCTCTGTATACTGTATACTGATTGGTCAGAATGCTAAAGAAAAAAATATATATATATTTATTTTAAAAATATCAAGTTTATTTTTTATTTATACATAGGCTGTTATGTTTATTATTGCATAAGTCTATATTTTTCCTTATATTTTAAAACATAAATATTTGTAATTATATAAGAAGTTATATTTAATTAATTAAATTATGTAAAGCATATGAGGTGCTTTCAAGTGTCTTTTATACACCATATGTGCAAATATGCTAAGCGCATCAAAATGATACAACGGTATACCGTGGTATAAATCAAATTACCAAAGTGTTTTTGGCCACAACAATGATGAAATACCATGCCATTACATCATATATCATATATGCATCGATATATTTTGTGATGTAAATACCATGGTAATCGATATGAATAGGCTAATTATTGTATATTTTCTAAATCCCATACTTTTGGACACAACCATGACGGCAGGCCTATTTCTGAAGTGCCTTGAAAAGACATGATAGGCTAAAAAGCATGGAGTATTAATCTGTGTTCATACAGTGGGCTACTTCCATGGTATATGCACAGCGTCTTGTATGTGAAAACGTAATCCAATACGCTTAAAATAGAGTTCAGCCTTTTGTGAATACAAATAAAAACATGATGGGAAGTAAAGCCGTAAAGTAGTGTCACTTTACTCAAGCCTAAACTTTCCCGTTAATGCAATTGTGGAGGACTGTAACACGCAGCCCCCTCAAACCCGCAGCCAGCAGCAGCGCCGCGCTGATCGATCCGCATTGATCGTCCCTGACGAGCTGCTCCACTTTCCAGCCAATGCACGCTCGCCCGTCTGTGACTGGGAAGAAGCCCGAAACGGAGGAAAATTTCTGCCGCCCTGGCGGTGTCACTTCCCCACACTTCAGCTGGCCGCCTGCCAGACACACAGGACGCTCACAAGAGGTGGAGTGGACTCCAAGCGACGAGGAGGAGCGTCTGCGAGCGACCGGACTGACGGACAAATGGACCCACAGCACAACGGCTCCTCGGTCACAGAGAAAGTCATCAAACACAGAGAAACACGACGACTGCGGTAACGAGTCCAGTCCCTTTGATTTCTACACAAAGTCTTATATGCTGACTCTCATAAAAACTGAAATGAATGTGTTTTTAGGGGTAGTTTATGGGTGCTCATATAAAATTCGTAATATTAGCCTAATTAAGCTATTAATAATTCAAATTAATTTAAAAGTGTAATTAATTAATAGAAACACTATGGGTAGCTGCTCATATTGTTTACATAAAGTTGTTGCTTTGATATTCATTAGTTTTATTATAGCAATATTAACTGTTTTATAACTAAGTAAAATAAACCATGACTAATGCAGTTTTAAACGCATTCATAAAAATACATGACTAATATTAAAATAAAAGATTAATCTTCTAAAACGAATGCATGTTGACGTATTAATTAATGCATAAATTATTAATGATTAGATATGTTTATATGTACATATCAAATATGCTACAATAATAAATATATATAGGTGTATATATATATATATATATATATATATATATGCATTTGTATTATTGTTCTTATTTAGTTTTCACAAACGTGCAATTATTATTTACAATTTGCATTTTATTTTCATTAACGGAGCAGCCAACAAGGTTTATGTTTCAAATGAGTGAATGCTGGAGCCGTGTTTTGCATATTGAAATATCAGTCAGCCCCAAGTTCCTGGAAAGCGTGATTGTGCTAAAGTTCTGAAATAATAAATCAATCCCGAGCGCAGCCAACAGCCATTAAGAATGGAGTCAACAATGAGCTGAGTATCCAGCCCTCTCAAAACTATACTTCATTCATTATTCCGCTCTCATATGCACAGAGAGACAGACATTCTCACCGCAGACAGTCCTCGCGCTCATCCACACCTCTTTAAGGTTTATTTATTTTTTCCCCGACGGAAAGTCCACTTCGGTTTTTGTGTGAAGCTCCAAAAATCTATGAAATGTGTTTGCATGTTCTTCTCCGGGCGCGAGGATGTGGAGGTGGGATAGAGAGACGCGAGAGGCTGGAGGAGCGCACGCGCTCGCTCTCGGACAAAGTGCGTTCTGCGTGTATCTGCCGGTGTTTGGGCTTTACTGAAGGAAACAGCGAGAATAATTCAGTTCGGGTGAGCATTTGCTTTCGTTTGGCTCTTTTACCTTTTATTCTCTCTCTCTCTTTTATATAAATCTCCGCAGCGCGTGAGAGCACCGGACCGCTCGGACAGTCGGAACGCTCCCCTCGGCTCACGAGCGGCGCGAAGGAAAAATACGCCTGTGTTTGCAAATATGCAGATACTCTATGTTTATCAAAGGGAGGGCAATGAGACTTTGTTGAAGACTGTTCAAAGTTACAATGACATCCAGCCAAGACGAATAAGTTGGCAATGAAATAACAAGGGAATGTGCTTTACCAACGCGACGTGTTGGCGCATACCGCGCGCTGTCACCATAGACACATCGGTAGAGATGAGACAAAAGGGATTTTGTTTTACTTTCTAAATGATCGGCGTTACATCTGCTTGACAATTTGCCCGTATGCATGAGATGCATCGGTGCAACTTTGCCACGCGTAACCAAATAGGCGCACGGAACAGTTGCATTTACGGGTAGCCTGTTTGTTTGTTTGTTTGTTTGTTTGTTTGGCCGTACCGTGGTCACCGTAAACGTACTATTGTGACATTTTCTGTTTTTATTGGTTGTCTGGATTAAAATACGAGGGATTTACCGAGCGCGAATGTCTGAATTATTCAGAATTCCTCTTGAAGAGAGGTAAGTATGAATGCAAGTTATATGAGCTGTTTATTATTAATCCGTTATGAGTTACATGCAAACTTTTTGTGTGTGGCGCGCATTTGCATTCATGTTTTTTTTAAATAATCTAGTTTGAATATATGCAGTTAATCCAGATCTGTGTTTGGGATTGATCTGGGAAGGGTTTAATTGAGGTGATTGTTTGACAGAACATGTAGATCTTGATAAGCAGGTCATCTTGTTTAGCCACAGTTGGGTTATTTGTGCAGGTTTGGCTATTGTTCCCTGGTGATGTCCAGATCTCTCTACGCCGCGCTATTGTCCCTCTGGCTCGCCGCAATACTGGACACAGCAATTTCCATGTGCATGTGAGCCTTGTATGTTTGACATGCATTTGACATCAGGCAATTGCTGAATGGGCATTTTAACCGCTGCTAGGAACTTATTTATCTGTAAGCCGGGTCAATAATTTACTGGAACCCTCAGTAGATGCGGCTTTTTTCCTGGTTTACCTGCAGATGAGAGCTACCTGTCTCCAGTAAGTGTTTATTCCCATCATGCCTCCTTGATGTGGATGTGATGTAATCGTAATTGATATGGTCATGTGTTTTGCTAACGGATAGGGTTCTCCGTGAAAGTGTTTTAGCAGGTAACTTTCAGTAAAAGTCAGCCTAGTATGGTTGTAATCAGGTCACATATATTACTTAATATGACTGAATCAACCAATTATTGTAGTTTTTTACATTAGTAAGAAATAGCCCACTGTAAATATAAAGGAATGACCAGGGCTAGTTATCACTGCTGAATTGCTTTAAGCTAACTTCATAGTCTCCTTTACAAAAAAAGCTACGTTTCCTTTGTTGTTTGCTAATTTAATCGCTTGTTGACCTATTGTGGCAGCATGCTTCTGTAGTGGGGCATGTTGTCTCAATATGGGGTAAGTTGTCACAATGGGATCTGCCATTAAATAACACACATGAAAACAGTTATGAATCCAAAATTATCGATACATCAAAACAGAAATAGTATTAAACCACTGTTTAGCCAACATTACTATAAGTTACTATAACTATTACAAACATGAGAACTTACCCCAACCCATTTGTTTATAAAAAAATACTGATTAGATATTGGAAACCAACATTTAACACCTTATAGTTACTGAGACAACTAGCCCCACTTTCCCTTACATTTATTTATTTATTTATTTATTTATTTATTCATTCATGCATGCATGTTTGTATGAATGAATGGCCGGTTACCTCATCTTCATGGGCAGTCACTCACAACCTAAACAATTATTTTCTCTAATTATTACCAATAGCATGATTTACTGAGGCTTGGCAGTTAATTGAAATGTTAAGTCGTTGACGAGCGTGTGTACGTGCGTCAGTGTGGCTGAGCTTGCACCTAGACATCCTGATTTCACTGTCGGCTCACCCCAGGGGCTTTGCGCTTGAGCTCACGATTCCGGTTTCGTGATAGAACAGACCGCCTGTGGACCCTGATAGACGTCTCTCACTGAAGGGGAATTGCTGTCACAAGGAACGGACTTTTCCACGTAAAGGTTATGAAATAGAACAATTTAACAGACTCAAACCATCCAATTCAATATCCACACTAAATCTTTGCTTTTTTTGTCATGAGCTTCACAGTCAGTTTCAGTTCCTTGGAAGAATTCCGAACAAAGTGTAATTGTCACTAAATCAGATATCTAGGACAGATATTATGTATGAAACATAAATGTTGGCTCAGGAATCGAAACGGGTCAAATGAGGCCACAGCGAGCAGTAGGTTATTTGTCATCATGAACTTGAGTCTTTTTCAGCAGGGCAAAATAATAAACAAATCAAATTGGATATGTTTACAGGCATTATCAGTTCAGAAATACCAGATTTGATAAAATGGTTTTTAGCAGTTAAGGATGAAGTGTGATGCTGTGCCGTGAGGAATCACACAGATAATTATTTTTGCAGTGATGGGTGAGGCTGATGTGACGGGCTCTCCATGATCTTTTAGGTTTACACTACTAATTAAAAGTTTGGAATATATTTTGCTAACAATTTATTTCATGTTGACCTTGTTGTTATTGTTACATGTACTTACTATTATAATAACAATAAAATATGCATAATTACATGTAACCCCTAAATCAAAACCCTTAAATTTTAACCCCAGCCATATAGTAAGTACATGTAGTTAATTAATTATACTCAATAGGCTACTTAAATATAAAAATATGAGTAACATAGACGCCTAAAAATAAAATCTAACCTAATTAATCTTTTTAAAGTAGTCTCAAACTGAATTTATTCGATTAAAAAATACAGCGAAAACAGTAATATTAAGAAATTTTATTACAATACATTTTAAAATATATAGAACAGTTATTATGAAATTTACTCTGTGATGCAAAGCTGATTTTTCAGCATCATAAGTCTTATGTGTCACACAAAACTTCTTCTTCTTCTTCAGTAGATAAGATTAAAAAATATATTTGTATATAAAAAGAAATTTTTTGTTCTTTTTAACATTTTATAATGTTAAGACCAATTATATTAATATTAAGACCAATAATTCTTTAGAATCATGTCTGTGACACTGAGAGCTGAAATTTCAGCTTTGCATCACATAAATAAAATGTATTAAAATAGATCAAATAATAATTCGTAATAAAAATCTACCAATGTTTTCACTGCACTATTTTGTTCATATAAATGCAGCCTTGCTGAGCATAATAAAAATCTGAATTATTCCTCTCTTAATCAAACCACTCTGACTTTAACCTCTCTGTGCTTGCCTTTCTAGGATTCCCAGGCCGTAGTGAACGGATCCGTGAGATGTTCTTGAGGCTCGACTAGTGTGGACCGCCGCTCCAGTGGTCTGATTCTCCAGCTGTGCACGCGTCAATCTCATCTTGGCTTCGGTCTTGGTAGGAACATTGCAACTCTATCCCCTGTTCATCCTAAGCTCCCTCATCTCCCTCCCCCTCACGCCGTGGCCCATGTCTGCCAGCGGAGGGTCCATGGAGGGAAGTCGAGCCGTAGAGGATGAGGAGGCGCAGGACAGCTGCTGCGGGGATGAAGACTCATCCCCGGTGGTAGAACGGAGAAACCGCAGCGGCATCATCAGTGCTCCGCTCAGCAAAAGTCTGAAGCGCTCCAGAGCTCTCTCACAGTACATCGCGACCTGCTCAGCGGCCGCTGTGGCCAGTGTTGCCAACGCTAACAGACTCGCCCAGAGCTCTATGGTGGCGACGGGCGTCAAAGCTCACCCTACTGCCACCCAGCACAGGTCACAAGTCGGGTACGCCAAACTGGACCGGGGCGCGTTAATGTCCGGCCTTCTGGACTCTCCGAGCGGCCTGCATCTGGCCCAGGCTGCCGAGCTCCTACGACGGGCAGGTATGCTGCTTCCTGTCAGTGACCCATCCAATGTCAGCGTGGGCGGGGACATGGAGACGGTCTCAGCTTCTGATTCGCTGGGCAGTGTGATGGACTTCCCGTTGCTTGGCAACGGCGGAGTGGGCGGGAGTTTCCCGTATCACCCCGGGCTGTTCATAATGACACCGGCAGGAGTGTTCCTTGCCGATGGGGCGCTCTCTCACGTGACAGGCGCGTCGGAACACCAGCAAACGCAGAGTGAGATTTCATCGGCCATCAGTGCCAACGGAAAGAAAAAGAGGAAGAGATGCGGTCTGTGTCCACCTTGCCGCCGCAGGATTAACTGCGAACAGTGCAGCAGCTGTCGCAACCGCAAAACCGGCCATCAGATCTGCAAGTTCCGCAAGTGCGAAGAGCTCAAAAAGAAACCTGCTGGCGGGCTGGAGGTAAGATGGTGAGCAATGCACAGTAAATTCATAAATCCTATCATTGAATGCTTGCCGGATGCAAGCTAGCATCATCTGCATGGGCACCACTACAAAATGCATGAGCTAAATCAGTAGGCCAGATTTCTACGTTGCGCTGTGATGCTCATGCAGGTGTTGTGAGTTTGCACAATTTCTTGATTCTCTTCCCTCATCTCCTTATCGTTTCCTGTTCGCTCTAATAATCATGTGGATAAAAGTTGAAAATTAAAGTTGTGAAGTACAAGCAGAGCAAATTTCTAAATAAGTGAATCAGTTGATGACTGATTACAATTCAGTGCAATCCTTTACGTAATGGATTAATGGACAATTATGGATTTTAGTGCAGTTAAAATATATATATTTTTAAAAAAGCACTATAAAACTATTAATGCTGGAAAATCATGACCTTTGACACTTGTAACATGTGTAAGAAAGAGTTTTCTATCTTCTGAACATTTTACAAGACTGTTCCAATGATTTTTTATTTATTTTTTTAAAGAAATTAACTTTGCATCACAGGAATTAATTATGTTTTAAAGAAAAACAAAAGAAAGCAATTGTTTTAAATTGTAATAATATTTCTTAATTTAAATAATTAAATTAAAATAAAGTTAAAAAAAGAACAAAATTCTTATTGTAAGAATAAGATACTTTATTTAAAAAATAAATAAAATAAAAATAAATAATTATAACTTAAATCTATCTGTTTTTTTTTCAGAGCAACATAATATGATGTAACTCTGTACATGACTCCTGTAACTAATTAGTTTCCCACAATAATATAATGGCTTTATGTTTTTCAGCATATATTGTGATTAATTCCTTTTAATAAACCTGTGTAGTTCTGAATTAATTTGATTAAAATGTTTAATTGATTGACAAGCCCTATGTGTTAACAAATAGTATACATAGAAATGAAGGCTGCTTATGTTTTATAAATGTTAGCATATGAGCATAACTCATTCTGACAAATGGCAAGCCTCATGTAGTTTCCCATCTCTCAGGCAGCGTAACTTGAGATGTTTCTGCCTTGTTTACAGGCAGGTTCAGGTGTGGGGAAATTAGCTCTGAGCCTGTTCTGATGTAAGCTAGTTAGGGTCTAACTTTGTGAGAATGGTGTCATGGTAAGATTGGTCTAGTTGGTTGCTTATTTTTTTCTTGCAAGGAAAATGTTAGGGCATCATGATGTTCCGCAGGTAAGGTTCCCTTTCGCTGTCTGCTATGATGAGATGATTCAGAGTTTCAGCTATCACTTTTAATAAGTCTGAATGATTGTGATGAATATAAAATGTTAAAAATAACACCATGTTCCAACCAGGCACAAAGTTTCCAGCATTAAGTGTTTTGTCTTTACTCAAAGCACTGAATGTGGGACTTTGGACCAATGAGGTTTTACAGTGGGCGGGGCTACACAACACATCAAGACAATACAATATGCTATATGGTGTATATTCAAATGTATTAGAATAAGTTTAATACATTTTAATGTAATTTTGTATATGTAACAAAAAAAAAAAAAAGTACACCATTGTCTTTCTGACACCAAAGTGATGTGAATACATTTGACATCATTACAAATTTCCCAGGAGGACTTGAACACACCTAAACCATTTATAAAGCTGGAAATGGCAAACTAGCATACCGCTCATATTTATTACATATATTCTATTTCCATTTATTACATATCATGTATATGTTTGAAATGGAAAACTAGCATACTATGTACTAAAAAAGTGTGTACTGAAAACTTTATACATTACACGATAAACAGTAGATAAACAGTGGTCATACTGACTGGGAAAAAAATGGTAATTTAGACTTTTTAATAAAATCTTTGTTTAAAAGGGTTAAAAAAATCTTTCTTTACACTTGAAATAAAAGTGTATAGCATTGTGGAATACCGTACTCTTTACTGGTGTACTACAGTAGTCAACATTCGAAGTGGATCAAAACCTTTCATCAAAGTTGTCCTAAAATCAAGTACAATAACTACTCTTGTCTTAGGACAACTTTGATGAAAGGTTTTGATTCACTTCGAATGTTGACTACTGTATAGTGTATAAGATACTCTGATTTAAATATTAACTCAGGGAAAGGTATTAAAAATAATTTGGGATTGCACACGTTTGTTTTTTGCAACATGGCGGTTTTTATCTGAGCATACAAGTTTGTTTTCATGCATGTTCATGTACACATATGTGTGTGTCTCTGTGTGCGTGTGGCAGCCTCATATGGTCCATCTGGCCTTTGCGTCTGTCATCTGGAGCACCAGGTGTCAATGTGTCCCAGAACCCCTCTCTTTCTAGCCCTCCAGAGGCCCTGAACCACATGTGTTTGTCTGTTTGTGTGTATAGCGTTGCAGGAAGAGTAAAAGTCATTATGAACTGCGGTGTGTGTGAGAAGGGTTGTGTTTATGTGTGTGTACTGACCACTGACCAGCTCAGTTTCTTTGGGAATTACTGCAGTGACGAGGTAAAGATTGAGGTGTTGGTGTTTCCAGAGCTTAGAGGGCTCAGTTTGTGTTTGTGTGACTATAGTGTCATGGCAGGAAACAGTTTCAAGATAATCTCACTCAACAGTCAATATTTTGTCGTTGTTGTTTAAATCTAAATAATGAGTGAGCACATCTTAAAATTGCCGTCACTATGATAACCCGTCGGGATAGATTTTGTAGGAAACTACATACTTTTGTCGTTCTTCCATGTTTATTATTCATGTCATATCTGTAAATAATTAAGCTGAGGCTAATACTATATCCAGTGGAAGTAGCTTGAAGCTAGAACAACTTCGAATCCCAAACTGAAATGAGTTTGCAAGATAAAAGGCAAAGTGATAATACTCGTAATAAATCATGAATCAACATATATGAATAGCATCAGATTTACTGTGCACTTGATTTACAAAATAATGTTTGCTGGTGACAGTCCCAGTCTTTAAACCAGTTGACCTGTTTGCCTATATTCTTAATGTTTGCCTATATTTCATATGGGCAATATTTTTTTGCCTGCATAAGAATAGAGGTATCTATATTTTTTTTTCTCACCGATAAGGCAATCATCTGTAACCATGAGCACAGTGGAGCGCCTAAACTCATCAGATTCATCTGTGTAGAGCTGAAGCACAACTCACATAATGGCCAACACAATGTTCCTCTGTAAGTTAGTAGGTCTGTGCTTTAAAATTGTTGGAGGGACAAAAGTTACATAGTGTAGCTTTAATTTCAGAGTCACATTTTTAGAATGCTGTGTCATGCGCAAGCGCTTTGGATCAGTGTGCCATTGATGCATTTGCATACTCAAGTAGTGTATGCTTTTTGCCTAAAACCCCGTTTACATGCACAGCGATTGTCCCTGCATGTTGCTATTCCAAAACTCGTTGGTCACTAGCTGGAGTTGAGTTCTTGGAGCTCTAAAAGTAGACCATGGCACTAGCATCATCAATGTTATGGGTTCGATTCCAAGAGACTGTGTGAATTGATATAATACCTTGAATGCAATGTAAATAATTTTGGATAAAAGCACCTGCTTAGTTTATAAATGTAAATGCAGTTGCCATAATAACATGTATGAACATCACTACCATTAAGATGATGCTGCATGATGTAATTGAATCAGTTTTTTAGTTCTAAAAATGTATATTCTGGAGAAAACAAATGCATACAAATTGCATATATTTCTGTGTGTGTGTGTGTGTGTGTGTATTGTGTGCTTTTATTGACAGTGGCGCTGGTCTGGTTGAATAAGGCATAGAGGGCTTATAGAGTTTAAAGAGCCATTATTGACAGGTCACAGTCAGTGGTGTGGGGGTCTATTGACTTCTTGATGTGCGTTTGTGTGTGTGTGCTTGTGATGGATAGATGTGTTTTTATATGTAGGGTCCTTTTATGCATTTTGAGCCAGGTTAGGCGTGTGTTTTTTGTGCAAATCTCATTGGATTTCTGGCCATTGATCTTACCCCACATGTCATTGCTTGCAACTTTTGTTGATGTGTGTGTACTGCATGATGACACATCTCACTGCCTCAGTGTGACGGCTGCTATCTTGGAAAGTCCCTGATATAGCTGGAAGCAGAAGGAGATTGAGTGGGCGGGGCCTTAGACATTTGCCCACCAGGCCCCACCCCTTCCTTTTGTAGAGGAATCTCAGTCTCACAGCTGGACGGCTAAAAGTATTTTAGGAACAGCGTGTGTGTTGGTGTCTGTGTGAGAGAGCCAAAGACAGGCCGACACACAATATATCAACATACTGTATAACAGTATCTGCTTACATTTACGTACATATACTCTTTGGACACTTATTGGTGTTTGGAAAACCAAATATCCCTGTTATCCCTGTATTGCTAACTGTTTGTGCTACAGACATAACCATTCTCTTATTCAAGACTTGTTGAGAAGAGTGCAAATATTTAAAAATACTGACTGTACTATACTATACGAAGTCCTTAGCACTGCATAGCAACACCCTAGCAACCATCAATAACACCTTAGCATTGCGCCAATGAATGCTATGTTCATTAAAGACAAACTTCAGAATTAAACCATTTTTAAAAAAAAAAGATAA
>JAUCNO010000152.1:5902534-5962806 GCA_032353835.1 Enteromius viviparus
CCAGGCCAAGTGATTAGCACACCTGATTCTGATCATTTGAATGGGTGAGCGAAAACTTTTGGTAATATAGTGTATATATTGGACTGCCCACTGATCACCACTTAAGCATCTGTGCTATAACCATGAGCCCACAGCTTCAACAGAAGGATTCAGTCAGTACTGGTGTAACTTTAATTGCATCTTAAAGTAAAATTACCTGCAAACCAACTACATTTGTTGAGATTGAGTGAACCATCCCCTTCAGATCATTTATATCTCCCTTCATCTCCTATATCCTTCTTTCCATATCTTTTCCCCTGTATTTATGCTTTCTCTATTTCCATGCACCTCCATGCCTCTTTTTGTTCACCCCCGATCCTTCAGAAGAAACGCAGAATGGAGGGAGATAAGGGAGAGGTCAGTAACTCAGCTGCATGAGCTCATTTGAGACGAGAGGGTCAGCATGACGGCCCGGCGCTGCCGTCTGTCTCGACCGGTCAGACGCACAGATGATAACTATCCCAGCTGCTGTTTCACAGTCTGGAATGATGGACTGTCTCCATCATGAACCAGATGCCGCTGAGTTACCAAACATGTGGCGATAATATGGAAATATTTTTTACATCTATTCGTCCATTTATCCATCCATCCATTCCACCTAACTATCTATCTATCTAGACATTGAGGCCTGGAACAGCATTATTAGTTATATTAGCATTCAGCTCACAAAACCAGTTAAAACCAGTTGTTTTATTTAATACAATATGACACAGTTATTTACAACCAGACGAAAAAAAGATGAGCCATTATCTATAAAAACATTTAACAATAACTTTGGTCATTCTCCCCTTAAGGAAACAATGTTTATATAAAAAGACAAAATCTTTGAGTCCTCTAGAGACCACGTTTCTCTGTAAACAGTGTGAAAGCTGAAGACTCGAGCTGGGTCATAAGAAGTGTTTGATTTCTGTACAACGTCCGTCTCCAGCTGTGTCCACACCTGGATCTGCTCACACACTCAGGTATGCGCAGGTTTTTTGTCTTTAGTTCGTTTTGCAGGTTTTTGGATACACTAGGATGTTTTTGAGGTGTGCAGTGTTGTGTTTATCTGATTGAGGGGGAGGTCAGTAGGTGAGCGGGCTTGCAGGGGATCGGTGGTTTGACACATGGAGCATTACTGCTGTTGAAGTTCTTCCTGAGCTGAGCCACACGACTGCCGTAAGTCAGACCGTTATCCTTATCTTTCATCACGCCTTTAGAGAGAAAGAAAAGAAAGATTGTATCATTAGACGTGGAAACAAAACGAGCTCTATTGGTAAAAACCTAATGAGTTGTTTGCCATGTTGCTAAGTTAACATAAAAAAAAAATAATATATATATATATATATATATATGTTAGTATTAAATAATATTAGTATTGCAGCAATAATTTATATTTAATTGTATATATATATTATATATATTATATAATTATATATATATTATATTATATACAATATTTATAAACAATATATAGTACTCTATTATATCTAATATATATATATATATAATATTTTTAATTAAATAAATAATTTACATACATTTTTATATATTTTTAATATTTTACTTAAATATTTTTTATAAGGTTGGGATAATTTTCATATGTTTACCTATTTTTTATGTATGTGTGTTAATTTTATATAAATAATATGCACTATTTAAATGTATTTATACTGCAATATTTTTTTTTTATTTTAGATTTAATTTGTTAGATTTAAATGTTAGAAATATGACAAATTATTTACTTATGTATATATAGAGAGAGAGATAGAGAGAAAAATATTTATTTATTTTCATGAATTAATGCCATTTTAGAGTTTTTTTCCCCCACTGAGCTTGTCGCAATTCTTTATGGAATTGCCTTCATTGTGAAAAATGCATTAGATGCTGCCATAATAACGCTGCATACCATATGATGCCTTAAGATTCTGATCATGTAGTCAGCTCACTGGGTTTTGGTTTAGAGCTACGATGACCTCACGAGAGGTCAAGACTAAGGAAATAATCAAGCAGAAATTTGTGATTACGAGATTTTGACTGTCTGTAAATCACTGCTGACTTTAAAAAGCTGTTAGACCCCTGACACAAGCCCGCCGGGGATTATAATACATCCACAGCTGTCTCTCTCTCTCTCTCGATCCTCCTTTCCACCCACTCAAGGCAGGTCTAGAGGTCACAAGAGGGAGAAGTAAGGGAGCGACAGCAGGCAAAAGAGAAAAAAGTGAAAGGAAGAAAGTAAAGGACGAAGAGAGTACAAATAACAGGAGAGTGAGGTAGAGGGTAAAGGCTACGGGAGTGATGACTCAATTTGAATGTGTTAAACGGGGTGAGACAGGTGGTCAGGGAATAGGTGAAGGGGTGATTGAGGTAAAAGGGGGAATGGGGGTGTAGAAACGAGACAGAGAGACGGGGGAGGATGCTTGCAGGGACCGTGGGTGACTTCAGAGACAGATGCTGTGGAGAGCGAGACTCAGAGGAAAGGCCAGGGGAGAATTGTATTTTTAGACTCTCCCTGAGGGGTCTAAGCCTGGAGTTCTGCCCCTTTCACGCTTTTCCTGTGAGACCGACTCTCTGCCATCACTTTTTTTCCTTCCGCACTGATGCAGGGGTCTTTACTATACCCTCTACATGCAGTTTTTCTCTTGTATTTACGTGACGCAACCTCTATATCCAAGTTGCAAGCAACAGCAAGGCAACTCAAGATCGGTCCAATTATAATGACTGAAAATGTCCAACCAGGCACAACATGGCAAGGTCATCAGCAATAAACACTGATAATACAATGCACACAGAGACGTTTTTGGGACACTGACATTTAAAGCTTTTGGTTTGAATCTAATGGTTTGAAAAAAACAAAAATGATGCATAAATAACATATAGCGATTTATGAAGGGCTAAATAGGAAATATGACATAATATGTGAATATAGCCTATATGGTTTGAGTTTAAATAGATCTAGATGGATATCTTACAAATCTTGATTTAGAAATATTTTCGTATTTCTATTTTATATTCAGATTGTATTTTAATAGGTAGATTCCTCTGTTTATATAGGCTATGTATTCCAATGCACCAACATATATATATTAAGAATTAATGGCAGTGATTTGTCATGCATGTCATTGCAGTTGATATTTCCTGCTTTCATCTTAAATTAATGACCTTCGGTCGATTTGTTGGTGAAGATCGCTTCAACAATAAAGGGGAAGAAAATTATATGACGTCGACAACTTGTCGCGATGGTGACGAAAGCAGTACCATGTGACAAAACTAGATCGTTCCTCAGCTGTGTTGATTATAATGGGAGCAATCTAGTTTTGTCACGTCTCTCTCTATTTCTCTCTATGGAGTTGAGCCGCAGTTCCTGTTGATGTTTCTGGCCGTTCCCTGCAGCCGTGACCCCCTGACTGCGTTATGCTGTCGCCATGGAAACGTGGGATCAGCGCAAATTCCCGCTCCAGCGCACACATATGCGCGCGCGTGTCCACACACAGATTGAGTCACACACACACAACCCTACACATGATGACCCACACGTAAATCATCGTTTATCCACTTTAGCATGAAATAAATTAACATGTTTGTGCAAAAATGTGAGGTGACGACACAAACAACACCTGAGCAGCCTCTGCCATCCCAAACTGACAGGTACAGGTGCGTTAATATGTTTGAATTCTCTGAGCTCGTGTTAGTTTTCAGTTTGCGGAGAACTTTTGTTGAAGTTTGGGTGTAGGTCTGAGGATGGTGCAGCGTTTTAGTACGCAAGGAGCAGCGAAAAGTTCCGTGTTTTTACAAATATTCACCGCAGCTAGTAAACAAAGGAAAGTGTTGCTTTGACTGGTGTGTCCTGTAGGAGGCGCTCACAGACCTGACGTGCTACTTGTCTTAATGGCTTTGGTCCACTAGATGGCGCTTGCTATCTATTTGCATTGACGACAACAACAGGAATGTCCCTTTCTAAATGTAAGGTTTTTATAAACCACATTTTAAAATGTATATGAAACCATTTTTATCTGTTACTTTTCTATTATTAAGAAACATGTTTTAATAAAATTTAAATAAATACTACACGCACATTATTTATTTATTTTACATTATTTATTTTAACCATTTAAAAACATAAATAAAACAAAATTATATATATATATATATATAATTTTATATAATTAATTTTATATAATTTTATAAAATTTTATTTTTAAAATAAATACATTTTAGGTCATTTATTATCTGATATTTGTCTTTTATGTTGAACATTTTCTTAATTTATGTAGGAATTTTTTTTTCTTTTTGTTATGGATATAACATTACATGCTTTTAAATAATTGTAATATTCATTCATATATATATATTAATATTTATATATAAAACAATATAACTTATTTAATATAATTTAACTAATACTTATAAATGACTTAATATTTATATTTAATTTCATTTATTTTTAGTTATAATTATATTATTAAACAATATATTATGAAATAATATCAAACAGTGTCATGTATTTAATATTTAAATACAAATACATTTTATTATATTAATATAAATTTTATACGCAATAAATGTTATAAAACATAACAGATAAAGTAGTATTATAATATTTATATTATAGTATTTTTTGTTGTTAGAAGAATACCATGGGATCAATTCAGATTCTACTTCTGCTCTTACCTTTGTCTGGTGTGGGTGTTTCCAGTGGGTGTATCTTGTTTTTGATTGACATTTCTCTGTGCAGTTGAATCTCTCTGAGTCTGTCTGCTACTGTTGTCTCTGTGTTGCTCATATGTGGTCTGTAAAGGCCCGTGTCCTCCTCCGCGCTGCCTGAATCTGAGTCATCTGTTTGGCCCCTGGTGTAGTCAGCTGACTGATCAGAAACGCTGTCCTGCTTGGACTCATCTGAGACTGTCGTAGAATCGCTGAGCTCCTCTGGGTTCTGTGGCAGATTGAATGAAACTCATTTGTAAACACTTATAAAATCGGAGTTGACAAATTCAGAGACACAAAGAGAGATGGAAGTGTGTATGTGTGTGTGTGTGTGTATTCCCTCTGGCAACATGGCACTGATGCCATCTGATACCGTTTAATTCTCTGCCCATGCTCTAAACCATCTGCTCAGGGGAGCCTGGCCTGTCCAACTACACACACCCATCGTCTTCTTATTATGGCTGCTCTTATTAGTAAATCACACATATACACGTGCATCCTCTCACACATATGCACATTCATATGTTGAATCACATGAAAGCACATTCATTTAAACACATGCACACTCACACACACGTGCACTTGTTTTTATACCAAGCTAATGATATTTTCTACCCTATCTCTAATCTATCTACTCATGCTTAGTGACCCAAAATTGTGCAACCATTTTTTTTCTTGAAATCTGTTCTCCTGTATCTGTTCTACCTCCTTATTCTTAATTCATGATTTGCTTTAGTAACATTTTATCTTTTTCTTTGACTCGTATGTACAATCATAGCCATTATCATTTAATTTAAAAAGATGGCCTATTAAATGAAATACATTTTTGTGTTGCCACAACATTATTTCCAAAACAACAATAAGAAGCAGTGCTCTAACAGAACCCCAAATAACTTTTTCTTTCTTTTTTATTTTGATTTGATTCATTTAATCAATACATTATAGTACTCCCACACACCTTGAGCAGTAGCTGGATCCCTGGTTCTGTGCTGGTTTGTTGTGCTCTGCTTGGTTTTGTCAGGCTGCTCCCTACAGGTTCTACTTTTGCTCTGTAAACAAAAAAAAACACATTTAGCTCTGTGGTTTAAGAATAGTTGGATTGCTATTCATTCCAGTGTTTGAATACTGGTTATTTGTTTATCAGTTATTAGTTATTGCATGCTGTTATTGAGGTTTATTATATGGCTCTGTGGAATATTTAATTGTGCTATTCAGATATTTTAGTGCAGTGACCATCTAAATACAACTCTACCATTCAAAAGTTTAGTGGTCATTTTTTTGTATATGTTAAGGAGTGTGACATCACATCCTGTTTTTTTAAGTAGTGATGATGACTCTTTACAAATGTTCTCACTGTCACTTTTAAGCAAGTCACTTTTTTTTTAACTTAAATCAATATTTAATGTGGTCAACAATAATCCCTTTCATAGTATATTTGGTTTAACAAAACAATTAACTACCACTTTTACTTCAATAAACTTCTATTTCGCTGCTTTTAATAGTTAGTAAAGTATCTGTTAAGTTTAGCCATTGATTAGGGATGTAGAATATGGTCATGCAGAATATCTGCTTTATAAGAACTAATAAACAGATGACAATAATCAACATACTAGTATAGCAACTAGTTAACGGTGAAAATTGGTCCCTGTACAAAAGTGTTACAGTGTCTTTCTAAATATTATTAAAGTTTTTGTACCTGTTGATATTATTAGGGTTGGCTGCTGTCTTGTTTCTCAGCTCGGACAGGATGAGTTTTGGTGATTTGAGCTCATCTGATTCTCCGATAATACGCACATGCACGTCACCGTCACTGCCCAGCAACCAGCTCACACTTTTACAAGGGCCTGAGGACAAAACAATAAACATGCCAGGAAAATCAATATCTGAGAAACGATAAATAAATGAGCAACACAGAAACAATTAAGTTACAAAGACAAAGAGGCACAACAGATGCAGCAGCTCATGATAAGTTCTTGCATTCTGAGCAAATAATGCAAAGCCTGTAATTTCTTGTTATTAAATCTTCTTTACTCAACCCATGGTTTTGAGGTTTGGGATGTTGTCTTAAAGCATATTTTGCATTGACTATTCTGCCACATACATTTTGGTTACAGACCGCGTTGAGATGCCAAACTCTGAATTCTTGATTTCTAATATTACGTTGTGTAATGTGTTGTTTTCACAGACAGATGGCGCTGTGGCATTGAGTGAAATTTACCCTGCATGTTATAGGTCGCCTGCTCTGGTTTAGAAGTGTGTAAATGTCATCCGTTCATCAGGCTTGTATTATCATCTTACAGACACTTGCACCGACCCACAAAAGCTGTGAATCCTTCCCAGTCAGCCTCATCATTATTTCAGTGTGATTTAACCTTCTCAGATTACACCAAATGTTTGAAGGCATTAAATGAAGTGTGATCAACTGATATGTGGTGCTTACGTAAGAGGCGACAACAAGGATCCTTGTGCGGATTGTAGGGGATTGCAGTTCACCTCAGCTAAATAATCTAAAAGTACATCTAAAAGCCGTGTATAGCACAGTGGGAATTATGGAAATAATGTCAAGATTTCCCAGCGTGAAACAGTTTCCTCCAGCAAGGGTTGATCTGTGTTTCTTTTCCATTTTTTGCTTGCACGTAAGGGAAAACCTAACAGTTCCAGCAAGGTTATGTAAAGAACCTGTTCTCCAGGTTGACAGAAGCCACGCTATGTCTAAGAGCGAAGCAGATCAAATCGCTTCATTTCCATGCAGGAATGAACTTAGGTTTTTTGTCAGAAATCTTAGAAATGTTCAGTATGTGTTACTGAAACTACAAAGGTTACATAATCTAAAACTGGCACAGATTTTTATGAGGTATTTTTTCTCGCTAATGGATCTGTTTGTGTTGCTTGTTGCCAAGGTCGCATGGTTCACCCACATATGCTGCTCATGTGTGATGTAACTGCACGGTGATGAATGTCTTTCAATGAGGAGTGTTTCTTAAACCCTTGAAATGCAATTTATCAATGGTTGAGCTTGAGCTTTTTATCTAATAAAACAACAAATAAAAGACAGGAAGCCCTCAAAAATATGTATTCATACCATCCCAAAGGAGCTTGGAAGTTTCTCCTGGTTACTTCTTAAAGGGACAGTTCACCCCAAATTAATAGTTTTGCTTTGTTTACTCATGTACATGTTGTTCCAATCCAATATGTACATCTATTTGATGGTTTTGATTGGTTCTCAACCATCTACCCTTAGAAAACATCTAATAGTATTCTTATCAAGTTGTCTTGAAAAACCTGGATTTATAAGGAAGCAGAATTATAAAAATGTGATTTCAATTAATCAAATCCTGTAATTCAAGACATTGGATGCATTTCATTAACATACATTTTCTATAAAGCAAGCTCTACACAATCATTCAGGTATATTTGGTAGATATAGTAAATAATTATCTAGTAAATCGTGAACAGCTAGTCTTTAACTGTTGTTGTGCAAAGATGTGGTTAATGCCTCAGACTATTTAGTCTTATTAGGAATTTGTTAAGAGATGTTTGAATTTGTGTTGAGATCTTCCACTTTAAAGAATGTAAGCAAGTTTAAGATAAGCTGCATGCTTGAATTGATCAAAAGTGTAGATTGTAATTGTTGATATTTGAAATGAATATGTATAACCCATTATTTAAAACTAGCTTACAGTGTTGTGCTTTAAAAATAAAAAGAGGAATTGTATTCATAATCATTAATGCACAATCAGATCATGCAACTTGTTAAAGTTTTGTTTATTATTAGTTTATAACACATTAACCGTTACCAGGATGTATGGTAAAGTGAAGGTTTATTTAGTCGGTTTATTTAGGTGAGGATTAATGTGTGCCACCAAATGATTTGCACCTTTAGAGGACAAATCTGGGAAAAATAGGATGGGTCATGCTACAAAGACAGTGAGTGTGACATCACATCCTGTTGCTCATGCTCGTTGACGCATATTAGGTGTCTATAGTTATTCCCTAGGCTTATGTCTAGTTTGACCACACCTCGAAGTCTCCATTTGCTATCTGTTTAACCGAACTGCTGTCAAAGAGAAACAAGTGACATATCTTATTGGTGATTTTTTTCTCTCCAGTGGGCAGCACTGATTCTCGGGTACAAAGTTCCAGCGATAGCTCATAGTTATGTTTGTCTGTGTACAAGAAACGAACTGCCAACAGAAACTTCAACAGTTTTTATCTGGACTACCCCTGATGCAGAGCTGACACACAGTATCAGCTGAAACCGGCTACAAAGTGCTGAGTGAGAGAAAGACGGACACAGCTGCGTTTCACAATGCTGCCATTGACATAAGCTGTGAACCCTGTCAGTTGTGTGTCCGTGGAGAGAAAATCAAAAGAGATTTGACTGTGTTCGTGTCAAACTGAAGTAAATGAATAAGAGTCAAACTGCACGACTGTGACACAGCAGCAGCTAAACATGCTTCACAAAGGCCCTCTGTTACATGTGGCTCATGTGACTTGACGCGTTTCTGATGAGAAACAGAAGCCGGGGAAGAATGCCAGCACTATTGATAGGAACACCCGTAAGAACATTTACGTCCTTGAGCAAATGCTGTTGTAAGCATCAATTCCTGTTCGGTCAGATTCCATCGTCACCATCCCATGAACTGAATGTTTTTTCCCAGCCATGGAACATGGGTTCATGTTTTCATGACAGTTGTTACGAGCATCTGCTGTTTTGAAATTCCATGTATATTTATGCTCTGTTACACAGCTTTTGTTCTCAGTTTTTTCCTCATACTGTCATCTACGAACCGCACTACTGAGTTGTTTTTTTCTCTATTCTCTATTGAGCTTTCCTTTTTGAAGGAATAGTTCACTCCAAAATTTACCCTTATCCAAGGTACTGTATAGAAGAGTTGGAACATATTTTAAGAAATGTTGCGTTCAGTTGCGTAGTCAGAATTAGAGTTAATAAAAACATCACAATAACCCATAATTAATCCACGCGACTCCAATCCATCGAATAATTCTTGTGAGATTAAAAGCTGCATGTTTGTAAGAAACAATCCATAATTAAGGCATTTTAACTTTTGCCCATTGCTACTGGCCAATACATCTTTTTTTCAGTTGTTTTCACACATCAACAAAAATTGACATATAACAATTGTGTTGGACTGTTTTCAGATGTAAAAACTGCCTGGTCTATACATATTTTCTTCTGATTTAAATAAGATATGCTTTTTCACTGAAGAAAGCATGTATTATGGATAGATGAATGTTGTTGCAGCCAGAAGCAAATTAACTCAGGTTAAAAACATCTCAGTGATGAAAACATGGAGCTTTTCGCTTTAAAGATATTAACTGATAGAACGGAGCCATGTGGATTATTTGTGGAATGTGGTGATCTTTATATCAGCTGTTCATTCTCACGGCACCCATTCACTGCAGAGCAAGTGATTTAATGCTGCATTTCTCCAAATCTGTTCTGATGAAGAAACTATGTCAATTATATTTAGGATATTTTGGAGTTGTCAGAATTTTTACTGAAGGAACAAGGCAACCTTTTAATATTTTTAGATGTTTTAAATGCTGTTTACACTAAGGAAAAAAATTTTCCCCTTTAAAGGACTGTTCACTGAAAGCTTCTCCGGGCAACCAAAAATGGCTCTTTTATTGTTGCATTGTTTTTGCACGTTGAGCTTCCTGAGAACATTCCATGCACAAATCTCTGGCAAAGCACATCCTCAGGCATTAGTGTTAAAAAGCCCTGAAATGTTTAGAGGAATTTACAGCAGCAGGGCCCCCACGGCATTACAGGGGTTAGATCCCAAACAAGACTCAAATCCTAACAAATGCTGATGCTATGGAGATAAACAGTAATCTACAGCTAGGTGATTTTCATGTGTGTTGTGTTGCAAGGTCAGTGTTGAAAAGCTGGAATCTGTCTCTGGTTTCACCCTTGCAGCTGTAGCATGTCTCTGTGGTATTGTTATGTGATTCTTTGGCTCTTTCAGGTCACTTAATTTCCTTCGGCCTCAATAAATATGTGCTCACCTTGAAATGACGTAAGAACATTTCTCACAGGTATTGATTTTCTTGTTACATCAGTGAGGGTGTGTTAAAAGATTTATTTTAAGTTCCTTGTAACACGCTGCTTTCATATGGTCTTCTGGAACTGCGTAAAAGGATCTGCATAGACATTCAGTAAAAGTGAATCATTGTCTGATTAGCCACATTCTCAAATAACAAGGGGTGAGTTGACTTAATTCGGCTGTAAATGTGTTGAAATAGCACTGACAGTAGTTACTGGTGGTCAGTAACTGTTTTTGAAAGACATTGATATTCAGTTCAGTAAAGGCACTTATAATGATACAGTGTTACATCAAACACTGCTCTGTTGGACATACTTTTCACTATATAATATTTTTTTAAAAGTAGCTATACGTTTCCACAAAAAAAAGAAAGAAAAAAAAGTTTAGCAGCACAACAGTTTTCAGCAACTACAATAAGAAATGTTTCTTAAACAGGAAATTAGCATATTATAATGATGCTAAAAATTTACAATATTTTAAAATATCATTACTCAAAAAAATAATTCTTTTCAACTCCATTTCTGTAAATTATTCTCTATATTATTGCAGAGCCCAAAGGAAAGTAGATGGTAACTTTTTTTTTTTGGAAACTGTTTTTAAAAACATAAGTTTTCTTTACTCCAATAGAATTTTTCAGCATTTTAAACACTTTACATATTATTATACAAAATATCTACAGTAAATGTACCCACATCAGTAATAAAATGTAAAAAAAGTTAATATTATTGGTATAAAGTGTTTTGAAACTGGTAGTTTTTTTGACTATAATAAGCAACTGTCACACTCTTTAATAGCTGAAGTGTGTGTGTATGTGAATGCTGCCAGTTTTCTCTCTTAACAGAACTGAAGTATATTCAGCACTGCTGCTGCGTGAATGAAGCCGACTGTATTCACTGCGCTGCTCACTACAATCACTATTCAAAAGATTCTCCATTCGGTCCAGTTCAAGTATGGAAATGTATCATCGGAACATAGGAAGTATACATTTCACTTCATGTGCTCAATTCACACCTAATGGGCCTATAAGGCTCAATTATAATGCCCTTAAGAATGTGAAAAACACTGTGGCATGTCAGAGACACAAAAGCATCTGACAGTTCTGTAAATAGTTTTGTCTCCTGTTGATGCTTACAGAATGACAGACGTGGCAGTATTTTTAGAAAGGGTGTGAGTTCATACCTTTTTTTTGCCGGCGCTTTTCTTTTTTTATCTCCTCCTTGCCCTCCTTCTCTTCCCGCTCCTTCCAGCGCCTGACTTGCTCCTCTCTCATTTTGAAGAACAGGATCTTCTTCTGTTCCTCGTTCAAGGCCTCTAGGACATCGGGGTCGATGTACATGTCAGCTAGGATTTGCTGCAGCATGTTGTGTCTGTTTGCGTTGTAGGCTTATGAATAAGTGTGCTGTAATACAAAAATGCTCTCTGAAGAATCCAGCTTCTTTTTTGGAATTCTTATCGTCCTTTTCTTCAAACAAAAGCTTCCTCTATCTTCCAGAGATTGACATTTTAGATCCTGCGGTTGAGTTGGTTCCTGTCCCACACTCTGGCCATGTGATTTCGGTCTGAAAGAAAAGAGAAAAATGGGAGGAGGTGAAAAAAAAGAAAGATCCATTTAAGCATCTGTTGCCGTTTTTGTGCAGCCCCTCTTTATGGGCGACTCCTTTATATCTCTGCATTAATTACTCCTGATTTCACTCGTAAAACAACAAAGCTTTCCACTTCAATTTCCTCTTTCTGGAAAGAGCCGAGCAGTTTTAGTGTTCTTTCATAGCTTAGGAGGTTTAATGAAGCTTTTTGATGTTTTTGAGATTCTTTTTGTTATTATATTAAGTGCAATAATATATGAGCATCTAATCGTATATAAGAGTATAATAATAATAATACTCTTTATATCCAGTTGTTAAACAAATGCGAATAAAGACTTTTCTCTCCATCTAGATTTTACACTGTGTCATTAACAGGCTGATTTTTAAAAGAAAAATGTAGTTTGTCATCGTCTAATTATTACTTCGCAAATAAAAAGTAAAGCAATATAAAAAATATATATATATTTAAAAGTACCCCTATAAGTATAACCTATTTTGACCTTTTTTATGAATGTCAAATAAAGTAACTTAAAGTAAGTTTAATTGTTTTATATTCATCATACAGTAAATGTGTCAAACTTTATTTTGTCTGACTTTGTCTATTCATAAAAAAGCCTAAATGCTATAAATACTTGTTTAGTATTCACATAAATGTTAACAGCATTACATTTTTAAAAAAATCTATTTCTATTACTGTTACTTTATTAAATAATAAATGACTTTTTTTTAAATAATTGTTGCCTTTTAATAAAACTTTTCCTCATTTTCTCTAAAGTTATTTATCTAAACCCAATAATTCATAATAACTTTGAGACATGAAACATTTTGGTAACACTTTACAATAAGGTGTCATTTGTTAACATTATTTAATGTATTAACTAACATCAACAAACAATGAACAATGCATTTATTACGCTATTTTTTAATCTTATGTTAGTTAATGAAAATAAAGTTGTTCACTCTTAGTTCATTAACTAATGTTAACAAACACAGCTAGTGATTGTAATGCATTAGTAATTGCTGAAATTAACATTAACTAAGATTAATAAATGCTGTAGAAGTGTTGTTAATTCTAAATACATGTTTGCTAATGTTGTCAATTACTGGTAGCTAATGATTCTTATTATATAGCGTTACCAAAATATGTTACCTATAAAAAATTCAATTGAAAAGTCATTTTATGCATTAAGGATATTTTAATGTTTTGCACCATTAACTTAATACTTCTGGATGTTTAGGCACATATAGAGTATACAGTAACATGTCTAAGTCATTTTAATATATTTGCCATTTCATAGGACAAGCAGAAGTCAATGAGTGTTGTGATCAAATCTGTTATGAAGTTGTGAACCCATTCAGGTATTCAAGAAAAATTCTCTCTCTGATTTTTTTTAATCCAGGTGACGCATATCAGTAGTTGAACTGAACCATAGGAGAGGCTTTTAAACACTGATTCAAGAAAGAAGTACAGTTTAAGATACTGTTGATATCTTATCTGAAGCTTTTAAGGAGACACACTATTCTCTCAGAAGAAGCAGTTGTTATATTACAGTGATTCTCATTGTGATTGTCTCTCCTGTGGAGGTTAAAGGAGACAAACGTTCCTCTGATTTAATGTTTATGGTTTGATCCAGACTGCTGTTCGGTTGTGTTGACAATAGCAGTCTGTTTTATTCCAGAGCTCTGTTTGGATTTTCCTCTCTCTGTTGACTTTGGCTAAATGAGCATCTATATTTCTCTCCCACATTCACTTTTAGTTGTTTCTCATTCAGTAGCTTCATCCCTGTTGTGTTTACACAGATTACTACAGCATTTCAGCATTTCTCAACTCTCTCTTTTTCTTTATTTCTCTCTGCCAGAATATTAATCCTACTCCACTACCACTTCTCAAACAAAGAGCCTCTTTATTCAAAGCCAATCATGCACCAGGTCAGACATGTTTCCTCACCAAACAACTAACAAAGCCATTTAAAACTAACAAAGAAGCAATCAATTCATAAACATCTGTGGTTTTTAATAAGAGGGATAAGGAACAACCGCAACTGAATTTATCCTAGTAAAACTAGTTCAATTGCAGCATGCTACAACTGTGATGAAGCAGTCAGAGAAGACTTTGAATTTGGGTGTTAAGGATGGACAATAGAGCCAAGGACTGAGACATTTACACAAAGACTAACAGCACAAAAGACTCTGGAAGTTGGCAAAAGAGCAGCTATAAGAAACAAAGCAGGAGAGAAAGCAGCCGTTAGAAAGATCAGGAGCTGTAACTCTAACCAAAACAGTCTCAGTTATTCAGCACATGAGAGAGAGAGAGAGAGAAAGATCGAGAGAAAGAAAAAGCTGTAAAGATGAGGACAAAGAGACTGCTGAGTGCTGATGAAGTGTGCTGAGAGAGAGAAAAGTGAAGTAGTACTCACATTCAGAGCTGGAGAAGTGTGCTGTGGAGTTGTGTTAGTGAAACAGGCAGCAGCGTGAGTTTGTGTGTGTGTGTGTGTGTGTGCATGTGTGTCTTTCTCTCGTCTGCTTTTGTATTTGAGTGCACTACTGGTGTGACATCATTCTTTCTCCCTCCCTCCCTCTCTCTCTCTCTCTCTCTCTCTCTCTCTCTCTCTCTCTCCTTCCCTCACATTTTATCACTACAACTCTCCTCCTTTGTCTCCTCCCTCTCTGTGTGTTTCAATGTGATTCATTGGCATAACAAAAACAGCTACGTTTGAATTGCCAAATCAGCAGGTTGGACTGGTGTCGATATATGGGACACGGTAACAATACTGTAAAATAAAATTAAAAAATCATTGGTTTTTGGAACATGCGAAAGAAATACTTTTTTTAATCTTGCTAATTTAAATTTTCACATTTAATTGAAAGTGTTGATGATCATTTCTTAGTAATTCTTTGTAAAATAAAAATAAAAAAAATCTTAGAATAATAAATAACATTTTTCTACACCTTTTTTGTGTCTTCAGGCAATGCATTAAATATTACAAACTAACTGAAAAACTTTAACTGTTTGTAATTGTTTGTTTTTAATTCACATTAGTTCATTGTAAATTGTTTAAATTAAGCATACTTATATACTATATAAGTTATACTTAATGAATTA
The DNA here is from genome assembly GCA_032353835.1 of Enteromius viviparus. NCBI lineage: Eukaryota > Metazoa > Chordata > Actinopteri > Cypriniformes > Cyprinidae > Enteromius > Enteromius viviparus. The sequence continues at coordinate 5,918,014 of JAUCNO010000152.1, forward strand.
GTATAATTAACATCAAATTAAATAATCATTTGTTTAACAAAGTCAAAGTAAAAAAAAAAAATGCTGTTAAAAAGTTATTTATTTATTTGTTTGTTTGTTTGTTTGTTTGTTAATGTTTGCTATAGTGTTAGCTGATATTAACTATTAAATATCCTGGAATATTAAGCAATTTCTTACAGTACATTAATCTTAAAATATTTATGTAATCATGCATTTTGTGTGTGATCATAAGACCAAAATGTGTAGGTGGTCTAACTTTAAAAATATAAGCACCGAATCAAAAAAGTTGTAAAAAGTTACTATACCATTAAAACCAAACAAGCATTTCAGATATTTGAGCCTTTTTATGAATAGGTGCATTTCTTCATTGACGTACAAAGTTTCTTAATCTCTATGACTCAAAAATGTATTTATATTTATTTTAAGTTCTTTGTATTTTATGTATGTCTGTCAATGAAATCTGTCATTTTGAGGTCATCAGCAGAAGTAAATGCGCATTTACATAGTGTTTCTATGACAGGTCACCACTAGACTTGTTCTTAATTCCATGTTCTTTTGTGTGTGACATCATAATTGAACTTTAAGCACACAGATCTCTTCAGGTATAAATTAAGCATATGACACAACAAAAGGTCTTTTTTCCCCATGACGAATTTCAGTGGTTGAATTGAACCCTACAGACGCTGACTGTCATCAGCAATGCAAACTGAGACACTGTTGAGATCTTATCTGAAGCTCTGAAGACACACTTAAGATTTACTACTTTTTCTGTAAAATTTTATTGCTGTCTAGAAAAAAAATATACACACTATTGTTTGTCATTCCTGTGGGTATATATATATTTCAATCATTTAATCAAAATAATCATTATGTAATAATTTTTAATTTTATATATATTTAAATTTTATATTTTAATTATATAATTTTATGTATTTTATTATTTTACTTTTTTTTATTTAATAGTTACGCTCAATATTTTTAGGGTAATTTTTTTTTTTAAGAAAAAGTATAATGATAATAATAACAATAAATGTTTTTCACATATGTGTGAAATGTATCATGGTGTCTTCTATGCCATAAACAATAAAGACGCAATAAAAGAGTCAGAGAACAATGACGTTCACACATCACAAAACTCAATGACTATCATCTCTATAGAGCTCTGACTGAATAGAGCTGTGAAAGCCATGGGGGTTGAGCTGAAGTGTAAAAATGTGTATTAAAGTCTATGTTGAGTTAGTATAGCAGGGAATCTCCACTACAAGTAAAAAGGAGGAAACCAGAAACAATGATGTAGAAACAATTGCTTAACAGGTAATTTTCCATCAAGCCTCACAAGACAAGGTTAATTCAACAAGGAAACAAATCTGTTTTACTACAAGCCTCAGATTCAATTTCAGGCATCTCATTTGAAAACTCTTTTCCGCAATCACCTGACTTTTGTTTTTTAAAAACAGTCATGACTTAAACATGTTACACACCCACTATGAAGGCGGTCATCCGGTAAAAGGATAGTTCATCCAAAAAAAGAGAACTAAAATAGAACTATTCACCCCAGTCTGTCTTCATTCTGAAGAACACAAAAGATATCTTGAGAAGTGTCTCGTTGTTTATACAGTGGAAGTCAATGGGGAGCAGTCTTATTTAATTTACATTTTCTTAAAAAAAAAAAAGGAAGTAAATGACATACATTGTAATTTTTGGGTGAACTCTTTAACTTTTTTGTTAAGAATATGATTAAATATACAATTATTTTTCAATGAGATTTAAATAGAAGTCACATGATGTTTGTTTTCCTACAAGCATGCTTTATAAATTTCCCTAAAAATTTCCTTTGAAATGACTTGAGTCATGAAAAGTAGGTGTGTGCATTCGGAAAAACAGGAAGTGTCTGGTTTTGTGGACCTGTTTGCTCTTCCCTGACTCATGCTGCGGTCATGTGACTTTTACCACTCTTTTTGAAACGGACCACATGGGTTTGTGTGATTACCGATCGCTCCATGTGAGCCTGCATACACAACAATGGAGTGCAGCGCAAGTTAGGGTTCACGTGGTGTATGTAAACACACACACACACTCACACACAAAGCATATTTGACTTTCAAAGCAATCCCGCAGACTGGGAATGTTTGAACACAAGAGATTTCCATAGAGTCTGAAGCTGTTCCAGGGGTTTGGAACTGTGTGATCAGCTTATCTCATCTCATATCAATATGGCTATCTTTGATCAAGCTTGTTGTTAAATGCTGTAGATTTGCAGTTTTTTACTTTAGTATATCACAAATAATAGCAAAAGAAATAGCTGAACTGAAATAGTACCTTCAATATATGCTGATGTAGAAAAAAAACCACATTAAATTGCAATTTTGTTTTTACTGCAGTTTAAACAAGCTAATGTGAATCTAATGGGTATCACCGCTGAGAATAATTACTGCAAATGAATGTAGTTATTAACATACAAATAAAAGAAAATTCCATTATGCACTTTGTGTCAGAAATTAGGATCTGAAAACATTATAATCCTAACATTCTTTTTTTAAATATATGTTCTTATTTATAGCGCTTTTAATTATATTGTAAAACATGACCTGGACTTTGTAAAATAAAGTTTGTGAACATTATTTTAATTGATTTTCTTTATAATTCAGTTAATCAAACTAGGTTATACAGTATAATAACATAGGTTATATAGATTAAATATAGTGTTATATACAAATGAATATACAATCTCAAGGTAATAAATAAAAAAATAATCGCAATTTTTAAGAAATTGTAATATTTTAAAACAATACATTTTTTAATATAATAAAATATTTTTTTCGACACTACACAAATGAAAGTGATGTCAAAGTTACATAAGCTTATTGCACTTTATCTTGCCACTTTAAAAAAACATTTTAAACAATTTAAACTGTTAACCTTAATACAATTGTATACAAAATAACCAATTGTTTAAACAAATCAAATGCATAAAACAGACATTGCTGCTATATTTTTTTGTGACATTGACCTATGGCATTAGATTGATGTGGAATGACACTGGTGCTGCCAGAAAGCTCATGTCATGATAGAGCGAGTCATGCTGTGAATAATGTCATGTTGCATAAAAGAAATTCAGGCATGGAAAATGTTCAGAAAATGTAGTCCGTTTACCTCAATAAAGTCAACATTACTTGGTAAGGCACCCAAACTGTTTCAGTTTCATGTAGAGGTTCAATGTCTGTCTAACTGGTATTTTCCCACAGTTAGGGAAAGTTTATTTCTTTTCATCTATTCATCTTTCACTTAAATTGAGAACCGGCCTGAACTCAGGTGACAACATAAACATGTGAGAATACGGCATGGTTTCTGGGTCAAATGCTCATCAGGGTTCATTTCAATGGAAAATCTGTCATCTGTGTAAATTCAGATTTAAATGACTTATCTGGGCAGGCAACTACAAGATTTGAGGTTTGAGCCTGACATTAGACGTTCAGCACATTATGTAAGATTGCTTTTTGTAGTTAATAATTAATAAAGGGTGAAAGTGTTAAGTTAATTACTAAATAGTAATTAGATTAAAAATGCAAATGTGAAATGTAGGGCAATTTATGATTAGTTGCGGTATTGTTCCAACCTATCAATAATTTAAAGGCTGAAGCGATATACAGTTACTACTGTATAAAAGGCCGTCGTGTAATTCACTATTGAACAACGCCCCCTTGTGGTGCTTGAGTTTTAAAGAGAGCAAATTTATCTTCCTAACTGTACATTATTAGCTAGAGATAGGCAGAAAAGATTAAAAAAAGATTTATGAACTGGCAGAGGCTGTTTGTTTAGATGGTTAGATTAATGTACATTAGATTATTTTGAGATCTGTGTGTGAAACCAAACTCAAACTGTTGTTCTTTAGATGTGAACTAAACACATTTCTCTTATCAGAAATATTGCTCTCTAACGCGAGTGTGAGTAGATGTTTGCTTTTGCACCTGGTTTCTCTGTTTTATGAGGATTTATGGTGCTAATACAGAAACTGTCTCATCTCATTTCTTCTGCATTGATCTTCTGGTTGGAGTTTGATTATGAATAAAATGAATGACTGTCCATCACTGAACAATACAGGATATTGAAGCTTCGCAGTCACCTTTGTGCTCACGTTAGAAGGTAGTAAAAATTATTAATTCAAATAATCTTTTTAATATCTAACAATTATAATATGTTGTTACACTGTATGCAAAACAGTCTCTATAAAGAACTGCCTTTATTAATGGATGACAGTAAATGTATGAACATTATTTGAATTTGATTTTCTTCATAATTCCGTTTAATTAAACCAGGATATTTACGATTAAATATATGATTATATATAAGAATATACAATTTAAAATTAACTGTATAAAATTCATGTTTTTGAATAGTAAGAATATTTAAAAATATTAAATATTTAATAAAATATAGTCATATTTTTTTTGACAATAAACAAAGTTTTAAGTGAAATCAAAGTGATGTCAAAGTTACTTACTTAAGCTCACTGCACTTTGTATTGCTACTTTAAAAATTCTTGATACAAAAACTCATGAAATTGTATACAAAAAAAAACTATTTTATTGTAACAAATTAAATAGATAAAAACAGATGTTGTTGTTCTAATGATGAAAACGTTTTGAGAGTGTGCATCTTGACTGTCTGGATGAAGACCAAGCAAATGTTTGAAGCAGATTTGTTGATGGAGTGTGAGATCTGGACTGACCGTATGGAGGTCAGAGATCAGATGTGATTTAAGCCTGTGATGGCCCATGCCAGGACAGTTGTGAATGGCGAGGCACCCAGTCTGTGGGATTTTGGGTAAGCATGTGCAGTATTTGTGTTGGAGAGGATGTTTAGGGATTGGTATAAACTCACACCCTATATGGCCCCTCCTCCACTGCATCATAGTGCCAACCTGACAGCTCGTGCACTCCAGAGAGCTATATCCGTGTGTGTGTGTGTGTGAGTAGCTCCTTCAACCACCAGCTGGCAAGGTCAACATTCACCAGTTAATCTGTCCCTCTGTCTTTCTTTCTGTTTGCTCTCCCTCTCTCTGTGTATGTTTGTATTACTCTGCAGTTTCACTGGAACAAGAGTTTATGTTTTTGTTTCAGTCCAGGCCTTCAGTTCTTTCTCTGAGTGATAGATAGGAACAAATCTTTAAAATCAGAAACACACTCTTTGGTCTCTGCTTTATACAAGTCAAAATACTGTATTTGTATGCACTGTATGTACAGTTTTATTCAAAAGTTTGGGCACCCCTTGCAAAAAAAAAATAAGAGAGATTAAACAAAATGGCTGTTATTTTTTTTGTTTAGTATGTCCAGAGGAAGATATTTACACAAAAGATGTTTGCATGGAGTACACAAGACAAAATAAATAGCAAAAATTATTAAAATAACCCCCCTCAAAAAGGAACTACAACTGTTTTTTTTTTTGTGACTGGGTCCCTTGTTTGTTCTCAGCACTTGAAATCCTCCAAGTCCTGCAGATTCTTCAGTTTTCCAGCATCTTTTGTATATTTGATCCCTTTCAGAAGCAGGATGAATATGTTCAAAGTTTTCTTATTTGGTTGAATTTTTTTTTTCTCCATATAATACTCATTTTTGAAAGCAACAGAAGATATTTTATGTTTCCAGAAGACAATTTAAGAACAATTTACCAAGATATTCAAATTTAAAAACGTTTTCACCCCCTGCTAATGCATCGTCTTTCCTTCTGGAGCATCTGGTAACCGCACACAGTATTAAGAACCAAGGGCATTTTGTATAATCACTCTTATTTTGTTAACATTTTTCACAGATTCTGCAAGGGGTGCCCAAACTTTTGCATGAAATTAAATGTGACGTCAAAGCTGAATCATCAGTGTCACATGATCCTTCAGAAATTATTCGAATATGCTGATTTACTGCCTAAGGAATATTTCTTGTTAAAAAATAATTTGCTGCATAAAATTTTTGTGGACCCCTTCAGGGTTCTTTGATGTTTGAACTTATTATATTTCTTTTGATTGGTATATAAAATAACTATATATTTTCTATTTCTGTCAAATGATTAATCCATTAATCACATACAAAATAAAAGGTTTTGTTTACATAATATATGTGTGTGTGTGTACTGTGTGTATGTATTATGTTTATATAAACACACACACACACACATCTATATTTTGAAAATATTTACATATTTATATTCATATAATTTAATATACATAAATATATTGAATAACATATGTTTGTTAAATATATACAGTACATAACAAAAATACACAGTACACACATACATTATGTAAACAAAACTTATTTTGTAATGCTATTAATCATTTGACAGCTCTAATACTATAAAAATGTCATTTTAAATTTAAAGGGGTGGTCAATCGGCTATTTTTTAAGGCTTTGTTGTGTTTATGGGGTACACTTTTCACTTCTTCAGTTCTGAGTTTTCCACAACCCCATTACTGGCTCAATTAGGAGGAGCCCACCTGCAGTTCTCTAGATATGACTCGGGTAATAGTGATGCTTGCTTTTGCAAGAGCTGCTAATTGCATTACTTCATAACCTGGACCCAGCGCTGTAATATCAATTCAACTATGTGTGCCAATAATGAATGTGTGCAATTGTGTGTGTGTGAAAATGGATGTGTTAATAACCAAACAAACCTTCAACCATCTTTCTCTCTCACACACATCAAGAGTGTGCGGTAACTAAATAGATATGTCTGCCTGTCAGATTTGCTTCTTGTTCCTCTTGATGCTAACTTGTGCTGACTAGCTCATTATTGGACAGCCATAATCGCGTCCCGCAGTCTGGTCGGTACTGGGAGTCACATGAACATTATTTTTATTTCTGCTTCCCAGCGGCTTTTCTGTTTTCCTTGTCAATTTTCCACATGACAGCTGGAATCTGACATCTTTATGCGCTCTGTGTTTTGTGACAGCACAACAGCATGTCGCAATACTGAGTAAATGTCACAATGTACAAACCAATGTGCTTTTGTTTTCTCTCTCACATGCACACATGGGCTCTGCACATGTAAACATAGAGATCAGCTGCGCCTTGATATTTCAGCACAAACTAACCAAACACAAATGTTGCATTGTGCTTTTGAGCAGAACACACCTTATAAATTAGGTTAATTATAGAATGTGAATGTTTGCCGTGATTACAATTGTCTGCAAATGCTAATACTATTTAAATAAAACAAATTTTGTTGTACGCAAATGTATGCTCAGTAAGATTTGTAAAATATTTCTGAAAGAAATATGCTATTTAATCAAAACAGATGAATATATTATGAAATATTATTACAATTTAATACAGTAATTATCAAACATTTTAATGTTAATATATATATATATATATATATATATATATGGTCTCTTGGAATAAATGTACCTTAGTGCACTCTTAGAAATAAAGGTACAAAAGCTGTCACTGGGGTGGTGTCTTTTCAAAAGGTATACTTTTGTACCTATTAGGTTCAAATGTGTACACTTTTAGTACTAATATGTACCTTTAAGGTACCAAAATGAAACCTTTAGGTACAAATATGTACCTTTTGAAAGGGTAACGCCCCAGTGACAGCTTTTGTACCTTTATTGTGCAGCGAGATATGAAATACGTACCAATAAGTACATATCACTGCAGTTTTCAAAAGAAATTAATAGTAGGCAGTAAAACTCTGACACCTATTATTTATTTTAATTTTGATTAATAAAGTGCAATTTCCACAAAATCACATGAAGAATATCATGTTATGACTTCAAAACAATATTAATATGCTGGGCTATTTGAAATGGCACAGTTGCATCAACATTTTGCATCGTTTTGCATTTGTTAACACTATCAGTTAGGTTTAGGGTCGGATTTGGTGTAGAGCATACTTCCAACATTATAGAGCATTAATTTTTAGCAACAGACCACCACAATATATACAAACATAATAAAACATGCCAGGGTTCACATATTGAATCTGTGTTTTAGCGCCACTCATTGGACATTTCTCTGCGGTGAAACGTGTACAAATAAAACGGTGTTGCACAAAAAAATTTTGATTGATCTTTTCTATTGATCAATGCAGCAGACAAACACAGATAGCATGTGCAAATAAAGGGTGGCAGCAGTGGGTTCATGAAACATTACAGCAGACATCCACACTGACAAAACACCAAAGATGCACAGTAGTTTAATCCATGTTTTTGCTGTATCTTTCATTCGTTTTAGCATAGTCAGCAGTCGAGGTGATGCACACATGTGCACAGAGGCATTTGTGCCATCTCACACAGAAGGAAATCACACAGAACAAAGCAGAACAGTGAGTGATCAGATGCTATTGTATTTGCCTAATGAAAGCGTAGAGATTGCAGCAGTGGCGGAGAGATAAACACTCAGGCCCTTTGTTTGGTCGGTTCGCTCTATTACAGCTAAACACTCTGACATTTAAGTATGACATTTCTGTCATCAGACGGCCTGGCAGTAATTTGCAGCATATCAAGGAGGTGTTTAAATCCATTAAATCTAAATTTCCCATCCAAAACTCGTTAAGAGTGTTTAATGAAATAAATGTCTGTAAATACCTCTAAGACGTTAGGGCACATTGAGCAGGCACTATTAACTATTGTTGATACTTTAAGGGTTTGAAGCTTTTCAAAGGAAATCATGTGGATTGTTTAGTGTGCTGTAACTTTTTAAAGCTAATGGACGATAAAACCATGATGGCAGTGAGTTCTGCATAGGTAAGCGCCACTTAGGTTTTCTTCAGATGATGTACACGTCTTCTAGACTTCAATAGATTGTGTGTATGAGATCTTGCATTAAACTATAGCACACAGACACACACACACACACATTCTTGGCAGTGCTGCAGATATTATGGTCTTGTCAGGCTTTTCAAATGTCAAGGGATGACTGGTTCCTGTTCAGTGGGCTGACACTGTACAGCTGAACCACAACCTTCCCTGCATGAACCAGCCAAAATGCCAGAGCACCCCAGCAACCATTCACCTTCAGCATCTTAACATCTTACATATCCTCCTCTCTCCTAAAAAGAGAGGAGGGGGGAGTGAATCTTTAAATAAAGCATATTATAGGAAATATAACAATTATAGAATAAGTATGTGTTCTATTCTGTGTCTGAAACATTGAAGTTTTTTAAGAATTTCAAATATACATCACAAAATCACAAAAAATGTGAATCAGCTGTTAACTGTTTTTAACATTGATAATAATTTTTTAGCATTAGAATGATTTTTTGAAGCATCATGTGACACTGAAGACTGAAATAATGGCTGCTTTGCATCACAGCAAAAAAATATTTTATATAGAAAGAAATGATGGTGAGTAAATAATTGCCGTAGTGTCATCATACTGTAACTACATTCATCATTCTATATTGTATCTCCCCATTTCTTCTCTCCCGCTGACTCAGCTTCTTTTAACTGCATCCTTCACCTGGTCATCCCCATGGAGTTTACCCACAATGCCTTGCGCCTACACTCCAGCTTCTCCCCCCTTCCCCAAGCAACACTAACCAGTTCTCTGAACGCCCCCAGACATCTTTACATTCACCCCACTATCTCGCAGGCTCCTTCTGTCCAATCCGGGTTTCTGTTTGGACAGTCCTGCTGGCCTCCAGCCACTATGTATTGTATGGTGAGAAAACAGCCCATTGGGAGCAGGGGACCAGGGTACAGGAGAGGCCTCTGGGAAACCGAATGCGTCTCTTTCATTCTCATCCCTGGACTGAAAACCCACAAATGACCAATCAGATTCTGTCCATGCCGTCCCCTGGCTCTTACTGTCTCTGCTTGCTAAGTATCCCTGAGGCCAGTCTCTCCCTCCTCTTCCCATGTCTCTCGTCTTTGTCACACTCTACCTCTGTCCATCCATCATTCATTTCTTTCCATCACACCCTCCATCCATCATACATCCATCAATGAACCCACCCTCCCATGCATTCCTCCCACTCACCATATCTTAATTTTCTTTAAAAGAAATAGCTAATTTAAAAAAGAATTATTTAAATATTTATTTTGGTAGCACTTTACAGTAAGGTTTCATGTGATGCACTGCGCAATTTAAATTAAACTAACTATAAACAGTAGCCTACTTATACAGAATTCATTAGTCTTTTGTACATACATAACAATTATCAAATATTTAGGATTAAATTTAAGATTTATGTATTTATATTAGATATAAAATTTGCATCCATTTGGATTACAGTTGTAAAATAAAATTCATGTGATGCATATTTGTCAGTCATGCCTAAGTGGGATTTCTGTAACAGTACTAATTGTAACTGTTTTAAGCATACACAATCAGGTTTACATACATATTTTAATTTAATAAATCCAATTTGTTTTATATTTAATACTGCTTTTTTATTTTTTCACAATAAACTGATTTTTATAAATTGTAAGCCATTTGAATGAATGCATTTTAAAAATATGATTAAGTAAAATCAAAGAGATGCAAATAGGTAATATGATCTGACAATTATGCATCACATTAAATGTATTAGTTTGCTTATAGTAAATATAGTAGGCTACATAAAACACTAATGCGTGGAAACTGTATATGCAGTTAAATTGTATAAATACATTTAGGCATAAATAATTAATTTAAGCAAAGTTGATTTTGTTTTGTCATTTTTAGTAAATATATATATATATGTTTGTGTGTGTGTAAATTTTCTCCTTAGTATAGGCTAATTTCTGAAGCCATATGATGAGTAGTCTCAGTCTCAGACGTCACACCCAGGGGCCGCTGGCTAAACATCTGATGCATCTTTCTTGGTGTAAGTCTTGTAAGCTAATATAGTATGCTTTGGGTGTTCTTTATTGTCTTTGTAAGTGTATTTGTTGTTCTTTTGTTGCATAAAAATGTGCAATGCCAACATCCCTCACAAAAGAAAAATGATGCTGAAATGAAACAAACTGATTGGTTTGATATATCAGATGGTCTCATGGGCGGGCCTTGGCCAATGAACGATGCAATGTATTCCAGACTTTCAGCCGTCAGTCTAAAGGTCTGGCTGCGCAAGACTATATGATGAGTAACAGACTATATAATAATTATATATACATAGCTCCAATCTGCTGCAGCTTTCAAGTCTCACACAACATTCTATATATTATAGGCTACTGTATATTTAAACTGGTGCGAAATGCTTCTATACATCACAAGCAACAACCAATGATGTTTTATAGTTTATTTGTAAAGCTATTTTTATAATCTGTACGCATAAGTGAAAGATATTTAAGCACTTTTTGTAAAGCAGAATATTGTTAATCAAATTTAAAATTTCAATCCATGGTGTAAACAGTGCAAAGCCATTTCAAAGCTACATTCAAGAGTGTTCCACAGACAAAAATAAAGGCATACAGATAAGAAATGACATCAGGGTGAATAAACAGTGACAGAAGATTCATTTTTTGAACAATCCTGCCTTATTATTTTCATATTCATTTCTAACTGCTCATTTCACATCTCTCTTCCAATCTGTCCATCCATCCATGGTTCAATGATTTCCATCTGTTTAAGCTCTATAACACCTTTCTTCCATTCTCACCCTCCTCCCCCCAAAAAACACCTCAGTTTTTTCTCCTCTCATCCCCCATTTCTGTATAGGACACTCCACCTTCCTGCGACATTCCTATCATGGACAGTCCTTCAGGATTCCTCCTGCTGTCGAGCTGGGATGTCCCACCCGCCCCCAACCTGCCTCAACCGGATCCCATGGGATGAAGGGATGGCCGAGAAAGAGGGTGGAAGTCTAATGAATAAGTGATTAAGACTGACAGTGTCTGGGGTCTGCTGTTGTAGTGGTCCTGATCCCACAATTTTCATTTTCTCTCACTCAACTACACTACCAGAGCCCATAAACCCTCCCTCAGGTCTCTGAAGTATCGTTAGCAGAGGAGAATGTTTTTGTTTTTTTTTCCTCTCTCTTTAATGTCAGTTTCCTTTTCAGTTTCTGCTTGGAGGAACATCAGGGTGACAGTGTGGGTGTTCTTTGGCTCATTTTTTGCACTGGCATAAAATGCAAATTTCACAAACAGAAGAGACCTGCCCATTAAAATCTAATGTATAAGTTCATCAAAAATTGACAGCCCCCAATCACTAGATTTTATTGAGTTGGTGAAAAAGCAAATGAAAATGACAACACCATTGCTTTTTCTTATCAATGCAGAGATACAGCAATCCTAAATTTAATTTCAATTTCACAGTTGTCACTTTTTGTAGAAGTAGGAATGAACAAGGCTAGTACGGGCCATGATAGAAATGTAGCTATTGTTATGAATATTCCAATATCATCATATATTTGTAAAAGATGTTTGCTATACCAGTGAACAGAATGGAAAAATCTGGTCAGTAACAGTAAAAATCAGAGGACAGTAACAATGCTAGCATTAATGGTCAAGTTAAAACAACTCCAGGAGTCCATAAAAATTGGGTCTGATGTAGGGATTTTCTGTATTGATTTATCACAGATGTTTCTCCATATTTTGAATCATTATGAATTATTGTGTTGTGTTTTAGAGTAAAAAAAGGAAATGTCTTTAAACTTACTCTTACCTTTTTATTTTGTTCCTCCTTTTCTTTTAATTTATTTTCTTTCTTCTTTTTTTCTCCTTGCAGCAAAGTTCCTTTCAAGATTATCCTGGACTTCTTGAGTTAGGTCCCAATTGAAATTCAGTAGGTATGCCTCAAATATTGCCTGTCTAAAAACCATTTTTATATCATTTTATTTGAGAAAACTTTCAGGATTTTAAATGAACTACTAATAGTTTATTATTATTATTCTTGTCTCAGGACAACAGAAAAGACTTGTACAGTATGATAAATATCAACATGTATTTTGTTGTATATATATATATATATATGTATATAATTATAGATTACTGTATGTTTACTATATATATATATATATATATACGCACTTGTTTTTGCTGTATGTTTACTGTATATATATATATGTGTGTGTGTGTTTATACACATACATTTCTTGAATTGTTCAGTAAAAAAGTGTCAGATCGTCTTCTCATATTCCAATGTTCTAAATTTTGTTGAAATGTAAGCCACCATTATTTGAAAATGTCTTTCTCCCCTGTCTTATTGATTTTGAACTGTCATGATGGCTTATATAAGACGAATGAGTCTGAATATTCTCTTAGAACCCCCCAGTGAGCGTGAATTGTGCTTTATAATGTATTATTGATGAGGAAAGACTGTGAGCAACAGACTGAAGTGCTGCTCGTCCAGCGCGTCGCGGGGGCACGAGACAGCCGCTGCAGCTCGCGCGCTCACTCTCACACACAACCGAGCTCTCGCGCGCAGCCGGTCGGTCTCTCTGTCGCTGTGCGCTGTCCACGCGGTGGCGAGAGGAAACGGCAGGTGTCAGACTCGGTTCTGATAAGCTTTTGCACAGCTTCCTCCTTAAACACAGCAAATCAATCCGCTCGGATGTTATAGGGAAACAAGACGCGCGCGCGCTACCAAAATTGCTTCATTTGCAGGAGGGATTGTATTGCAATATTTTGATGGTGAGTATCTTATATATCATAAACTCATCTTATAATTGGGTTAACGCATGCGATGCATCACAAACGGACTGTATGGCTCACGCCACTGCTTTTGCTCTTTGATGCACATTTAAAGCTTAAGCGTTAAGTTGCATGCGTTTGCAATGCCGGCAGTTATTTTCTCTGTGGTATGCATGAAAATGCGATGCGTTCTCAGGTTATATGAGTGGCCTGGGTTATTTTAAATGCTAGAGAGAGAGGGACCCCTTCTGTTTTATATGGAGGACAAGGTGCTCTTGAAAAGCTTCTGGGGTCTATTTTGGAAGGAAGAAAGCACCAGCCGAAGCCTTTTGAGAGAGCGCAGTGTCTCCCAGCCATCCTGTTGTCATGGTTACTGCACTGGGAGGCTGGGGATAATATGGCTGCGATTCAGGCTCTCTCTGTATATATGTGTGTGCGTGTGTGTGTGTTTTACTCCACGATGCCTTAAACACAAGGACCCACTGTATGTGTTAGACACAGGCTGTATTTAAGGCAAAAGCTGTGATGCTTTGAACAGCTGCAGAGTATATTGCTTTAATAGCAGCCTCATGAATACTCCTTGGTTGCAAATGAAGATGCATCGTAAATGCATGTTGTTTTATGTCTTACGATGCAATGCAATGCAATAGCAATGCTTATTGATCTATTGTTAGGCCAACTATCATAAGGAAACAGCGGGGATATTGGCGTCAGACAACCAGACATGCCAGTGCCAGACGAGACACAAGACGCCCTAAACGATCACTTCTTCTTCTTCTTCTTCTCTCTCTCTCTACCTCTTAAAATGTGTGTGCGTATAAGCCTTGATGCATTTAATGAGATTTATATCCTTGGTATGATACAAGTGAAGACGTTGTAAGTAATACGGTGACATGATACAATAGGACGTCTGACCTTGACAGCAGTGGAAGTGACAGAACGAGGTGATTTAAATTACATTTACGCACGGCTCAGTTGTTCACACTCGTTTACTCGGCGGTGGTCTTCTTCACAGGACCCCTGATGTGTCATGAAAAAACCCAGCCTGCACTTACTCTGTCATCTTGAAGCCTCTATTTTGATGTCCCGTAACCCGTTACGCACGGAAAGGCAGCATTACGCAGCCGGCTGTGGGTAAGGTAGACAGCATCGATATATTTAGCGCACTGCAGCTCCCGAGAGAGTTAAATACCGCGTGCTGATCGTTTGCAACGGTCAGTCTTTGTGTGTCTGCGCTCTCGGTGTGCGTGTGCGGCGGTGTCATCTCGCGTCTGAAGAGGGTTAGTGGGTCACGCAGACATCCGGTCTCCAGACTGTATAAAGATGAAGAAGGGGATGAAGTGTTTGTTTGTGATATATTAGCTCTCTTTTGTGTTAATGGTCCCAGACAGGTAGATTGGATAGGTCTGTTGAGAGCAGGTAGGACTAGGAATAGATAGTCTCATAATTGTGAGAAAATTCCTCTTATTGTTGCACCATATTTGCACTATTTATGCTTATTTTTATAATAATTTTTAAATAAAAGTTGTTTTTATAAGGATCCTTATTATGTTTGTGAAATGTATTGAATATTTATAATCAAATATGTAATAATGTTTTTTTTATTAACATATTTTACATACTAATTTGAAAGGTAATTACATTCATATTTAAAGTTGTAATATTTGTGTATTTATTTTATAAATGCCTCCACCTGTGTGTGTAGAGATATTTGTAAAATATGTTATTTAGATATTTATAAAAATTTGCATGCAGTAATACAAATAATATAATTAAAAAGAGCAATACTAGCAATTAGAACTGTAATTGCTTAAAAAGTTATATTTATTAAAAATTATGTTTATAAACAAATTTCAAGAGAGGTGCATATGAATGATTAATCACGACTAGTTTCCCAATTGCTCTATCAGAGCTAAGATGAGCTTATCCTTTAAATAGAGCAAACTCCCCTTCTCTGGTATCTCGTTCTTTGCATCAAGATTCCTCAAAAAATGTCAGACTCAAGAGTGTTCCTCTCGTCACTCTGAGCCCGAGGACACCATTCCTCCACCCATGCCAGCCGGCAAACAAACTACTGCATCAGGAGGAACTCCACAAGAGCCCACGGCTCCTATTTGAGGCTGCAAACTAATTCGCCAACCAACAACCCTCTTGCCCAAATGTCTCCGCTCTCGCTCACCGCCACCTCAAACACACCCACAAGGCTCTCCTGCATCATCATTTACTTCATCCCGTTCATCTGTTCCCGTAGCCGAGAAATTGACCCTTTCCTCAGTCAAGCATACAGCCTACCAGTCAGCTCAACATCAATCAAACAGCAGCAACACGCCTTCCACAAGCCTCAGTAGAATGAATCCTCAACAACCAGTTCATTCAGTCAACCTCCCAGTTCCTACAGCCTCCATTCCATCCACATGTCATCCGATTGACCAGCAAACCACCTCCACTCAACAACCCTTCACCTGGCCTCCAGCACCCTTCGATCCGCATCCTAGCACAAGCCAGCCTCAAGTCCAGTTTGCCACCCCTGGGACTACCTTCTCCCCAGCCTACCCAGCTGCTCAACCTGCCTCTGGATCCAGACCTCCCCTGCGTTCATTCATTCCCTTAGCTCCTAACCCTTCTTTTTTTCTTCTTTCCCTCTGTTCCCCCCAACTCAGCCACTCACAACGCAGCCCCACCTCCCTCAGTCCCTCCAACCTGCCTAATTCTGACTCAACTATTACGATATAGATCAAGCGATCGATATGATTAAAAAAGCCAGCCATGGAGCATGGGTGGCAAAGGATGATATAACCTCAGCTTTCAAAGTCATGCCAATACACCCCAACTTTTTGCATCTCTTCAGCATCTGCTGGTGCAAGAACTTCTATTTTGCAGTCCGTCTCACCTTTGGCTACAAAAGTAGCCCCACGATTTTCGACATACTTTCAAAGGCAATTTTCTGGATTTCAATAAATCCAAATCTCCTACCTCATCCACCTCCTAGACAACTTCCTCATTATCTCGCCTTCTAACGATATACCCACAGCCAATCTCCTGAAAGTCCAAAAAGTATTTTCTCACATGGCATCCCCATCGCCCAAGAAAAGACTTCAGGACCCAGTCCCTTATATAAGAAATTCAGGATGCTGGCCCCAGAAGCGGAGATGCAGCCGGAGAATAATATTCCCATGAATCATCCCCTAAGACCTCTACTTGAAGCCTCACTTGAATCTTTCCTCCAAGCAGTCGCCCCCAGAACCCTGCAATCTTACTCTACTGCTTGGAAGACTTTCAAATCTTTCCATCTCCAATGCAACCTCCTTTTCCCTATTATTATCACCTCATTCATCTCATTTTCCAATTCCATCAAAAACCTACAGATTATTTCCATCAAAAGGTATCTAAGCGAGTTCAATTTCTTCACAAACTCATATTCGGCTCAGCCTCAGTGCAATTTTCCAACGCCAAGACTACCTTATTACTAGAAGGCATCCAGAGACACCCTAACCCTATCCTCCCCGATTCAATACTAGGCAACCCCTAACCCTATGCATCTCCAACCTCTGCAGAAGCTACTTCTCCACCCATACTGCCATGTT
This sequence comes from Enteromius viviparus, assembly GCA_032353835.1. Taxonomy (NCBI): domain Eukaryota; kingdom Metazoa; phylum Chordata; class Actinopteri; order Cypriniformes; family Cyprinidae; genus Enteromius; species Enteromius viviparus. The sequence continues at coordinate 5,935,150 of JAUCNO010000152.1, forward strand.
CATCCTGGCCTTTTTTGGTTTCCAGAGATGTTCTGAATTCACAATTATTTTGATAATTCAAAATTTGCCGCAATCCTCCACCCCACCATTTCAGATATATACCCTAGACAACGAGACCATCACCTTTTTCATCAAACAAAGTAAAACAGATCAGTTTAAGAAAGAAGATTTTTTTTACATTTTCAAACTCCAGTCCCCCATCTGCCCCTACCAAACTCTCCTTTCTTCATTACAGAAATTCCAATTTATCATCCCCAACCAACCCCTTGTTCACCGACCAGCCAGTTTCTGGTTTCAAAAACACCACAAATCAGTCCTCCTTTAGCCTGACAACAGGAAACTTTTCTTCACATTCATTCAGAATTGGAGCAGCTACAAGTGCAGCCAAAAAAGGACTGTCGCAACAGCAAATTCAAACCCTTAGCTGTTGGTCTTTTAGCGCTTTCAAAAGCTACATCCGCTCAGATCAATCCATTATCAAAAAAGCTACCACCCAACCACAGCAGTGGCCAGCACAATTACGGCTCTTTTTGCCACCGCCGTGGCCATCCCAAACCGGAATCCCACATTTTGTTTAAACCAAAATCAACGTTCCCTCTTCTCAGCCTTTGCTGCTGGCAGTTCAAGCCCGAACTGTAGGTAAGCTCGAACTGCATTGCACTTACCACGTGGACCACTCCAGCAAGAGTACCCCACCCCACCCCTTTTCTGCCATTCCATACATCTATCATTCGGCAGCATCCCATTCCACATGCCTACACATCCCATCATACTCTTAAGCTTCCGTACCTTACATAGATACCTATCGTCCAGAACCCCTTTTCTCAATCGCCCTTTGGGGGGGCTGCACTACATTTGGCTGCTGTCCTCAAATACTCGTTAAATACTTTTCGGGCTGTGAGTTTGTGATGCTTTTTATTGCACTGTAAAAGTGTTTTAAGATCTTTCAAAATGTGCATCATATGGTAACCTGTGAATTACCTGCTGTCTTCAAGTCAAAATGTCATGAATCAATTGGATTACATGAGGTTACACCATTGGCAGTAATATTTAAGCATCAAAATAGCTGTCAATGGCTATAACTGCGGATTCTCTCATTTTTTCCGTGAGTGCAGTTCTCTCTTTTTCTCTCTGCCTCTTTGCACATTTTGTCAAGCCCCTGCAGCGTGGCCAACCCAAGATCCCTGAGGAAATACTGCCTTATTTGAATCCAATCAATAAAGATGTGAGATTAAGCCGAAGCTGTCGGTAGGAACTCGCTGAAAAACCATCACACATCAAAATCTACAAATTTCACCTCAAAATAACACAGGACAGCCAAAAGGTGGAGGCAGATCTTTCTGAAAGCAAGTTGAAGGATCTTTTGGTGGCAGTGATTGACTAGAGGATTGTTGATTTGAAGATAAGACCGTTCTTTGAGTTTATCTGTGAGGGTGTGTGTGTGTGTGTTTGTTAAGAGGCCAGTAGCCGTATGAGTGTCAGTGTGTGTGGTGTTAAGAGTGAAGGTGACGGACAGGTCCAGAGAAAGTAATTAAACAGAATTGATCGCCCTGAAGACCCTACTGTTCTGCTGACAATACTGGAAGTCTTTCAGTCAATCAGTCAAGTGCGCACGCACACACATACACAAACACGTCTAAATGAGACATGCTGTAGACTTCTGGTCTTTTATATGAAGCTAATAGTGATGACCAAACATCTAACTCCAAAGGAAATCCTTTTGGAATATAAGTCATTATATACTTATAAATAATTTTGCACTTGAGGACATTTGTTATTGTTAGATATAATGAACTTGTCCCTAGACTACTAGATAGCCTTTACCATGTAGACGATTTTAGTTTTTAGTATTGCGATGCGATTTTCATTTGCAAAAACAAAACAAAATGTAAAATAAACAAACAAAACAAAACCAAAAATGGATTGAGATTAGAAAAATGTAGACAAATTACAAATTGTTGTTTTGAATGAATTTATGCATTTTAATTTGTTTTTTTTTGTAAAGAAAAAAAAATTAAAATGTATATTATCTTTTAAAAAATCATTAATTGAAAATAGATATCTCAAGGAAATGCAACTATACAATGCTAATAATAATAATTATCTGCACATTACTTTAGTGTGTGTCAATTCAGATTATGATTCAGAATAAAAAGTCTAATAATAATACATTTCTATTTGAATGTATTTTAATAATTACTCCAGTCTTCAGTGTCATATCCTTCAGAAATCATATACTGATTGTATATCTTCAGCTGATCAATTTCTAAAACATTTAAAAACTACTTAATATTTTTGACGATATTTTTCTGGATTCTGTGAATATAAAATTCAAAAGAACAGCACAAAATATTTTCACAAAAAAAAAAATGTCAGTGTGCAATAAATTTCCTTATTGATATAGATCACTGTTGATCTCTGCATGTTGTTACTACCAGTACAGGCATATCTTGACACATACACAGTCATACGTCACACTCATACACCCTCAGTGAGTGATCTGTCATGTTGTTTAGTGGGCGTGTACTGCTGCTGTAGGAATTATGGGTATCTGGTAGTAACAGAGCGCAGAGGCTCTCAGGAATAGCCAACATGACAACAGGGTACTGCACAGCAGCTGAGCCTGAGCATGTGTTTATGTGTGATGGAATCATGCATGTGAGTCTTGATGGGCTTTGCATGTGAAAAGATCAACTGCAGCTGGGATGGACTTTGGGTACTGAGCGCCCATGCAGAATGTCAAACATTAACCACGTGTGTTTGAATGAAGAGCCGGGGTCAAAGGTAACTTTCGTAGAGCCTCTTTTGCTAAATGTCACATCAAAATGTTCTGTGTGGTGTGAGGCAGTGTGTTTTTTTTTTAATTCCCATGTCGCTGGTGTTTAAGGGGAAATAGCAAGGGTAAATGTTACAATAATGTAACAACACACAATCCATTGACCTAATTCAATCCAAATAATGCCCAACTGGTACGATTTAGATGAATCGGTGTGTATTCTGTCAAACAGCACTGAATATACACATGAAGAGATTTGATTTGTTGCCTAATGTAATGGCAGTTTGGGCCATAGAGCTTTAATGTAATGGAAACTTGGGTTTTACCGCGGTTTGATTCGATCAGATGTTGGGCATTAGAAAGCTTTAAACAGCGCCGTCTGAGTCAGAGCTGCAGGGGGAAAAACGGTTGAGCTTCACATTTAACTCAGAGGATGTTAGACTGTTTCTCTGCCAGATAGAGGGATTTTCTGTACATGTGCTGTTTATATTCCAGCCTGTGTTTATGTGCCTGTCCAGTTGGTTTCATCTGGTAAATGAGTACTAAACATGTCATGATGTGCCACTAAGCATCTGTTCTGTTCACTGGTTTTAATGAAGAGCCCTGGAGAAAATGTTTTGAATGTGTATTTGGTCACACTTCAGTGTACATGTCAGTTTAATACACAGAGACAATTGTATGCTACACTGTATTTTTATATAGTAAAGATGCATTAAATTGATTGAAAGTGACATGTTACAATAGATTTGAAATAAATGTTGTTCTTTTGAACTTGTATTTATGAAAGAATCCTTAAATAGATGTATCTCAGTTTTCGCAAAATCAGTGTGACCGTATCCAACATTGCTTATAATAAATGTTTCTTGAGCAACAATTGAGCATATTAAAACGATTTCTGAAGAATCATGGCACTAAAGACTGGAGTAATGGTGCTGAAACTTAGCTTTGCATCACAAGAATAAATTACATTTTAAAATATATTCATGTAGGATGTAGATATTTTTAATTGTAATGATATTTTAAAACTGTATTTTAAACCAAATAAAGGGAGCCATGGTGAGCCTTATAAGAGATTTATTTAAAAAGTTTTGATCGACCAAATGGAGGTAGTGTTCTGGAAATCAGTGAATTATTTTTGACATTGTTTTGCTATTTCTTTTGGTGACAATTTCTTTTTATTTTCTTCCAATACATTCCTGATCCTATTACGCCAGATTCCTTAAGGCACATTATTCTAAATAAAGATTGTCCAAAAAAATTAGTTTTTTTGTGCTGTTTTATTAAAATGTAATAACGTTCTCCACTTTTAAAATGTATTTCCTTTTAGGCTAGTGATGGATTGCTCATGAACTTTTCATTTTTGCATCTGTCACGTTAAAAAACAGTGAAATATTTGGATCAGAAAATGCAGTAGGGCCTAGGAAATAATTTCTGTTTTTAATAATTAAGTCTTTGGATGCATTACCTAATTGGTGTATCTCAGGGAATTTAGATATCAATATATATATATATATATAGTATAAAGATTAGTCTATTTTGCTAAATGAGATTTAGCAGATTTACCTGTCTTCCCCTGGCTATGTGGTCTATTGATTAAAGTTGGGCAGATGCTATTTTGTCCACTTTTCACAATGCAATTAACATCTAATGGATAAAGTGTCTATTTGTATTTAATGAATATCCTGTTACACTTGGAAATGTAACATTACAGAAGTAAAATGGGCAAGTGAAAGTTGCTGTAATTTGGCACTGAACATCTGTCGTGTCCGGTGCTGCTGCCGCCCAGGAGTTTAGAGAAGATTCCCCAGAGCAGATGTTAGAAATCAGAGCACCATTTAAAATTAGACTCAGACTGACCCTTACATTCACCCTCAGCAGAGCGTGCTGGTCTGTGTATTGCAAGTGCGTGTGAGCCTCTAGCATGTAAAACATCAGTGGTGCTTGAGGTTTGCTGAGTCAAAGATAATGCATTCTCACTGGCCTGCATTTCCACAGGGCAGATAAAACACAAGGATGACAGCAGATAATGGAGTCTGAATCGCTGTTTAAACTTTTAAGATCCTGCCACCTGACTGCTTCAGTCTTCAGAATGCTTAATGTCACCTGTAATGTCCAGTGAGCTGTGGTTTACACGCCGGCCTGACACATTTGCTCCTCGTGTCTGATGGACTGCAGCAAATGGGAATTAAAAATCTCAATCTCAATGTTATTTCTTTCTTTATTATTATTTCAGTTTCATGATTTCCTAGAGGTTAAATGGAGAGCAAAAGATGACTTTTCTACACTCGTAAAAATAAAGGTTCTTTCCTGGCATCTGTGGTTCCATGTAAAACCTTTAACATCCATGGAACATTTCCATTCCACAGAAACCCAAAATGGTTATTCTATATCATTGCTGTGAAAGCCACTTTTGGAACCTCTATTTTGTGTTTTAGAAGAGTTCTCTACTTTGTTCTCATAAGATGTTAAAATGTGCAGTCAAATGTCATTCAAAGACTTTATTAAATGTTTCTCATTAAATTCTTATCCATTGTATTTTTCCTAACTAGGCGTGATGCACTAAATGAACAACCAGTTTGATTGAAAGAAAATATTTGATCAAAGACTATAGAATACAACGCAAAAATGCAACGCTGAAAAAATGCAATGCTGATCTGAAGTCAGCGCATCACCACATCTGCCATTAAAAGTTCCGGTTGCTATAGAAGTTGTCAGCGTTCTTATACGTGCGTCTAGGACGTCTAATCTGCACTGACTGATCTCGTCTGAAAAAAAGCTTTATAAAACATTATTACACAGTTGTTGTCAGATTTCATTGATGATTTTAAATATGAAATTTAATTGTTAGCTTAGTGAACCGATATTCTTACCGATAAGAACCAATGAGATTCCACAGGGGGCGTGGCTACAATGAGTGACAGAATATCTTGTTACTTTATGGCATGAAGCCTGTTTAAAGGACAGTTTTATTTATTTATTTATTTTTATTTAGGACTCTGGCAGTTTTGCAATTTATCATTTTTTGTTTCTGACTGTGTCTTTATATAAATCAGATTGCATGAAACAGTTGCAGAAATATTTTAATCACAATCTAAACAAACATTCTATATTAAAATAATTTTTTCAGATCTCTTTTGAGTTCACAATGCTCTCTATGTTGGTTAGCCACTTGTACCAGTATGCTGGGTTTAAAAAATACATGCCTGAAAACTATTTAAGCAATATTTCCTTGGAAACAAATGGGCTTTTATGATTTCTTTGCCATGGTGGTTTTTAATATATGCCGTTTTATACATACTAATGATTGCGGATTATGAATAGACTTTTTCTCACTAGGTACTTATCCTTTCAGGGCTCACCTTTATCAGAAATGTCATTGCTCTGTCTCACCTTCTTTCTTAATAGGTGTGAACTCTACCCCCTCCCTTGTTCCTGACCCTGACCTTGTGACCCCAGGCTGCCAGGACACCGTGATTGAGGAGGCCACCATGAGTCAGGGGGGGCAGCATGACCCCCTCCGCACAGACACCCCACCTCCAGATACACCCCCAGCACCTGAGGGAGAGGAGGAGTTTGACAGCTCTACGGCGAGAGATTTGGAACCCTGTAATGGGACAAAAACAGAGGAGGATCAGCAAGGTGAAGACAGAGATACAGAGAATAACAGAAACACACAGTCCAGCGCGACGGAGGATGAGAAGGTGACATTACAACAGGAAGGTAGAAACGGTGAGATTGAGGGCAGCTGCTTAGATCCTGTAACAGAAAACGGTAATAGGAACATCCGTGAAGGTGAAGACACACAGTTGCTGCCGCCTCAGAACCCAGAAAAAGACTCAACCAAGCCCCTGTGCTCTCTAAGGTTAGTAAAATAAGATGGACTGTACATTTACATACACTTTAAAATTATGATTTATTTTTCAGACTGAAGGAATAATTCTTCTGTTAATCCCTAAAAGATACTTTTATTTAGCCGGGATGCATTAAATTAGTCAAAAGTGACAGTAAATGCTTTTATAATACTACAACAAATACATTAATGCATTAATAGTTATTTCATACTTTCTGTATTAATCAAAGAATACTGAAACATAATAAAAATGTAAAGAAAATATTAAGCAGTATACTTTATTATTTCACTGACATTTTGTCAACTCTAATTTTAGAGAAAACATATTGTGATGTTTTTAGTATTCAAAAGAAGTAAAACTAACTTCCAAACACACATTCTAATGATCTATTTGGAGGAAAAAAAGGTAAAACAAAAGCTGTAGTCTAAACAAACCCCCAAAAGATCAATAAAACCCCTTGAAAGGCTTCCATCTTTTCACAGTGAATTTAACAATGCCTGGCTTGTCATGTCTTACAAAATATTTTGAATATGAACCACATGTATTACAGAGTTTAGCTGTGCAGTTTTCAATGTCAGGCTTCACAATTGATGTGGCACGCATGTTACAATGAGGGTGGGGAGATATTTTGGGCACCATACGTGGCAGGGGAGCTGTCCTGAATGATGCTTCTCTCTGCTGGGACTCCTCCACTGCAGTAGTGCTAAAGAACTGTGACAGCAGCCCGACTAAAGATAGGAACTCGCACAGCACATGCCAGCCAGCCTAAGAGCCTTTGTGTATAGTCTAAAGCAAGACCTCTTTAGCCAGTTGTGTCTCTGGGATGTGTTTTTTACTGGGTACGTTTGGGAATGCATTAACTGGCATCTTTGGTACTGCAGGTTTGAGAACGGGACCGAAGATGACAGTGAAGGGCAGGAGGATGAGGAGGGAGTCATGGAAGAGCCTCCGGCACAGGGGAACCTAGACGCCTTCAGCTCCACATTTGAGCTCTCCGTAGAAGAAGCAGATGCTGAGGTAGAGGACGAGGAAGAGAGGGAGGACGGCGGAGAGGAAAGGGAGACCCGAAATCAGGACAGTTTCAGCTCTACATTTGAGAGCATTGTCGAGAAGGCCGCCAAAATCACAGCTGTGGATGAGGAAGAGGACGACGGAGAGGAAGAGTACGACAGAACGAAAGAGAGCCAGGACGGCTTCAGCTCCACGTTCGAGCGCATCGTCGAGTCGGAGCTTCTGAGAGGCGGGACTTGCTACAGCAGTCTGGATTCATTGGACGTGCTGTCACTCACTGACGAGACGGACAGCTGCGTCAGCTTCGAGGCGCCGCTCACCCCTCTCATCCAGCAGAGGGCCCTAATGGGCCCCGAGCCACCAGAGCTGGAGTTGGAGACCGTGCAGGAAGGGGCTGAGGGCGAGGCTGAGCTGGAAATGGCAAGGGATGAAGCCTGCTCTGCAAGTCCGCTACGGGCCACTATTCCAGGAAGCAGGTCGGAAAATGTCTTGAGCCAGCCGGCACAATGGAGCATCCCTAATGGATTCCATATTGAGCTTCCTGGGAATGGAGAGAGTGGAGAAACGATGCCAAACTCTATCAGGTAAGGATGCAACTAAATTCCCTGCTTGATCTGCCCAGTAGATGGCATGCAGCACAAGTTAATAACATGGTGTCAAAGTAGTGGGCAACAAGTTTGATGCTTCATGATATCATCCCAGCACAAACATTGGCTCATCTGGAATAGAGTCAAGATTCAGTCCACAGTCAATGTTTGCTATTTGTTACTCTGATCTAAACTGCATAGAAATGTGCATCATAGGCTCACTGGAAAAATATATTAATATTTTTTCACAAAAATGTATACCAACCCATACAAATCCAAATGAAATGAACTGTAGCAGGAGCACAAGCACCAAAAACTGCCTTTCTTCTCACACAAGTCATTATTATGGGGGCAGATTATTGATTAGTAAAGAGTTATTTTCACACATTTTCACATGCACTTGCGTGATAAGATAGTTATAACCTCAAAACACTTTTACCATAGTTCATGATTTTTAAATTAATACATTATGGCAGTTGAGTGACAAAACCAACTCTAAATGTATGGCTTTTTTAATGTAGTAAATTTGCTTGGAAGCTCACCTGGTACTCACTTGTAGAAGTTAGAAAAATGGCTTATACAGATGTATATTTATCTCACATTTGCTTTTGTTTACACTAGCCATTATGTTCAGAGTCAGATTTAGTGTTTTCAAACCAGAGCATTAACCTTTTAGAGCCACTTACTAGAAGTTTAATTACAATGAAATCAACAACAAAACTTTGATGCAAGAAGCACTGTAATATCATTTTTGCAGATATATCTCCATCTGCACATTTTCTAATGAGCCTGGGTTGAAAATTAGAGCCTATCGGGTCTGTTTTGAAGGGAGTATCACACTGACTGGAAACTTTTTTATATTGCACGGATCTCAGCCAATATCCAAGAGGAAAGATTTCCACCTCTGGGAGCCAATGAAGGATTGGTATAATATTGCTGCCGTCTCACTCTCCCTCTCTCTCTGCATCCATCTGGACTGGACGCAGTAGCAGATGTTGTCGTTTTTTTCCTCCCCAGTTTTAAATGACTAGCAGCTTCCTGCCCCCTAGTCTGCCTGAATGAGGCATTGTTTTTAGGGAATGACATCATCGCCTTTGGCTTTCCTCTTTCACGACGGGAGCCTTGCTCTAGATTTTAGTCACATTGTGCTTTATCCAAGTGCCGCTTGTCTACACTTCCCTTAGTGTCCTTCTGTATTAATGCAGTTAGTTTTTAGTCACTGACAGAGTCAAGACTACATTTGGTCATGTACAGTTGACCTCCATATTGCACACTGTTCATTAGCACTACCCTCTTTTAGCATTAGAGACTAACTTTATTAGCCTGTGGTGTACCAGAGGATGGTAACGCTACTCTAGCCACATGTGGTTTTCATTTGCAGTTCTTTTGAGTTGCATGGTGGTTAAATGTGGTTGATAAACTCATCATAGAGAACAAAATGAGCGCTGCAGTGTCTACAAACGCTAACAGACGGAAAAGAGCATATGCTGGTAATTATCAAATCCTCAGAGCCTCACAAGCATCATGATTGCTAGGGAGTTACTTAAACATAGTCTGCTTGCATGAGTTGCGCTGCATTCAGAATTACATTGAAAATGCATTTAACATTTCAGTTTTTAAAATTGCACTTAAGTAGCAAACAGAATGCAAATTTTTTGTTAAAATAGGTATTTGCATTTAAAAAGGCATTTTATTGGCATTTTATTTTTATTGTAAAAAAAAGAATGCTAGCATTTCGAGGCCTCACTACCAGGACTGTAACCACCATTGAAGGGCACATATTCACTTCAGTAGTGAGGTTTTCAGTCATCTGAGTTCTTGAGTTATTATAATATCATTTAGTCAGTCCTAATCCTATCATTAACTAAAAGCCATAAAACGTTGATGATGACTTGTATTCAAAATACATTCATATTAGATTAGTGTTTAATGAAAATCCCTGTTTACCCCCAAAACTAGCATATAACTGTGCATTAGAGAGGCAATGCAAGCGAATCCCAAACTGTTGTTCAAAGCGTTATTTGCTGTGCATGACTGAGTGAGCGAGTGAATGCTTGCTTTTATGTACAATAGCAATGATTTTCTATTAGAAATGCACACTGCTGAAACATATAACATTCTCTCCTGCCATCTCAAGAGCAATCTGTTCATTTTCAGAAGGTCCATGCTTCATTACCTCTCCACTGAGACTGACCTGAGTTTAGACACGATTAAGTGATTGATCTGTCTGCTCTGACTGCCTTACAAAGGTCAACATGTGAAATGAAATGTGATACATTTTTATGTGTTGCACTGCAGGCGATTGCTAATTTGTGGAGGTTTTTTCCCCCAATTTGATGACATAGGCAAAGAAACAATCGTCTCAGCCATGACCCCGCCTCCTTTACCACCCCCACGCCTTTCTGAAGCCTGCACCTATCCACACAAAGGAACACACTCATTTATTCTGTCTTTATCAGACACTCATAATCTCCTTCTTTATCTTTCACTGACACACACATACCCACAAATCCACACTCATGTGCACCCCCATCTCACACACACACACACACACATGCAAACTTCCTGTCTGGTTCCGCTCAATCCTGGTTGTGTGTGTAGGAGCAGCGGGTGAGTGCTGTCTAGCTGATGATTATCCCTACAGGATGCAGGAGAGCTGCACACACACACACACACACACATACACAATCTCTCTCTTTCTGACATCTACACACTGGTTGTGATAAACATTGCATACACACACACTTGCATACTTCCATACAACAAAGAGAAAGGATTACTATTGTAATCCTTTGTTTTTCTCCAAAAACACAGGCCTTTTCTTTTTCAAAGGCATCTTGCTTATGTGAAATCAATATTATTTACTCAGTTACTCTTGCAGGTATTGATGTTCACATCCTTTGATAACAGCGTTTGTAGTCTGTTAGTGTTACACACTTACTGAAATATGTCTTTAACCCATGTAGAATCCTCTAGGTCCTCTATTTGTGAAAAATCAGTTTTAATCCATACATTGCAAAATAATAATTTCTTAATCACTATCTTTGTCTTGTTGCAGTAAATATATTTAAACATTTTGTAAACAGAAAAAAGTAGTGCATATATATTAATTGCTTTTTATGTATTCATCTGTCAATTTGGCAGTTTGATTTCCTTTTTTAAAATCATTTTAAATCATCAATTTATCACACAGTGATGTTTGTATTAAGAAAAATGTATATATAATATACAAACATTTTCTCTTTATTTTATTATAATATTTAATTTTTTTTTTCTGAACATTTTAATGAAAAAAATGAATTTTTTTATATAAATTAACAAGTGTCTTAACAAGTCTGTGTGTGTATGTGTGGGTGTATATATATATATATATATATATATATATATATAATACATACTGTAATCATAATAACATTTTACAATACAAAACAAGAGGTTTTGAGGTTTCATGTTGACCTAAAGCATACATTTTATTACATATTTTCATAAGTAATAAACTTTTCAATACTCAGTGACTATTTATGCTTTAGCAGAATAAAAATGTATAACTTGTGTTTGCTGCACACTTTATAGAGCATAAGCTGTAAAACATGTATAGGTCAGTTAGTTGGAAAGTGCCGGCTAGAGCAGAACGCCTCTTTAGGACCTGCTAATGGAGCATGGATGAGCTGAGATGAAAGTGAGCTGACCGTGAGACTCTGTGTGTGCTATAAGAAGCACAGAAGTGAAGAGAGAGAATAATCTCTCGTTGCTGTGGAGACAACACCAAAAAATAAGGAGAGAGAGGAAAATTATTACTATAGTAAGTGTGTGTGCATGTGTCAGAGTAAATCATGATGGCTCTTTGTCATTCGCACTGTGCCGTGCTGTTAAATCCTCGCAGGTCCATATCACAGAGAAGTCTGTCTTTACTGGGTTTAGACCCAGTCTATAATTAGCTCTATCCTGTTTCTGTCTGACGCTTCAGTACTGCTGTGAGTTGCTCAGCAGCTTAAAGTGACTGCAAGAATGGAGAAGAAAGGTTTAAAGGAGTAGTTCAGCCAAATATAAACATTTTGTCATTATATACTCACCCATGTCGTTCCATATGACTTCCGTAGATTACTTACTTTCTTCTGTGCAACACAAAAGGTGATTTCTAAAGTCTATCCTGTCTTCTTTTCATTTCCATAAAAATAAATGAAGACTGGATCCATCAAGCTTCAAAAACACTCAAAAGCACCTTAAAGATAAATGAACTAGAGTTCGGATTTTGAGTGAAAAACCTTAGTTTCAGTCTTTTCCTTACTCAAAGCTGCTGTGCACAAGTCATAAGAATGACTTTTATAATACGTGTATGCATTTTTGTGATTTTGGAGCTTTTAAGTGCCCTGGAAAATGCTTAAATGAAATCTCAGGACAAGGGCATTCCAAGGAAGGTTCAGAAGGTTTACGATTCTTTTCATTTCCTTTCCACTAAAGGTCCATAGAATCATAAATGTTTCAGATGCCATTATGTTGTATGGCTATGGAATGTAAAAAGCCTTATATATATATATATATATATATATATATATATATAAACAAAGGAACTTCACAATGTAACCTTTACAAAGAACCTTTTGTCTAAATGGTTCCATAAAGAACCTTTAACATCTGCTAAACCTTTCTGTTTCACAAAAGGTTCTTTTTGGTGAAAGAAGGTTCTTCAGATTATTAAAAGGCATCACAGAGGTGGATCTTTAAAGAACCTTTGACTGTATGGTTCTTTGTGGAACCAAAAAAGGTTCTTCACAGTGATGCCAGAGCACCTTTATTGTAAGAGTTTATATGTAAACAAAACAAAAACTAATAAAAATATAACAGAAAACTAAAAATAATTAAGCTAATTAAAAAATATGAATATATACTTATATGAATAGGCTTGTTCGCAGTGCTGTCAAGTTTCAAAAGTAGTAAATGTAGACAAAAATGTAAAATCTGTGAACTCTATAGCTGAGATAATACTGAGATGGTCAAGTATAGAGAGAGAAGCAGAGAGAGAAGGATGATTATTAGTTTGGATGCTGGAGCGGCATCAGCTGTGATGATCATTGTAACCAATTATGACGGTCATCGAGCTAAATGATCTGATGTTTGTTGATGAAGGGACAAACCTGTTGTGACTGAAGGTTACTGAAGCATGCAAATACCACAGATAGCAGACTACACACACTAACAAGGCAATTTACTGTATCATGCATCATATCAGCTTGGCCCCACACCCTGGTCTTGAAGTGATAACTGTACATTTTAAAATATAAAGCATTAAGGATGGATTCATTCAGAAGGATACAGCATTTTGTCATGAATGTTGGACGTTAACTGTGTTTATTCTGCCTGTATGGAGATGAGTCACTGCTGAGTGGAAATATTGTAGCACATCTTTGGGCTGCATCACATGTTCCAGTTTGTTGTGAGCTCACATAATTTAGACTTGCATTAATCCATATTTTTTACATACTCAAGTTAGTCTCCGGAGTACATTCATAATTTAGTTTCCAAGTTAACAGAGACCTCTGAGAATGCACAGCTCTTTTAACATTTTTCAAAAGCTGTTTTAAGTTTCTTTAAAGTTTAATAGTTTAACGACTGTAAAGATACTTATTTTGAGTATTTTAGTTTTTTATTTCATTGCTGGTAACAAATTGCAGATTTGAAAAACTGGATTTTGGGCTCTTGTGATTCTCAACTAGGCCGTTTGCCTGTGACTAATATTGTTAGTAACAGTTTTAAACTTTTCTAGTCAGATTTCTGATACAATCATGATGGCATTTTTTAAACTCATAAACCACTAAGTAGAAATAGACATAATATTGTTACTTATGATAATGACCTCTAGGCTTCTATCTACTGAATAGTTACCAAAAACCTAAAATGCATAATAGTAAATTGGATTAGATTAGTTAACCACCAATATACATCTAATTTTTTTAATATCATAACAATATTCTTTCTTTCTTTCTTACATTAATTTATGCTATATAATAAAGGTCTCTTGTTTAAAGCCATCATGAATTGCTCCCATTTGATATGATACAATTTCTATTAGCCTTTGTATGTGTTATTTATAGTTTGTGTTACTTGTTGGTGTACCATTGCACGACGGTAAAATACCCTATTATTTTTATTACTCTTCATTGTTGCTATTAGTTATGTTTTGATGAATAAATGTAATACATTTAGAGTGAGCGTGAGGGATATGAATCGAGGCAAACTCTGATAATCGACAGACAGTGCAGACTAAAGGCCCAGCGCTCCCGGGCTCCGGTCCAGATCGCAAATTCAACATCGGAAATATGGAAATGTGGCTCGGGCAGGACTCATTGAGTAATCCAATCCATCTCTCCGCCCCCTTCCCTTGTGTCCGACTTTGAGGAACTTCACACTGGGAAGCCGTTTTCGCAAACGCGCCAGAGCCAAACGCGCGCACTGAATCGCTTCAAAACTTTTATTTGTCGCAGAACATAAAAGAGATGTGGTGACACACCGCCAGAACGCCCCTTTTAGCCGCAGCAGCGTCGACTTTATTCCATTTGGGGAAAAACCTGATTACTCAATGCGTAAAGCGCCTGAAGGTGAATGGAGTTAAAGGGATTTTTCTCGCTCCGCGCGGGACCGATGCGTGATCTCCAGTGAAAGATGTGGAAGGATGAATACGAGGTGCATTTCGACTTTCTTCTGGGACTTCTGTAAGTTTTTCTCTAGCTTTTGCTGCTTCTACATAATGTATATCACTTTAAAAGACCTGCAACTGACGCAACAGACATAAAAATTCAGAAACTTGTTTAATTTCTGTCATGAAGTTTTCTTTTTTAAAGCTAAGTTTCTGTCATTAAGTCTTAGTTTGTTTGTTTTTATGTTTAAAGTATTTATTTATTGAGTTTATTGACCTTAGTGAAGTTAAAATTCTTTAGTAGCCTATTCTTTATTATGTAATATATGCAGGCAGGGACTTTGGGACTTTGTTTGAACTTTTTTTTGGGGAGGTTTGTTTGGGACATCTTGCCCTTTGGTCTTTTGTGGACACATCTGTTGGTTGATTTTCCTCTGTTTATAGAACACTGTTCCAATATTATGGAGGCGACCGAGGCTCTATTCATTAATTCTCTGAGTAGACTTACTATTTATGAGTCTTATTCTATAAATGCAGTCCTTGAAGTTTTCAAATAAGATTTTGAATATTTTGATTAACTTGTTGACTTTCTGTGACAACATGCCCCACTCATGGGACCAGCTATTAGTACAAACAAAAACATAAAACAAGTGTTTTTACTAAAATGTTATAATTGATGATTTGCATAAAATTACAACCAGTAAAACACGAGACAACTTGTCAGAATAAAAATGCAACAACCTGCCCTGACCTGAGATTTATAATTGAGGTAACTGTTTAAAGTAGATACCTAGAGACCTGCATACAAAACTACTGATTAAAAACACATTCCCTGTGTGACAACTTGCCCCCAGTCATTACAAAGTTATATTTTAAAGGGACAGTGCAGCCAAAAAAATCATTATTTTTTAAACCTCTATGACATTCTTTCTTCTGTGGAATACAAAATAAATTATTTGGGAGAAGTTGGGTTCCATCGACCTCCATAGTATGAGTAAAAATACTACGGTAGTCAATTGGACCCAAAACCAATTGTTTACTAACAGATTTCAAAACAATTTCTTTTGTGTTCAACAGAAGAAAGAAATGCAAACAGCTTTGTAATGATATAAGGGTGAGTAAATGCTTATTGAATTGTAATTTTTGGGTGGGTATCCCTTTAATCCGTCAACTCTTCCGTCATTAAATGGTTTTGGATAAATACATAGCCTGAGGTTCTATATATTGTAAGCGTGTGTTTGGTTACCTAAAACCATTGTAACCAAAATGTTTTAATTGCACATTCTGATGTGTATTTCCTGTCTGTTCGACCCTGTTGATTTGATGTATTCCAGTAAGAGAACACACAAAGGGGGATTTGTGTTTTTGGCTAATTGACAAAGCCACAGCAACTCCTTCACACCTCGCTCTGTTCGTCCAACACACACTCTCCGAAGGCATCAGAATGGGCAGAGAGAGACGCTGGCATGTGAGTCATAGACAAGCAGTCTCATGTTTAATCTCCTGCCTTGCTCAGCAGCAGCGCAGGTCTATACAGAGACACGGCTGCTGGCTTCTTGTAGGATCACTGTATATCAGTGCTGCCACATTAAGCCTTGCCATAGTCACTTATAATGTTTATCTAGCCTCTAGAGCAGGACATCAGGCTGATGGAAGTTTTATTTATTTATTTATTTTTGTCTAAGAATTTAAAACTTATATAAATATATATTTATTTTTTATATTATTTTAAAATCAAAAATATGTACAAATGTGTTTGTTTATCCATTTATTTAATAAAATTAACAAAGAAATAATTCAAATGAAATAAAATCAAATATATTCTAGATTTCTAACATTCTAAATTAATTTAGCCTAAATTAAGTCTCTAATTATTGATGTACTGTATAAACTACTGTTCAAAAACTAGTCATCAAAAATATGTTTTTGTAGTCTCTTATGGTCACCAAAACAATTTTTTTAAAATTGAAAATACCATAAAAGCAGTGCTATTGTGAAACCATCTATCTATTTATTTCCTTGTGGTGGATCTTACAAATATAGCTCGTTGGCCCCTGCAATATTATATGTCCATGTAATGTCCTACTTAGGTTCCTTTAGGAATCGATAATACTATAACTGTGCAATCTATCATTATTATTGATCACAGCAGTCTGGTGGCAGATGGAGACATACTGCTTTCCGATCAGGTTTGTTCAGCCATTATGTACACAGGACTAAAATACAAACGGCCAGCTGTTTTGACACCTGACTGCTGAAAGATTATGTCAGGGGCGCTGAACCAGTCTGCCGATCTAATTCACACCTGTCTCTGTGCAGACACATGTGTTCACATACTGTAGATGTGAGTCATATTTGTGATGATTCAGTGAGTGTTATGCTTGACAGGAAGAGGGAAGAGACGGTTGCAAAACCTAAACTCAGATGACATTTCAATATATATTTATGTGATGTCTTTATGTATTACTGATGAATCATGTGATCAGTATTGAAAATGTAAAAATAACTAAAAATGTTCTATTCCATCCAAGATTTAATCAAAGTAATCTACACAGCTTCTGTCCATCAGTTATCATCTATACATTTGTATGAAACAAAGCCATCATTAAGGTGTTTTAAAACCATCACTTTTGGCCAGTATACCATAGGCTCATGGGAAATATGTGTTATTCATTTTTACACAAAAGCATGATTTACAGGTACATTTTTGATTAATAAAGGCAAATTTTCACACAATTAGTGGCAGAATGTTATGTTATAACTTTAAAACAATTTTAACTTCATGTACGATTTAAAAAAATCATACTTTTGAGGGTTGTCTTCACATACACAGCTTCATATACAGTATATGAGTTTTCTTAGTTCATTAGGTTTGCTCGGTAGCTCAGGTGATATGGTGTTGCACTTATTCGGTGAAAAGCCCCGGTTCAAACTCTGTGAAACAATGGTTTAAAACAGCTCAGATCCGACACTTACTGGATATTTGAATTCTGGACGGCAGCAAAATAAAAGTAATACGTACCTGTACCAATGTAATAAAGATGTGCCAAGGTCACGTATTAAACGTGTTTTAGCCCTACTCTCTGGACATTTCACTTTGAATGTACTGTAAGGTACATAATTTAACGGGTTGCAGAAATGTATATAAAGGCATGTATTTTCAATGTGCTTGGGTTGCAGAATACAAGTCAATAATCCATAATAATGCTTCCTCTAGTGGAAAAGTCCTCTTGCATTAGATTTCACAGACATTAGTTTAGAATAGCTTTCATTTACATGCATACTGCATGCTTCTCTTTTCTGATTCAGAGGAGATTACCTTTTTCCTGGAGCAAGCAACTTTATCAGACTTGAGCCTGAACCAATGATTTGAAGTTTAAAACATCTTAGTGATGGATTTACAAACAGCTCATCCCTTCAGAAGATGTTAATTGGTAGTTTGTTGATTATCGTCATGTTTTTATCAACATTTTCCACTCGGCACCCATTCGCTGCAGAGGATCCATTGGTAAACCAGTGATGCAATGCTAAATTACTAATAAAGAATCACATTTATCTACATATTGAATGGCCTGAAGGTGTGTACATTCCCAGCAGATTCTGAATTACTTTTGTGGTTGATGGATGAAATCGGGCTTCATTTATCACCTCATCACATATCATTCTTGTTACTTTGCTTTACACCTAGAATTACAGTATGTACCCCGTGCAAGCCTGCTTGACTGTTTGCTCTGTGCCGTGTGAGATTTGTCGGGGCTTTTCTAGGGCATTGTGGGTAATGCTGATGAAGAGGCCATCTGCTTGCGAGGGACACAAATTACACCCTCTTTCTCTCTCCCGGAACACCAGGTTCTACTGGCGCCATGGCAACCAACACATTACCGTTCCTTATCGAGTTTGGAGCTAATGCAATTGTCCTAATCAAATTATGCAAAAACATTTGACTCATCCACAATGAAAATGACAGCCATAATTTATTCAGAAGGCTGTGGACACGCATTAAGACTAAACTGTTGACCAGTAAGCATATGTCATCTGTATTCGCAGTGTGTTTCTCCTTATGGCTGCTCACAGAGTGATGACAGAATACTTTTCATTTGTCCTTTGTAATTCATTAGGCCAAAGCTGCATTTATTTGATCCAAAATATAGTCAAAATATTTATGTTAATATATTTGAAAATGCAATTTGGGATGCAATGCTGAATTTTCATTACTCCAGTCTTCTGTGTTGTTGTTCATTGTTCACATTTATTATAATATTCTGATTTATATATAATATACTTATTGTTATCAATGTTGAAAAAGGTTGTGATGCAAAAAAAGTGTTTCTTGATGAATAGAAAGTTCAATATATTTTATTTGAAATAAAAAGGTAACACTTTGTGGTAAGGGTACATGAATTACTATGAATTATGCATAAATTAATGCATTAATTATGCCTTACTTCATGCATTATTATCTCATAAATTATCAGGATAGTTGTTGTTGATCCCAACCCTTCAAATTGTATTGCATATGGTCACAATTAGTGGCTAGCTGTCCGAAAATATTTACTGTGCTTTAAACAAGAGATGTAGCATGGTAAAACTTATTGCTTTCAAAAACACATCTTATGGCAATTTTTTTATTTATTTATTTTTTTTAACAACGTATCCGATCAGGTGTCCCAAAATCCTAAATTATATAGTTATTCAGGCAACCCAATCAAAATAACATTCCTAATGTGTCTATGATTGCAATGAAACACCACAAGACACATTAGTTTATGCCCAGTTAGCTGTGTACTGTAACCAGACAGAAGTGAATAAATAAATCATATAAAGCTTGGCGTCTGTCACTTCAGTAATGGCCTGCCTGACTCATGCAGGTTCTGTCCTCTCTGGGGCTCAGCAGCCGCCGCAAAAACGCCTCATCCCAAATTACAGCTTCATTTAAAGAACATCCTAATGTGCCACTCGCCTCCATCGCAGTAATTGTGCACATCGAGATTTTAATTAGTTGAATTAGATGTGCCGTTTCTTGGCTGGAAAAAAAAGATTGTGTTTCTCTCAAGATGCTCTTTGCTACCCATGAGCTAAATGCTAATTCAGTGGCATGAATTGTAGGAGAATTTTAATGGGCTCAGATTGGATGTTCATATCAATTGCCTAAATTTGAACACAAGTACACACACATATGTGACCCTGGACAACAAAACCAGTGTTAATTTTCCGAAATTAGGATGTATATATGATCTGAAAGCTGAATAAATAAGCTTTCCATTGGTGTATGGTTAGGATGGATAGGGCAATATTTGACCGAGAGACAACTGTATGAAAATCTGGAATCTGAGGGAACAGAAAAATCTAAATGCTGAGAAAATCACCTTTTAAGTTGTCTAAATTATGATCTTATCAATGCATATTACTAATAAAAAAATTAAGATTGAATATATTTTCGGGAAGAAATTGACTAAATATCTTCATGTAACATGATCCTTACTTATGATCCTAAGGATTTTTGGCAAAAAAGAAAAATCAATAATTTTGACCCATACAATGTAAATTTGGCTTTTACTACAAATATACCCCAACGACTTATGACTGGTTTTGTGGTCCAGGGTCACATATGAAGTTTGTTGTATTTTAGACTAAGGTAATCTCTGTCAATCTCTTAAAAGACTAGCTAACATTGAGGGGGAAACTAGTGTAACAAATCTCATGGAAAAACCAGATGAGTTGGTTGGAATATAAGTTTTCCTTTGAGGTTTGCCATTTCTAGTCAGTTCAACCAAAATGGTCCGGCATGTTGTACTTGGTCTCAACAGCTAATATTTAAACCACCTTGTGATAAATGGCTTACTATAAACCATCTAAAACACTGTTTCTTATCCTTATGTTTTATGCTAAAACATTAAAAAAGGTTAAAAGTTAAGCCCCCAAAGTTTACTAATTTGTTATAGACATAGTCCTAATAACAAGCCTTATTTTATAAAAATGCACAACCAAGTGTAGTGCATTTTTCATGAATTTAGGGGGCCTTCGAGTCAAAAAGTTTGAGAAACACTGATCTAAATCCATCCATCATCTACCATCTTGGTTCTGGCTGTTTTTTCCATCTGGACATTGATGTATTTTTCTTTTCCTTGTTTGTTTCTGCCAACCTAGTGATGCCAACCTCACAGATGTGCTGTGCGACTCGGACTCCGAGTTGGGAAGCGTGGACACATTGGAGAGAGGCAGCACGGATACTCTCGCCAACGGCTGCCGCGTCGACACAGATGCTGCCAAACGACTGGCTAAGCGGCTCTTCTATCTGGAGGGCTTTAAGCGCTGTGACGTGGCACGACACCTGGGCAAGAAGTGAGTGTTTGTGTGTGAACGAGCGCACTGTATAGAAAGGAGTGGAATAAAACACTTTTCATTCATACCCACAATCCCTCTCTTGTGTCCCTTTCTCCTGCAGTAATGACTTCAGCCAGTTGGTGGCATCGGAGTACCTGAGCTTTTTTGATTTCACGGGATTGTCATTAGACAGAGCACTAAGGTGAGAACATTTAAACACAAAATACCACCAAGATGGCTATTGGCCTGAAAAGTGCAAATGCGTATCCTAACAGAAAGTAAAATGGCAAATGTACTAACAAAATCATAATCAGACTAAACATATTTGATGTGTAACACACAACTATGCTGAGCAAGTATTTGAACTAATAAGATCTCAGTGTGTCAGGTCAGTGTATGGTGACATTGCTTTTTCATGCTGAGCTTGAATAGGACGCTTTTTAAAAGCATGTCACATATGTAGCTGCTTCATTGTTTATTTATATTAGTACTATAGTGCTATAAGAGGAAGAAGCTTATTTTAAGTTAACACTCACGCATGTCACATATTAATGTCTTAGTTCCACAAATAAACCTTAAAGTGGAAGAAGTTAAGCATGCCATTACTTATACCTGCATTGCAAGAAGAAGAGGAACTAAGTGCGTTGTACAACATGATTAAGAATATTTTTAGTCCTGGACTAACAGTAGTTCTCTGGATAGAGCGATAATTATCACAGACATTGAGTGGAACCTCTTATTCAGTCTAGACTAACTGGCCCAAAACAAGTACAAGCTAGTTTGGGTCACTTATACAGTATCATTCAGTTTTGGAATGAAAAATGGGCCAGTCATTAATTTGTAAAGAGAAGCTTTAAGGGCCTCCTCCAAAATTATAATTATTGTTTTAGTTTTGTTGTAATATTGATATACAGTGGGTGTCGAAAGTATTCAGACCCCCTTACATTTTTAACTCTTTGTTATATCGCAGCCGATTGCAGGGGCGGACTTAGCAATTAGGAAAAGGTAGGCAACTGCCTTGGGCCCCCAAAACATAAGGGCCCCCCAAAATGCTTTTCACAAGATGCGCATTAAATATGGACGCGTGAATGGTTGTTTGGTGTTTATTACGACCGTCAGCGTGTCCGAGTTGAACGTGCTTTGTGTGTATCCTGCTTGTAGCAAACGAAAATATTATGTATCTGAAGCTGACTGCCGCACGAGCGTGAGTTGTCTCGATCTTTCCCGCTGCGCTCCTCTCTCTGCGTCTGCTCCGTTCAGCGAAAAACTGTTGCTTACATTAGGTGCGTTTGGTTTTAAAAAGCATAACTTTACGCGCATATCCCGGCGTTTTCCACCCTCAAAAACGAAAACTTCTGAAAACGCTGCAGACCCTGTTTTAGTTTGAAAACTCTGGGGTAGGTTTAATGTCAGTGTAAACGATGATCGTTTTTATTCTAAACGCTGTTTTAAAACGAAAACGCACCGGTGTTAACAGAGCCCGTTAAAGTTAGTTTTAGATTTGATATTCGTCTATGCTGCTTTAGGGAGCTTTTGCAAATTTACATCTCAGTACTAAATTAAGTACAAATTTCTACTAATTGCGCCTAATATCACATGCAAGCACTGCTGTTGTCATTATCTTATGTGTAGCCTGTTTGATTTTATCAGACAACGACTCGATCACTGTTCTGTCACTATTTCAAATTCATCCCGTTTTATAACAACAGAAACACAAATATATATCAATAAAAACATTTACAGAGAATTTCATATTTTTTAAATGTGTGCAAATGTAGGGCCCTATTCCTATATTTGCCTGAGGCCCCAAATTCACTAAATCCGCCCCTGGCCATTTGCTAAAATCATTTTCATCAAGTTATTTTTTCCCCTCATTAATGTACACACAGCACCCAATATTGACAGAAAAACACAGAATTGTTGACATTTTTGTTGACTGATTTATTAAAAAAGAAAAACTGAAATATCACATGGTCCTAAGTATTCAGACCCTTTGCTCAGTATTTAGTAGGAGCACCCTTTTGATCGAATACAGCCATCTGAGTCTGTGAAGTCAAGTTTTTCACAGCTGGATTTGGGGATCCTCTGTCATTCCTTCTTGCAGATCCTCTCTGGTTCTGTCAGGTTGGATGGTAAACGTTGGTGGACAGCCATTTTTAGGTCTCTCCAGAGATGCTCAATTGGGTTTAAGTCAGGGCTCTGGCTGGACCATTGAAGAGCAGTCACTGAGATGTTGTTAAACCACTCCTTCATTATTTTAGCTGTGTGCTTAGGGTCATGGTCTTGTTGCAAGGTAAACCTTCGGCCCAGTCTGAGGTCCTGAACACTCTGGAGAAGGTTTTGCATTTTTGCATTCATCTTTCCCTCGATTTCCCTCGTCATTGCAGGAACTTCCTGAAGGCGTTTCCTCTAATGGGAGAGACACAGGAGAGGGAACGTGTGCTGGTGCACTTTTCCAAGCGCTTCTGTCACTGTAACCCAGAAGCACTCACTTCAGAGGGCAAGTGCATTTCTCTAGATTTAGTTTAGTTACATAAGTAAATTTACATTTACAAGACGGCCTTCTAAGATGGTATCTTCACTGAATTGTAACCTCATGAATGACTTATTAGAACATTTGGAACATGTTAGCATGTTGCTAGCCTAGCAAATGATGCTTATGATGCTTTAATCTCCTGTGATGTGTAGCTATGCCGCTGGTTTGGTTTCGAAGCAGTGCTTTAGTTTCAAATGTATGATTTCTTGTTCTCTAACTCTGTTTTTCCTAACTCTTTTTTTAACAGATGGTGCTCACACATTGACCTGTGCGCTTATGCTTCTTAACACAGACCTGCATGGACACGTATGTATTCAGCTCTTCTTTGAGTCATATTCCAAACATGTCTGACACTAACAAGCTTATTAGCATCATTATTTCAGGTACTGCATTAACTCGATCTACTAGTAATTACACTCCAGTCTAATTGCAGAAGCAAATATATTCTGAAAACAAACCATCTTCAGGCCTGTCGTACATTTATACTGTATGTTCTGCATTCACACCAAACAATTGTAATGGTCATTATCCAAAAATATTTGACAGAAGAAAACCATTCTGACCAAACTGACCATTTTGAACACAGTATCAGAAGAATTATATATATATATATTTAAAAAAAATGTAGCATAAAAATATAGTATTTGAGGATGATGCTAATGAACTAAACTAAAAACCACACCCTATGCACTTCATAGTGTCATTTTCCTTTACAAGCTTCTGGTTGTTGTGTATTTTAGTAATATTACAGTACTCTCTGACTTTGACCTAAACATCTCTCTCTTTCTCCATTTCTTCTCTAACTCATTTTGCGGCAGGTGGTAAGTGCTTCTCTCTCCTCCTCTGTTCTTCTTTGTGTTTTTCTTCTCTTTTAATGGCTTCAGCTTTAATGTGTTTTCAGAACGTTTTCATCCATCATTCGTGGAATATTACTCATCTAAAGTAGATCTCTGTGGTAGGAGGTAGACAGACAAGAGAGATTTATTGGTGTTTAGAACGGTTGGTCTGGGTTGATACTGCCATCTCCTGACAGCTTTGTCAACTGCATGGAGTTTAGAAATAACTTGTGGTTCTGAGTATAGCTAGTTCTTTATATGGGAACATCTGCATTTTGTAATCTCAGAGTTTTCAATATGGTGATGTATTTACAAAAGATTGCCACTGGAACATAGATTCTGCCAAAAGACTACTAAAATACAGTTATTGTTACTGCTGTAAACCACAATTAATTAATATGGTATCTCCTTCAAACTGTGCAATATTTCACAATCTTCGTGTCATAAGTCTAAGGATCACTATTAATATCGCTCATGAATCTGAAAAACATAATTTGTGCTACAGACATGAGCGATGCATCAAATCATCCAGTTTGTTGAGAAGAGGTTTATTATTACTTTTCTAAATAAGCAGGCATATTCTTTCTGGCAGATGATACACAGGGTGAAAAATTCACACAGATTTACGCTGATGTAGATCTCCAGTCATATTAGTTCTAGTCATTAGCTCTAGAAGTGTTTTTTCCATTAATGTTTGTAGATAGATAGATACATAGAGAAATAGAGACAAACAGACAGAAATAGAGACAGACAAATGTTCAGACATACAGAGAGACAGACAGATATACACACACACACATTTTCCCTTTATAAAAATAAGCTAAAAAGTGGCTTCATTAAAAGGATGGACCATTGATTAACAACCTTGAAACTCACAGTAGGTCTTTCTTTAAAGGGTTATAAGTTATTGTAAAAAGTCTGTTTTCTTATGGAGAAAATGAATTAAGTTTTTACCAACTGTTGCACTCTATACAACATCCTGGCAACCACATGCAAGAATTTAGTATTGCAGTGTTTACTTGCATGTACAAGCATGACATACATTTAATAAACGCAGTTATGTTTAATATTTATGTTGTTCGTTATGGCTAATGGTAACTGACCTCAGTTTCTAGTTGACCCTTTGCTAAGTGCCATCATAGAAATATTACTGACAAATCCTACTGTATCTTTGCTTGTTATTGTTTGGCATTTTTCAGACAAGCTTTTGTTCTTTTCTAATGTACGTAAATAAAAGGATCTTGTATGTTTGGAGAGGTTTTACAGGAATTAAATATGGTGAAATATTGTTATTTTGACTCTTTTTTCCCCCCAAATCTTTAAATAAATCTAATAAAGCGATTTTCTCAATTGTGATTCACAGTCACAGTTTTTAATTATGTCACTGAACAATTTATCAATTAAGTTTAAAGACAAATTTCATAATGCATTCCTTCTCTGTTAGAAGGATAATATTTAATATCTGTGTACACTTTTCTTAACTGGCAACAGTTTTGAGGGATAGCTTAGCAGTGGGTCAGTTGTTTATGTCAATGATATGATGATACCAATTGGAATATATGTCATTATTGTTGTAACATGGTATTGTGTTATTGTATTGCAGAATATTGGGAAAAAGATGTCTTACCAGCAGTTCATTAGTAATCTAGACGGCCTCAACAATGGCAAAGATTTTCCCAAAGAATTGCTCAAGGTAATTTTTTAGAAACACAGCAGACATGCATTTGCTTCCTTTATTTCAATTATATTATTATTATTATTGACAACCAGCGATACAAAAGATAAGCATCGCTTCAGAAAAGCATGCATCTCTACTGATAGAGTGTGATTTCTCACTAAATCTGACTGATTGCATTAAAACACACTCGAAATGCAGTAACCGCATAATGTAATTGCATTTTTGAATGCAACAAAAGACACATTCATGTTTAAATTGGATTCTAAGCATATTGTTTCATATGCTCTGTCCCATAAGCCAGCCTTTCTGTATTGGTGCAGTTGTGGTGTTTCAGACGTACAGTATTAACCGTCTCATATGTCTCTGTCCTGGTTTAGGTGCTCTATAACTCAATAAAGAACGAGAAGCTGGAGTGGGCGATGTGAGTATCCAATATCATCCCCAAGAGTCAAGTGCGCTCGTATTATCATGTGACTTCTGGGTCTAATCTGCGTGTAACGTGCACAGTACCTGCACATGTGCATTAATGCTGCTTAATCCGCTCTCTTTCTGCAGCGAGGAAGAGGAGTTGAGGAAGAGTCTGTCGGAGCTGGTGGAGGAGCAGTGTGAAGCGGGTGGGAAGAGGGTTGTCAGGGTAACGGACGGCTGTAACCCTTTCATCGCCATTCCGCTTTTACTCAACGCTGCGACATACAAACACGGCATTCTGACACGGAAAAGCCACGCAGACATGGACGGCAAACGCAGTACGTGTGTCGTTTGATTGTTCTGCAATATCACGCTTTTGGTATTAGCTTCCTAGTGCTGTTCCCA
This sequence comes from Enteromius viviparus, assembly GCA_032353835.1. Taxonomy (NCBI): domain Eukaryota; kingdom Metazoa; phylum Chordata; class Actinopteri; order Cypriniformes; family Cyprinidae; genus Enteromius; species Enteromius viviparus. The sequence goes on from JAUCNO010000152.1 coordinate 5,962,196, forward strand.
CATCATTTCCTGTCCTTTTTTCTTTGTCTGTATCAATATTAGAAGCAAAATACAACAGACAAATCAATAAGTAAACACAAAGGTCTCGGTTCCAATTTCCAAAACCTTGTGTGCTGCCCATTAAGGCAACACTTTAAGGTGTCAGAGATGTGCTTCCATTATTATTACAATAATTAGCTTCTTCATTTTAGCCAAAATTACAAAAACTTTTAATGAAAATGTATCTATAATTTTTATTTCATTATTATTATATATTTTTTAAATTGCTTCAACTTTTAAAGTTTTTCATATCTATTTAGTTTATTTTAATGGTCACAGTTTACAATAAGGTTTTTTTGTTAATATAATAAGTCAACTTTTATTAAACTTAATTTGAGCATTTTTATATTTTAATACCTGTAGTTTTAGTTTTATTTTGCCGTATTCGGAAGGGACTAGTTTTTACTAGAAATTTCAGTTTCGCAGACGTACTTTGTGATTTTAATCCTGTCCAAATCTGCCATGTCTCTCACATGACCTCTGTGATAATTCCAGTTCCTCTTCAGGAACTCGAGCCGCGTCCAGAAGACGCTATGGGGAACGCCCTCAGCGTGACGGCTCTGAACAGTGTG